>JAZKLR010000241.1:1200000-1800000 GCA_037103525.1 Ganaspis brasiliensis | reverse complement strand
GGAATTTTTGTGTTGGTGTTAGGAATTTCTACGAGAATTAAATCCTCTTTAGGTTTAATATCTTCAAGTTTGATATTAGCTAACTCTTCCCTTCTCAATGCACCGTATATTCCAAAAATTAAAGCCACCTGAAATTAACATTACATTCTATGTATGTTTTTTATTTGCTTTATAATTTAAATTATTTATTGTATATTATTTATTAATTGCTAAATTTATATTAATAATTTTGGGTTATGTTCTTTTCTATTTATTACATTTAGTTTATTTAACTATTTAATTTTATCCAATATCATCTTAGGAAAACTCAATATGATGAATTCATAAAAGAAAATGTTTTGACAGTTTAGGTTATGTTTATTTGGAAAGAAGCAAAAAAAAACCGTTTTTATTGATTATTGAAGCAATAACAATATCTTTTTACTTGTCTTTTACTAAGAAGATTGTAATGTTCTTTATATAAAATATTTTTAAGTAAATGTTTTAAAAATTAAAATAGATTTCTTAATATATAAAAAAATTCAGATACCTTCGTTGCCAAATATAGTTGATCCGGTGCTTCAGCAATAAATTTGTCAATACTTTCAGTAGACAAAACTTTTGACTTTTTTCCTATGTATCTATCTGATTGTCTCTTAAGAAATGATGTTAATTTAAAAAATTTGGAGATGTAAACATTTTCATTGTTTTTTAAAGTGGATTTTAGCATCGAATGCATTGACCACAAAGTCGGGGGTTTTAACTTTTCCGATAGTTCAATAAAATAGGCTAAAAGAATATTTTCTGAAACGATTTTCGCGTTATTCTTTTCTTGCCACTCTGCAAATTTTTGGTAAACAGCTTCGTATTTTTCTTTAGAAGTTAAAGGTAACAATTTATTATTGACACTCTCAGCTACTTTCCGCATTTCAGGTGGAGTGCAGAGCTTTTCGTCACTTTCATCTGATGGAAGAAAACTATCTTCCATTTTCGTGTAATGAAAACTTTACTGCACTATGCGAATAAATAAATAAATTAATTAATTGCACGAATTAAAACGAGAATAATACGTGAGATTACAAGAACTTGATCGCTTAATCAGAGTTGCGGCAACGCGTTAAAAGGTACAATGAAGTTTCCCAGATGGCGCAAGTGGTAAATTGTACAACCAATGAAATGAGTTCTTCTGTCTCTTTAATTCTCCTCACCACTCGGAAACACTTTCTGACGTAAGCAGAAGTCGCAAACGTATGTAAAAAACGTATTATGCGTAAAATACATTTTATAAACACTTACCTATCTCTGGACGTCAAGCTGACCACGGTCGGCAATCGCTTTCTTTGCGCTCAATTCATGTGCACGAAATAACATATTTTCGGAGTAGGTTGGACAAAAAATGGTTTTCTAATCAAAAGTGTTTTAAAGCACGTACTTTTACCTTCAAAATAAAAAAAATTATTAAATTTGCTCCAACTGTTCTAAAGATACAGCATTTTTATGCAGCAAAAACAAGGAGTCAAAGGTGTTTCGAGGAGAACAAGTACATGTAGGTACTTAAATACGCTACGGGTTCCTACAGGAAATTTATTTAGTTTTTATTAAATTTTTAAGACATATATTACAAATTAAGTTCCATATTTACCATGAAAACACCTAAGAGGATATCAACTCAAGAAAATATCGGAATAAGACGGGTCATTACGTATTATAACTGTAAATGTCGATAGACCCGACTTTGTTAAAGTCGAAATACTTCTTAGCAATAGACAACCCCCCACCAAGCCCTTACCCCCCAAGAATTACAGAATTGCTTATTGAAATGAAACGAAATTTTATCCACGATAATTGAAGACATAAAGGGGAAAGGTGTTCAATGAAGGCGGTGGGGGGGGGGGTTGTCAAAGATCCTACAACGATGAGTATCAATAACATTTTTAATTAACGTGGATAAAATTTAGATTTAATTCAATAAGCAATTCTGTCATTCTTGGGGTGGGATTAGAGGGCAGTTACATAGAGGGCTAAAGAGAGAGGAAAAGGTTAATAAAGGTGGTTTGGCAAAGATCCTACAACGATGAGTATCAAAAACATTTTCAATTATCGTAGATAAAATTTCGATTCAATTCAATAAGCAATTTGTCCTCCTTTGAGGGGGTCAGGGTGGTTACATAGAGGACAAAAGAGAGGGGCAAAAGGTGTTTAATGAGGGCGAAAAGGTTAGGCAAACATTCTACAACAATGAGTATCAATAACATTTTCAATTATCGTAGATAAAATTTCGTTTTATTTTAATAAACAATTCTGTGATAATTAGGGGGCGGGGTGGGGTGGCTACATAGAGGGCTACATAGAGGTAAAAGATGGTCAATGAGGGTGGAGGGTGGTCAAAGATCCTACAACGATGAGTATCAATAACATTTTTAACTATTGTGGATAAAATTTCGTTTCATTTGAATAAGCAATTCTGTCATAATTGAGGGGGCGGGGTGTGTGGCTTCATAGAGAGCTAGATAGAGAGGAAAAGTGGTTAATGAGGGTGGAGGGGATAGTCAAAGATCCTACAACGAGGAGTATCAATAACATTTTTAATTATGGTGGATACAATTTCGTTTCATTTCAATAAGCAATTCTGTCATTATTAGTGGTGTAGGGTTTGGGAGGGGGGTGTCCATTGCTAAAGAATACTTCGCCTTTAACAAAGTCGTGTATAGCGACATTTACAGTTATAATACGTAATGACACGTCATATTTCGGTATTCTCTTAAATAGATAGTCTCTTACGCGTTTTCATGGTAAATATGAAACTCTTAGGTAAAAATCTCAAAAAGTGGAGCAGCTAGGATTTCAAATCTTGAAAATTTTTAATCTGGGAGCCATTTAGGACAATTCCACATTAGCCGTTTTTTGTTACATTTTCAGACCACCTGCGACTGGTTGAGGCACACTGTGTGGTGTAAATATTTTGATATATTGGAAAAGTTTATTACAAATAAAGTAAAACAAAAAAAAAATTCCTTCAGAAATCTGTTACTGTTTCAGAGATATTCTTAAATGTCTGTAAGTTTTCGCAAGTTTCTATTTATTAAATAATCTTTTGATTGTTTTTATAATCTGTAAGTTATATTTATTAAAAGAGCAAACTTTTTTATATTTAAATCAAATTGTAACAAAACATATAACATTTAGAACGTAAATTTTATTGTTTCATAGACATTAAAACGAATGCAAACCGTTGAACTCACAAAGAGCTCGTAGAAGTCTTTGTGGATAATCGGGGTGGTTTTTCTGGACATTGTATTTTTACCAGGTATTTTGGAAGTCAGAATGTACAGATTATTATAAATTGCCATTTAGGGTCCTTGTGTCATAAATAACTATTTTTTGCCTGGAATATTTTTTTTCTGATTCTATTTGAAAAATAAGGAAATACGTGCTTTTTTATTTCTTTATTAAATAGAAATTACAGAAGTTATGAATTTATGAAATTTTACGTTTTCAGAAACAGAGTACTTTTGAGACGTGTTTTTCTCTTTTATTGATGGCAAATCAAAAATAATGTCCTATAGGAAATTTATTTAGTTTTTATTAAATTTTGAAGATATATATTACAAATTAACGTACTTACAAAAAAAGTACGAAGAAAGTGGAATTTAAGTTTAAAAAATGACTTTTCTCAAAACCGAAGGTCTCGATTTTCGATTTCTTTTTTTTAATAGAGTCATTGATAAATGAGGAAATTTTTCTTATTAATGGAAAAGTGGTGCTCTTTACCGTTTAAATTATATTTATAATTATAATATTGTAATTATTTAGATCAGTGTACAGAGCTTAGAATTTATATTTTTGAAGTTAGATTACTTCAATAGTACATTTCGTCAGTATGGCATTCGTTTTGTTTTGTTTTGTTTTATGATTAAAGGTTAATTTTTCAACACGTGTTAGCATGGATTGACAATTCTTTACTTTTATATTATTTACAATGACTTCAACAGAATTTTTTCATTGCTGATGGAATCCTTTTAAATTGTAATTTCGTTATGTTTTTAGAAATTTGCATGTTGTAAATAAAGAATTATTTGATAAGTTATCAACAGTAAATAAAGAAAATATTGTGGTTAATGCATCTAAAATATGTTAAGACTGTAAAATAATAATTGGAATTTTTTGTATCGACACACCCTTGTATAATATTTCAATAATAATATTAATTATTAATTACCTGCTCACTATTTGGACTATTTTCTACTAGCATGCTTTTTTTGTATAAGGCTTTATTAGAAGTTGAATTTTTGTTGACACTTTTCAAAAATGAAATTAATTTTTCAAATTAAAGCATAATTATGAATTTAAATAATAGGATGTTTAATTTTAGTTTAATAAGTAATTGCAATAAGTTTTATAATAAATAAATTCAATTAAATTTTAGAACGGTTTATTCAATTAACAATAATAATAAATACATTTTTTCAATTGATCTAATAGAAGTGTTAATGTGTATTCCATTGAAAACATTATTTAGTAATTAGCTTCTTTTCTTTTTTAATGTTTTATGCATCAAAACTGAACTTTTCCTTTTAACTTGTCTTAATTGATTATTATTTTGCCTTTTTCTCTTGGATTCTTTAGTTTTTGTTAAATTGACATCTTTAAATTTAGATGCAGACGAAAAATATTTAACGCGTAATTCAAATTCTTTTCGCGGTTCTATATAATGCAGTTTTTGGGTTTCCTTTACGGATATACATTTTTTAAATCATGGTTCAAAAAAAATTTTAATTTGATTGTAATCTTCCTGACTTTTAAACATGACATCAATATTAGATAAATTGTCATCTTGCTTTGCCCATTCGTACAATTCTCTGTCACACGGACCTTTGCCGTGTGCTATTGATTGAAAGTTCCACACAGCAGATCGGTTAAAATCATCTTGATGACAAGAAACATTAAATCCCTTGATAAACATGTACACGGCAATAGCATCATGATGAAAGCAATCGGAAATAAAAATTAGGCTTATGTGGTTTGATGCATTTTCATGTTTAAAATAAAAAAAAACAATCGGAAACAGAGTTGATTGATTGTTGTTCCAATTAAAACCAGGGATAGCATTTTGTTTTATGAAAGCGTATTTTTCTGAAAAGTCACAAATAACTAGTGCTTCATCATGTTTTAAATTTTTTTTACATTCGTTATAAAACTCTGCTTGTTTGCCTGCAATAAAAGAATGTGGCAAAAATTTTTCTGCTTGGTTGCAAAACGATGAAACAAAATTATTGACGTTTTCTTTTTTGGTTTCGAGTGTTGCTTTTGGACTTGAAACCCACTGCTTGTATACAACGTTTTCAACAGTGGATGTTTGTAAAACAGTCTTTAACAATGTTCTTAGGTTTTTATTACTGGAGCAACCCGTGCAGAAATTGCCCTAGTTTGCCCTACTTAAAGTAGGGCTCAGGCATGGGCCTCGTCAGTTTTCCTTGTTTAAAAAAACTGAAAAAATGTTATTAAATTTTTAATTAGGTAGCATATTAGAAACATTTATGTATATTTTAAAGAATTAATCGTTTTAATCGCAGTTGAATATAATGAAATGACTTTAAATTATAAATTATAATTTATTTCATATTACTAGATTTTGACATGGGCTTCTATTCAAAGCCCTAAGAAGGGAAAACCACTAATTACCCCGATAACGCCACAATTCAGGTATCATTGATGTTTTGCGTATTAGAATATCAATGAAACTATTTCAAACTTATAAAATTTTTTATTTTCGATTCTAAAAATAATTTGTATAGAATTTTATTGAAAAATAGTTTGTATATGAACTTCTATATTTAATTAGAAAGAATCATACATTTAAAAGAATATTACTTTTCCTAGCCTAATGACGTTATATTTACTTGTTTGCCAGTATAAAATATTAATAATTTGAAATAATTTTAATTTATGTTGAGAATTTTGATAATTACAATTTTACTATTTACTATGTATTTAAATTTAAAATAAATTATAATTTATTTCACATTACTAGATTTTGACATGGGCGTCTATTTAAAGCCCTAAGTAGGGAAAACCACTATTTACCCCGATAACGCCACAATTCATGTATTACTGAAGTTTTGCATATTAGACTATCAATTAAACTATTTCAAACTTATAAAATTTTTTATTTTCGATTCTAAAAGTAATTTGTATAGAATTTTATTGAAAAATAGTTTGTATATGAACTTCTATATTTAATTAGAAAGAATCATACATTTAAAAGAATATTACTTTCCCTAGCCTAATGACGTTATATTTACTTGTTTACCAGTATAAAATATTAATAATTTGAAATCATTTTATTTTATGTTGAGAATTTTGATAATTACAATTTTTCTATTTAGTATGTACCTATTTAAATTTAAAAAATATATTTTTTATATTGTCAATTTTTTGAATTGATATTTTGTAAAATTTTATTTAAATTTATTTACTTATTTATAATTACGTAAACTATTTTAAAAAAAAATTTTTACAATTAGTATTAGCTCACTTATAAAAACAATTTATTAATAGAAAAATATAAATGATTTTTTTTTAAATTTAAAATAAATATACATAAATATATGTAGATATATGTATGTATATTTATATATCCATTAAAATAATATACATTTTTATTAGGTTAAAACATTCAAAGGTGATACATATATTTTATTACCACAACAAGTAATAGATCTAATGACTTATAGTTCAAGAAAACGTTTAAAATAAAATAATCCTAAGCCAGTGTGGCTGGGTGGGCTAAGGCGCCCGCCATTTGTGTCCTTAGGTCTAGGTTTCTGGAGTTCGATCCTCCTTGCGTGCGGTATTTTTAATTCTTAGTTATAAGTGTTTGTGTGTACAAAAAAAATTAATTAAAATAAAAATATAAGTTTAAAATAAGATATTTAAGAATAAATTAAAAGTGAATTATATAAATAATTGTAGTAATCCTTCCTTGATTTGTAAAAAAAAATAGAAAAGAAATAAATGAAACTAAAAAAAAATACAAAAATATTTTTTTAAGAAATTAATTTAATGTAATTACATTATTATTTGTTTAATGCTTTGCTTTGCCGTTGTATATATCTACTCAGGTTTTTTATTTTAAAAACGGGTAAGGCTCTGACGAGTTTTCCATATGTAGGGCATTGATGTGCAAAAGCGTTACAGCCTTGTAAGGCGCTTACCAGTTTTCCCGACAAGGGCCTTACCAGAGATAAGGAAAACTGGCAAGCACCCCTTGAGGCCCACATCGACATTTCTGCACGGGAACTATCACATTTACGACAATAGCATTCTGGTTGTGGCTCATAACACATCATTTCGGCTAAAATATTTTTTATGTTTGGATCTTTACAGTTTTGGTGTTCCATTAAAGTTAGAATTTCAATACCTGAAACCAATTAACGCTATGAAACTGATGATTTAATCGCTAAATATTTTTCCAATTATTCATATTTAGTACGCATTTTATACCTTTTAGAATTAAACTCATGTTTTCATGAATAGGACATACACAAACGATATGTGTGCCGCTAGATCCAACTAGAACGCAATGAGCTGGTCTTAATGACGCAAATTTCGAAAAACCAATTTCAATTTCAGGAAATTCTTTTTTGAATTTGTCGTAAGTATGTTTCAAATTTTGTCGAAGAACGCGCTTTTGCATCAATTGCTTTTTACCATTAACTTTGACGGAGATCATATCTTTCTTTCCTGGCAAACCTGCACTTATGTCGTCTCTTTCAAAAAATAGTTTAACCTTCTCTTTAATTTCAGGAGGAATCAATTTTCCTAAAAGTAAAAGAAAAATAATGAAATTTTTAAAAAAAATTCAAGTTACTAAAACTAATATAAAATAAATGTACACTGCCATCGAAAATTATCAGTCCGACCCCCCGGAGTGGAGCGAAAAATATCACGCAATTAAAATTACAATATCTTGTCGAAAATTAAAACAGAGACTTAACTCTTAAAAATTTGGAAAGCTTATAAATTATAATTAGATGATAAGTTAGAACGAAAAATTCTCGAATTTTTAATATCGTTTAACATTTCTAACGAGTTGCACGATCTACAGAAATTATACGAAACATTTTTCTTTTACATTTTTTTCTTTGCTGAACTGTAAGCTTTAATTTAAGCTAAGAGGACTTAGAAAATATTAGGTAGTTTACGAGATATCACTAAAAATGTCCGAGCATGTTTTCCTCAAAACACAATCAAAACCGTGATTTTTACTTAAAATGAAGATTTCTGAGAAAAACATGCAGGGACATTTTGAGTCATATTTCATAAACTACGTTATATTTTTAAAGTTCTCTTAGCTTAAATCAAAAGGGTATAGTTCAGCGCAGAAAAAATGTAAAAGAAAAAATGTTTGTACAATTTTTCTAGATCAGGAAACGGGATAAAATTATTGTACGATATTAAAAAACTCGAGAATTTTTTGTTTAAATTTATCAACTAATATAAACACTTTAAAATGTTTTTTAAAAGTTTATTAGCAAGTTATATGAAGCAGAATTTTATAAACTTTCCAAACTTTTAAGAGTTAAGTCTCTATATCTATTATTGTAACTTTTATTGCGTGGTATTTTTCGATCCATTCCGAGTAGTTGGACCGACGATTTCCGCCGGTACTGTAAAAAAAAATTAAAAACTATTTTAACTCATATCACTAGAAAATATTCATATCATTTAGATAAAGTACATTTTAAACTCAAATAAATTTTTTTTAAATTAAGCAAATTTATTTTTGTCTAAATTAACCTTTACGCTTTTCTCCTTTAGAAAATATTCCTTTCTGTGTGAACAATCTTTTAGCTTTTTTAACTAAGTATCGCGAAGTTTTTATGATTTTTGCTACTTTAGCAATTGTCCATTTTTCAGGCAGAAGAGTCAAAATTTGAATTTTTTCGTAATCAGTGGTGTTTTTATCGTGATACTTTTCTTTCAATCTTTGAGTCGTACTATGTGAAGAAAAAAAATCATCCTAAAGAGATAATATTAAATACTTATAATTTTAATATATTACTGTAACTATTTTCATTATATTTTTTATCATTGTCGAACAAAGTCATTAAAAAATATTCGAAATTTTAATATACGTGGTGGTATAAAATCTTACATCAGAGTTGTCACTATAAATACAAAAGTCAGTATCACTCTCAGTACTTGAAGATTCAGAATCATCTTCAGATGAAGAACTTTCTGCTGATACAGAAATAAAAAATTATTGTTGAGTTTCATAAAGATTATAAAAGAAATAATTTTAAAACTTATTGTTTAGGGGAGAGTGGGGCAAAACCGCTAAGCGGGGCAAAGACGTTTTTCAAAATATCTCCCTTATTTCTAGACCGTTTCAACTTATGTTTAAAGATTATCATAATTATAACTGGAACTATTGTTTGGAAAAAAAAAATCTCGAAAATATAAAATGTATTAAGAAATATACGGAAAAAATCGATTTTACAAGTCTGAGATGAAATTTATACTGATCAAAACTGGTAAATTTTGAATGTAAATTGTGAGCATTTAAAATTAAAATTTTCACGTTCTAGTAGAGTAATGATTTATCTACACAATCTCTTTGAAATCTAGGTTTAATTTTTAATCTAAATATATAAAATTTTAAATTAAAAAAAGGTTTGTCGTTTGGGGCAAAGACGTTTGAAAAATATTTCATAAAAAACAATTGAATATTAAAAACTGCCTTATCATCTTATTTTAAATTATGGAAACTTCATGTTAATCAACTGTCAACCTGCATTTTTTCATCAAAATAAATAAGTATTTTTCTCTATCAAATTTATTGTTATAAATTATTATTATTTAATTTTTAAATTGTTTATTAGCATTTACTACTAGTTTAAAAAAAAATTATGCATTTTGAATATTAAATAAGCTTTATTATTTAATCATATTTTCGCGCGGTTATTTAAATAACACTCTATTTTTGTAGAGTTGATAAAGTAGATTTTGAAACAAAATAAAAAACAATTAATTTGAAAATATGAGGTTAAAAATACAAGTCGTCATTATTTTCAATAAAATGGATTAAATCTCTTTAAAAATCTGTAAAATGTTTATGTTTTATAATTATTGCACCAATAAATGTTATCTAGTATATATTTTAGACCATTTATTATATTTGGAATAATAATATTAGCAAAAACGTCTTTGCCCCAACAGTTGGGGCAAAGCCGCTAGTTTGAATCTTTTTAAAAACAACTAAATAATGTAATTGTGATTATGATAAATGTAACAATGACTATTAAAATCTGTTACTGGTTAGTTTCAGCAGTGTAACAAACAAAAATTACTCCAATTGAACGTATAGTTAAAATTTTGTGCATCAATAAATATAAACCAAGCGGTTTTGCCCCACTCTCCCCTACTGATTCGATATTTAGTTTTCCAATTCGTATCCTGCAATTATAACATATTCTAGAAGTATTAACCACAATATTTTCTTTCTTTATTGTTGGTAGCTTATCAAATAATTCTTTATTTACAACACGTAAATTTCTAAGAACATAATGAGGTTTCAATTTAAAAGGATTGCAACAGCAATGAAAAAATTTTGTTGAAGTCATTGTAAATAATATAAAAGTAAAGAGTTGTCAATCCATGCTAACACGTGTTGAAAAATTAACCTTTAATCAAAAAAGAAAAGAAAACAAAACAAATGCCATACTGACGAAATGTACTATTGAAATACTCTCACTTCAAAAATATAAATTCTAAGCTCTGTACACCGATCTAAATAATTATAAATATCATTTAAACGGTAAAGAGCACCACTTTCCCATTAATGAGAAAAATTTCCTCATTTATCAATGATTCTATTAAAAAAAAAAAAGAAAATCGAGACCTTCGGTTTTGAGAAACGTCATTTTTTTGATTTGCCATCATTAAAAGAGAAAAACACGTCTCAAAAGTACTCTGTTTCTGAAACGTAAAATTTTGTAAATTCATAACTTCTGTAATTTCTATTCAATAAAAAAATAAAAAAGCACGTATTTCCTTATTTTTAAAATAGAATCAGAAAAAAAATATTCCAGACAAAAAAATTTTTTGAATGAAAATGTCTCGTGGAAGAAGTTGAGTGGTTCAAATCAGTTCAAATTATACTGAAAAGTCTCTCTCCTCGTAATTCTCTCCAATCCATGACAAATCAATCGTCAGTTTTCGCATTTTCCGATCAATGACGAACCTTTCGAGCCCATCGACACACATATGCAAGAAGATTTTATATACCGTCGATAGCACCACTACAGTCAGATAACAAATATATGTATTGATTCGATAATCGATATATCCAACATAAGAATTGATAAAATCAATATAACAATTAAATCCATCCATGTAACATCCACGAAAATCTCGATTGCATGCGCCCTTGCTTTTCGTACTAATTTTTATAAAAACCATTTTAATTTTAGATTACAAAAATAATCTAAGCACACTTTAAGTTAGAATGTTTTCTATTGAAAACACAATGAGTATTCATATGCATTGATAAATGAAAAATAAAAGATTTAAAGAAGGTGTTACAGTCTTCACATCGTTCATTCGTTTTAGGATAGAATATTAAAAGTAATAACTTCTTTTTTTTAATAAATACTTTAGAAAATCTCATTTTATATTTTGCTTAAGGTTGTAAATGGCTACTTACATTTGACACCATAAATTTTTGTCAATATTTAAATTTAAAGAGCTCTTACATAAAAAATCAAGAAAAAGTCCCTTACTCTAATTATCTATCAAACCTGCATTGGCTTTTTCGCCGCTTCTATTTTCTTCCTCTCTAAACAACAAATATCTATAAATGAACTTTGACAGAAGATGGCGCTTTGAAAAGTTTGCATTGAAAATGTCAGAAAAACTTGGTAGGAACATAAAACTGTCTATTCATGCAACAAGATTGACGATGATACTGTATGAAAACTTATATTCGAATTTTTAACTTTACTTGCTAGAAGATTCTCCATGATATTATTGTACGAAGTTTTATCGTCAATGTTTTTGTTTAAATGAACATTTCTATATCTAGAACAATCTTTCCTGTCATTGAATCGCAAACTATGAAAGTTGTCATTATCATATTTTGATAAAGTCTACCCAAGAAAATAAATTTTAACACTGTAAAAAGAATCATCTTAAAATCCATTGTAGTCTCTTTTAAGTTGTTTACAGTATCTTATATTTTCATTTTTCATATTAAGGAGCCTTAAAAACTAATGTATTTTAATACAATTCTGCTAACTTACTGGAAACATTTTAAAAGTGACTACAAAATTAAATTAAGATGCCTAATTTTTCCAGTGATGTACCTGATGAAAGAACGACTTTAGACCATGGGAGGACGAAATCAATTCTCAAAATTTTAATGGTTAAAAACTTACCTCCGATGTTTACTTAGCGATAAAAAAAAATCTTAAGAAGTTTGTTTTTCCATTGAAACAAGTTTATTTCATTAAAATATTAATATTCATATTTTCTTTTTTCCCGTTCTAGCCCAGAGTGAGCTAATAACAAGATCGTATTTATGCTCTTTATTATGAATAATCAGTTATGTCTACTTTAATTGATAACTGCGTTTTTGAGATTTTTTATGCTTATCCTTAATTATTATTTTATCTTTCCTTTACTAACAAATTAACTTGGAGTCTACCGAAGTATACATTTTAATGTAATGGTAGTATGACCTTAATTGTAGAAATTCTATGATGTGTACCACTTGTCACTGGCTATGAGATATAGCAGCATAATTTCACGGTTTGTACGTAATACTGTTGAGTAATTTTCATACAAAATACGTTTAGCTGATTGTTCGACAATGTTTGAGTTATTGAGGTTAACATCAGAAGTTCATAATCAAAACGGAACATTCGAGAAAACAGAATTAATTATGTAATCGTAACTTGAAACATTTGATTATGATTCAAGTTATACATGTTTAAATTTATAAAATTGGTAATTTCAAAAATACATTTTAATTTTTGATTATACCTCCCAAGCCCGAAGACAACATTGAAACGAATTCAAAAATTTTAGATTTTCAATGGTATCATACATTAAATTCTCAAATAAAAGTTTTGTAACCATTCAATTATCATTTTCTTAATTGGAATTGTCTACATCAGTTTTTAATTTAGAGCTTTATTGTTTAAGAACAAAGCTATAATTGTATATATGCAATTTAAAGAATATGAAATAAAACTAGGATAAATACGAATTAGTAGTTTTACTTCTCGCTGTAAAAGTAAATAAAAGGGAAAAGGCAATGAAATTTCTTCTATCGGTTATTCATTGAAACAGTTTGTCAGAAGTCAAGTGAGAACAGTGGAACTCTAGAAGATTCTAAAAAAGGGCCAATAAGAATGAAAGAGTAGTGAGAAAGAACGATTCTTGAGAACGTGCAGCGCAGTTCAATTTCTAAATCAAACTTGGGAAAACATCTATTGACGAATTTAGCTCATAGGGCAAAGGTTTTTGACCTGACTTACCTAGAATTTTGTAATACGATAAAGCAAGTAGCAAATGTATAACGTACATGCCCAATACCTACGGAACATTATATCAAGTCTGAATCCCTTTGGGAAATAGTCTATGTGCTGGTCTCAGTCTCGATCGACCGTGAAATGTAGTCTAATACGTATTACCGTTCTACGATACCTCTATTTTGCTAACGTACATGAACACCAATTTCCAAATTCAAATACGTGCGCAATAGACATCGGTCCATTAACATTAGACAGTATTGGGTTAGTCTATGTAAGTTTTAAACAAAGTAATTAAAAGGACACAGGATTAAAGTTGAGTACATTACTAATTTTAAATTATATCCTTTCTATATTTATATCCTTATATTAGAAAATTTTAACATTTTTACAATTTTAAAAAACCTTTTAAATCTGATATTTTATGTTTTCCTAATTTTCTGAATAAGGCCATTCCCGTAAATCATGAAAAATAACATTAGCTATCGATTTGTTTTGATAAGGATGCCAAAATATTAACGAGATGAACTTTTACTTAAACGGTAGCTCTGTAATTATTCTTTCTAATTTATCATTCAGCAATTGTAATATAAATAGATAGAAGATATCAATATTATCAAATCAAATTGGATTGATATATCTTCCTAATAGCTCTGTAAGACAATGTATTGATTGTTTAAAAATAAATTACTTGAATCTAACATTTTGAAAAAACAGGTCAAGTGTATAAGAATAGTAAAGAGACACAGAAGTTTTCACCAGAATTATTTTTTATTAATGTTATGTTCACTTTTGTTTATTGAGTTTATTGTGTAAAAGGATTCAAACTGATTTTTAGACAAAAAATTTGAATCAAATTAAACAAACTTTTTATTTATGAATGAGTTAACAATTAAATTCTTAGCAAATCGGAGAAAATAAAAGATAAGATTTTTTTTTATAAATTATTAATGTTAGTGAAACGTTTAGAAAAAATTTAAGTTAAATAATTTTGGACTAATTTTTAGGAAACTTTTTTTCTTATGCTTAAGAGGTAACACCACTTTAGATACAGAAAACTAAGACCTATTTTTGAATTCAAATTCAAATGTAGAGCAATCAAACCTTAACTATTTTTAATGATTTATTTTAGGAAAATAAGAAAAGAAGTAGAATATTTTTTTAAAAGGATTATTCATATTAAAATGTAAACAAAAATTTTTTTTTAAATTTTGCTACAAAATGGCGGCGATAGAAAACTGTAAATTGTTTATAAAAAAGAATGTTTATATCCAATTAAAAAACCCATATGTATTTCGAAATTTTATAGTATAGGAGAAAGGGCCTTAAGATGGACATAGTTTCGATTTAATGCTCTAGTATCCAAACTTAATGACATATATATATTTTTTTTTCTTTTAGTTATTATACACTCGTTATTACTACCTTACAGGCCCAATAGTGTCCCCCGTAGGGAGTTCCTAGAATTCAATACTTTTGTATATATTCTCTAAGTGTTTTTGCGTCTACAGAACGGCTTGAAATTAGGAGTACTCGCATTTGCCTGGACCACCCGGTATATTGGGTTTGCTCACCAGGGGAGAGGAAAAACTGTAGAAAAACCTCTCCTGAGTACAACCGGTTTATCGACAGTCGAGTTCTAGTGATCTGCACAGGTCGATTACCGACAGTGCATATCATTATACCTCGACGTCTTTACCTTCCACTGAAGTTATCTCACAGCCGGAAAAAATCCCAGGCTCCCCGGGGCGCGAACCAAGCAAGCTTGACGCTTGACTTGATGCGACCGTAGGGTTCAGGACCTTAACCAAATGAGCTAACTCCATGGTCTGAATGACATATATTAAAATGTTTTATACCGTATGAAAGTACAATATATTAGTTAACATATGGCCACAGGGATAAAATTTTATTTTAAACATAAACATTTTTTAAAAGCATTTTTTCTAATTATTTATTTTTCGATCTCAAAATAAGTGGCCCCAAGATGGACATCTTCTTCAAAGTCTATGAAACATGTGATAAATCAAAAATGAACATCATATAACAATTCATAAACTAATTTTTAATCATTGCATTATGTTTATCAAGAAGTAACATTTTTAAAAACTTCAATTTAATTAAGAATTGGCGTCTGTCCATTTTAGGGTACATGACACCATTTTTTGAGCCCCAGAAAAAATTTATATACAAACACAATATTAGTAAAATCATTTTAGAATATTATTATACGATAAATAAATATTATAACCTTAAGTACTTATCCTAAACCACAAATTTAAATAACTTTACCAACTTAAGGGGTTAGACCACTGTCTGACCTTTCAAAAAATCAGAAATTTTTATTTTAGTACAAAAGTGTCATAGTCTTAAAAATAAGAAACAATAAACATTAGAGAAAGAAAACACTTTTAAAAACGTAAATTTCAAACTGGCCGAAATTTACTCCCACAATTTTTGACCGATTTACTTAAAAATTGGTACGCAGTTACATCATAACATTCTTCATGGAAGTACGTAGGGCTTTTTCTTTAGAAAAACTGTTTTTTCAAAATTCCCTACGTATTTCTCTAGCTTTTGAGTTGAAAATTCATAAAAATGTTGGGTTTTGGTTCTAGATCAAAAGTTAAAAAAGATTTTCTACCAGCCGTAGACCTCTACTTAAAAAAATGAATTTTTTAAATCGACCATCTAGGCCACCATTTTAACTTTTTCAATATAGAAAAATAATTTTTTTATACTTCAATAGATACCTAATAGTAATAAAAAAACTGTGCATGGTGGATTTGAATTAGGTTCAACCCAAACATACTTGCACTTCTTGCTATATTCTTGAATTTGTTTCTGGAATGCCTCACGATCACGGTAACATTACCGGTGAATGGAAATATCGAGCGGCGATAGCCCGAGGGACGTAGATCAATTGTAGTGGTGGCGGCGCTGACTTTCAGCGCTAAATCAAGATGGCTGGCACAAGTGTTTTGACAGTTTGCAGTGGCGTACCGAGCATTGTTGGCGCCCGGGGCAAAAGGGAATTTTTGCCGCCCCTTATTGAAAATTATATCATCGATTTGCCGCCCCCAAATGCATTGGGCTCGAGGTTGGCGCCCGGGGCGACTGCCCCCTCTAGATACGCTACTGACAGTTTGTAAACATAGTCAAAATCATTCAGGCAAATTTCTTCGATATAGGAAGGCAATAAAGTTAACACAATATTTATATGTGCTACGTTTCGATGGCTCTGTTCGCCATCTTCTTCAGGCACTTAATTAAAAACAAACAAAACACCAAATTTAGAAAAACACAGTAAAACAATTTTTTAAAGAAGTTCGTACTTTTTTCTTTCATAAAAAATTTTTTAAAAAAATATAACGCACAAAAATAAGAAACATACCTCCGAATTTACAACTTAGTTACATAGTAACGCGTCAACAATCAACAATACATTGTGAAATTTTTGGTAACAATAAAATTTTTTTTGTTTTTTTCTTTTTTGTATAACCAAACAATGAGTCCAATAAATAAAAATTAAAATTCATTGTCTACACGACGAATAATTTTGTCAAACTGAAAGTCAGAGGTAAATATTATACATTAAGAAGTAAGTCGACGACAATTAAATGATATCAAAACATTAATTATATGTAAATTGCGCCGGGGTTTCGTATCTCTGATTGTAATTCAACCTGTAAATTGCGCCGGAGGTAATAGAATTAAAATTTTTCTGCACAAATTTTCCTTCACACTTAAACAGGCTTAGGACTGGCAGCCATTGAACTATAATACTACTGGAACAGGCACCACGCTTGTTGAGCTGAAAGAGAGCAGCGGTTGTGAGACAGACAGATGGGAGGGCATTAGGGTGGTCCAAAAAACCCCAAATTTAGAAATTTCAAAATCCTAAATCAGTTTCTTATTCTTCACAATTTTTTAAAGCATAACCATTTTTTAAAAAAATTTTAACTTAATATTTAGAGGTAGCACATCAACTTTTTCTCTCTAATGGAAAAATCACGAATTTAAAATGTAAAATGGATATTCTGTTTTCAATGGTTATTTTAACATATTTGTTAATCATAAATTTTCTTGCCCACTAAAGTAGAGCTTTACATAAAGTAAAAGAACAAGTTAAATTTAAAAAAAAATTATTATCTTAATATTTGTAATTTCAAGGGTTGGCTACTTTCAACCACACGGCTTTTGAAGGACAGGATTATACTTATTGCCGTTAAACGAAACGTAGAAAAAAATTGTTAAAATTTTGAATCGAAGACTGAAAACTTTGACTGCGATGTGCGACCTCTAAATATTAAGTTAAAAATTGATAAAAAAAGGTTATGCTTCAAAAATTTATGAAGCATATGAAACTGATTTAGGGTTTTCAAATTTCAGAATTTATGTTTTTTTGGACCACCCTAGGGGGAATGCTTTCTCTCTCGCAGAACGCTTCATTTCAGTGAATGCTAAAACTTTAAAACTAATGCGTTGGTCAGTTTTGCGCGTTGTGAGTGTTTGGCACAAGCAAACTTCTCAAGCGGACTGTACAGAAAGAGACAACATGCCCCTCAAAAACTCTCTCTATGCCGCTTTTGTAGCGCTGTGCCTGTTCCAGTAGTATTATAGTTCAGTGCTGGCAGCGTTTAAAAAATGTCTGGCGTGTTTAAAATTTTTTTTATAAAACGAATTCTGTTGATCAATAATTATCAACAGCTTTCCACGTTCACTCGTCCCAAAAGTTACATCCATCACGAAATAAAAAAATCACTTCTTTTTTTGAATTTGACTCGAAGCTGAATAGAAAAAATAAAATTAAAAAAAAGGAACTTATTCAAAATTTTCAAAAATATTCTAAAAATTCAAAAAATTTAAAGTATTAAATACTCAACAATAACAACTAACCCACCCAATTTTGTTAAAATCACAAATTATAATATGTCACTTATTAATAATAAATTATTAATACTAAAATATATAAAAATAAATATTTATAATATATCACTGAGAATTAAATGATCCTTCTCTGTTCAGAGCTACTTTACTGAAGAGAATTCGAAACATTTTCACTGAGAAAATAAGCCTCTAGCCAATTTCTAGGTTAAGAGACTCTGAACAAAACACACAAGATACCGGCGATCACAACCAAACTTCAAGGTTAACAGTAGCATTTAGTCTGCTAATAATAAACAAAGAGCTTTGCAGGTGCTACATTAACAACCTTACTCTGCTAAATTTAATCAAAAATTTGTTATATTTAGTCAACTTATTTTCTCAGTGTTGATACTAATTAATGAAATAATGAGTCAGTATTATTATTTACTATTTTCATTAAGTTACTATTCATGAAAATAGCTTTTGATTACGTCTGAGTAAACTATAAATTTATCACATTTTGTATTAGTATTTATGCTTATACCAAAAGAAGAAATTTATTTTTACTTCATATATTTTATTTTATATTCTATTTTAAAATCGGTCCAACAAGACCCCAGTGCAATTTACAGGTCTGATTAATATTAGTCGAAAAAGACCCCGGCGCAATTTACCACTAAGAAGACACAAAAACCATCACCTAAGCCTGAAAATTGCGAAGCAACAACAAACGCGTCAACTCCATTTCGGTACCCAAATCGGAAGCCGTTTAATTGTTTATAAAATTTTTTTTAACAATTTGTTCTACGCAAAATCTTTTTCTATACTTTTATTATAATCCTAAACATTAATTTTTAGCAGTAATAAGCGTTAGAAAAAACTTTGAGTATGAATTAGATCAATAATTTTAAAAAATCACAATTTTTTTACTCTTTGCATAAACTTTGAGTGTTTACAAAGCAAAAAAAAATTGCCTCTCATAGAAGTTTTAAGGGTTTAATTCTGAATAAGGCAGATCAAACTATGAACAAACATACTCTCACCTGATTTCAATGTTAACCTTTTTCGCTCTTAAAAGACAAAGTAAATTAGTAAATGTTGATTTTTTAGAAATAATAATGATACAAGTGGTGGAGTTTTAATTTTATTGACATAAAAAAGAGCAAAATTTTGTTTTATAATAATTTTTCCAATTTCCAAAAATACTTTAAAATATTATTGAACTAATTTTTTACAGTAACAAAATTGAAATTCTACCACTTATGACACCCTGTTATTTTTAATGAATACACATTATCTAATTTATTATACATTTTAAGATTAAAAAATGTCTGGGGTTTTTGGGGTTGCTGATTACGAATCTCGCATCAGATTTTCAAAATTCAAAATAGCGGATCGAATATGGCAGAGAAAATGTAAAATTTGTTTGGTTTAGCTTGAAACTTGTTACTCGGGTTTTAAGGAACTCTGATTACGAACGTGGCATCCCAAAGAGAAATCATCGAACAACTTGACGTCAATTTTTACTAATAAAATCAATGATCAACATTTTTCATCAATTCATATTAACGTCAAATTCTATGCTGCGCTCTCTAAAATTCCTCACTTACCATTTTTAAGATAATCCATTTAATTTTTAATTTTGTTCGCTATATTGGATCCGCCATTTTGAATTTTAAAAATTTAATTCCAGATTTGTAATCAGCGAACCCAAACACCCCCATATCCTAAGTTTCATAAAAAATCAACGTCTTTTTAGTTTTAATGTCCGTCATATTGGATTTGCCATTTTGAATTTTGGAAATCTGATCCCATATTATTAATCTGTGTCCCTAAAAACCCTGATATACTAAGTTTCATAAGAAATCAACAACTTGTTAGTTTTAATGTGCGCCATATTGGATCCACCATCCTCAATTTTGGAAATCTGATGTCAGATTTTTAATCAGCGATCCCGAAAACCCCCGAGTAACAAGTTTCAAGGAAATTCGATCAATTTTTATACATTTTTTTTTTGTACTGATGTTTTTTTAACGTTTTCTTAGCCAATTGCGTTCATTTTTAAAGAGAATTTGTACAAAAAACTGATGAAGCTAGAGATGTGGGATTTATTGCGTTGAAAAGAGCAGATCTTTTCCTATAAGGATCACCGAAAAAGTAAGAATTGATTTTTTCGACTTAAGGTCCCTTTTAACTTAACAAGGCCACAAAATCTAATATCGATTTTAAATTAGTTAAAAAAATTGACATTTAAAATTCAACACAACATTTTTTAAACTTTGCATTAGTTACACTTACTTAATCAGCTTAAATTTGAAACAAGCTGAGGATTACGATCATTTTATGAAAATTTTGCTTCCACTTTAGCAAAAATATTTGCTTTCTCATAGAGAAAGCAATAAGATAATTTTTTAAAAATTAATAATTTTAATTTTTTAAAATTTGATTATTTTGATTTATTCTTTGAAATTTTGACAAACTATAAACTTTATATATTTCAATCGATTTCTTTTGAAGCAATGAATATGATTTTTTTATATATTCAGTAAAATTTATTAGTTTAAAATTTTTTTGTTAAAAAATATACGAATTATTCAAAAAATTATAGTTTAAGGATTGTCACCGGCAATTGAAGGAAATGAGCTAGAAGTCTCAAATTTTGACATAATATTGTTCTTCAAATCAATTCAGGAAGTCTTGATTTTTTTCTAAATTTTTCATCACGTAGTTTTTGTTTAAAAAATTAAAATAAATGTTCAATTTAACACAGGTTCTTATGGAAACTCACGTAAATCTTCGAAAAAAATGTAATGGAAATGAGCTTAAATTCTGAAATTTAGATATTAGGAAGAAAATGTCATCAAATTTTAATTAAAAAAGTTTAGAAAAAACTGACCATGGATTTACTGAATAAATAAGTATCAAAGTTGTTTTTCACCAAAAATGAATGATGACCTTGAAACTAGCACTTGCGCAGTAACATTACACTTAATTTAAATGTAGTAATACAAAAGCCATAAATTTTTCTTCTACACTGAAAAATGTTAATTGTTTTTGTTAATAAAACAAGTTGTACATCTTTACCTTTATAATATTAAAGTCACTTTTATATTTCAAAACTTCTAGACTCTTTGATTTCAACACGATTTCAAGAAATACACAAAATTTGAGGTTAGGATTACATAAACACTACGTCTGCGCACAACAAATCTAATGTGGATATTGCCAACATAATTTCTACTAATTTTTTGCAGGAAGCTTATTTAGCAAAATTTGTAACATTTAAATAAAAATAAAATATACATTATGTATTTTTTTAACTTTTTCAAATAAATCAATCGATAAATATTATATATCAATATTTTTCAGCAAGTTTGAGAAGTAAATATTTTACTTTCTTTAAGTTGAAACCCTGCGTGATAATGGAGCTAATACACGGGGATTAGGAAACAATCCCCTTACCGCGCATCACGCCAAATTCTTTTAATGGTTATATTTTACATCCATTAAAGCGTTCTCCAGTTATCATGTTTACCCATATAAAAACATTTATTATTACATTACATTTTTATTTAACAATTACAAAATATTTTACTATTTATTCAAAAATTTCTCAACTTACATAAAAATGAATATCTAAAATAAAAAATGTGAAAATTTTCATACGCGAAGAACAACAGATTATAGAATTTGCATTTTTGAAAACTGATTTTACAGAATACATGTTAAATTAATTTTTTTCCTTTCTTTAACTTCCTCGATCCTTCAATTATTAGAAGTTTGTGTTCTTAAAATGTTTTTCGCCTTTATAAATCTGCTTCGCAAAAAACGTTTTAAGCAGGTAATAGGTATATTTTAATAAGCGAAGGTTTGAGAAAACAACATCATTATAATAATAATAAAATACTTATCTGAAGGAGAATATTGTAGAGTTAATTTATTATAAACGACTGATCGAATCAGTTGGTGAAAACTCTTGACTCCTAAAAAATCAGCATAGTTTTTTGAAGCAGAAAATTATTGAGTGCAAAAATTGATGTAAAATTTGTAGTCATACATTATAAAGAGCGGAGTTAAAAATTAACTATTTAAAACGAATCAAATAAAAATTCCACTTTTCGAAGTCAAAATAAAATGAGTTTGAGAGGTAGGCGCATAAGGCCTAAAATCTAGTGTTTCGTGGCTGTTGCATAAATTTATTTGTTCCTGAATGCTTTCGGCTTAACTTAGGAGCTTTTGGCTCTACTCGGGTGCTCTCGGGTCAACTCGACTACTTTCGGCTTTACTCGGGTGCTACCGGCTCTACTCGGGTACTTTCGATTTTTTTTTTGTATTAAACCTTATTTATGGTCCTAATCGATAATTGGTTCACCCAGGCGCGCAGGGACGATGATTTGAGGCTTTATAAAGCTTGACTGAGGACTGGTCAATATTGATTGAGGATTGGTGAGTCGGAGGAAGCAAGACTCGTCCAAGCTAGAATGTAACAGCGATTCAAGCCTGAAGCTCCAAGCTTGGTTGAGGATTGGAGTCCAATACTCATTCAATGTTCGGAAGTCCGATTATAGCTTCGTCAAGCCTGATTCCACTGTAGCTTACAGAAGACAGAACGTTAAATAATTATTAAAATAATAATATTCTTGCTGTATTATATTGTTAATAATGATAATTTTTATAATTATAATATTGCCCCAAAAATCTATCGATTTATGGATGTATCGAAGAGATATAATTTTTAAAATTGTATCTTTAACTTATCCAGTGAATTAGTTACTGAACTAGTTCAAAGCGTCAATTCGTAGTGGTATACTCGCAGTTGAATATTGTTATGGCTCAAAAACCTAACAAAATGCCATTTCCCAATCCTCATGGAAAAGGTAATGTGCAACAAAATAGTGGAAAGCCCGAACGCAAGTTCGGCTTAAATCTTGATAAAAAGCAGCTTAAGTTGAAACCGTCCCATCTGGACCAATTCGGCTATAAGCCTACTCCTCTAAGAAACGAGAGCATATTAAAAGAGAGTAGATTGTCTAATAAGGTGATCGCTCGTGAAGTGGAACCTAATATTGACTTCAATGTTAATTCTAGTTCCTATTCTCAAATTGTATCTGATACATGGGAGAATATGAATAAGTCTGTTCCAGCGCCGAGCGAGATCCTCTGCAGGGAAGCTTTTGTGTACTACTCCCACGGGGTTTTTGCACTTAAGCAAATCGCTTTGAAGAGTATTGGTGAAAATCCAATCTCTTCAGTTGAAAAGAAAATCAAGGACATGACTAAGGAAGTAGACTTTAACTTTCCTCAACCAATATTTGTCTATCTATCATCAATAGGTAGAATAGTCTCAAACTCTGGTCTGCATTTAAGACCAACGTTTCCTGACTTACCAAGTGTGGTTGTTGGTAACATGGCTGGGACCTTCGGCGTAGTTACGCGTGATACGCATAACCTCTACGAAGAGATCCCAACTCTAGGAGTTCCAGCGCGGCTCCTTCAGGTAGCTTCTACTGATGCGCAACCCGGAAGTGTAGTCGTTTACGACATTTTACCGAATCACTGTACTCCAACCAGAAATCTAATAGGTCATAGTACCCTTTCCGTAAGGACGGAAGAATCGAAAAGGTTTCTGCTCTTAGCAGGAGTCAGTGATGTAGCTTTCCCTGAATGCGTTGAAAATACTCGGTTCAGCCTCAGTTTAATGATTGAGATTTCAGCTGTGCTGGGTAATTACCCAACGTGTAAAATGCAACAAGTTTCAGTTGCATCAATTGGAACAAGTGGCTCAATCTGTCAGCTGATGATTGAAAAGCCTGTCTCCATTGGAACACACGAGACCTGCAATGATGCAGATAATATAGTTCTCTGTTCCTCAAAAGAATCCGACGGTTTATTCGGAGCCGGAGGTATCTTCGGATATCAAAGGTTAAAAATAAACGAAGTGAATCAGAACATCTCGAATGGTTCACGCTCATGGTGTTGTGTTAGCACAACCCAACCAGATGACCTTCAGGAGTTTCAGAATTATCTGATTTCTACTGAAGAGTCAGATGAATTTTGTGCTGCTCCGGCAGCTGAAATTCCACCTCCAGATGTTGTCGCTATTGAGGAGAATCAAGATCCACCTATTCAACTTAATAATGAGCAACTCGATCGGTTAGAATTTGAACATCTAACCATTCCTCGTTCATGGTTTAATAACAGAAATGAACGAAGAAACTTACCTCTATCCATTTCAAGAAGAAATTGGAGATCTTTGAGACGGAAGATGAAAACCTTCCGAGAGGATACAGTCGAGGCTCTATTTAAGCGTTGACGCTTGAGGAAAATAATGTGTCTTTTATGAGATGTTTTAATACATCGTAACAACAGCGCTATACTAAAATAAAACGATTAAGATACCCACTTAAATATTTTAGTTTCAAAAGACACCCTCCTCCCAGTGACCCGAAATGGGTTGCTTGGTGCTTCCGTTACCAAGCAGCTCAAAGTTACTGGTCCTACTTGGCTCAGTACTAAAATGACCATTGCAGAACATCGTATAGGTGTTTGATCGTGTTGGTAAGGGAGTTGTGGTACCCTTTACTGGATATCACAGAATTTCTGAGCTGACTGGGTCAAGTACTTGAATGGCATTTGAGATGGGGTTTTTGACACCCCAATCGGGCGCCTCCACAGGTGGCGGATAGGGGAAGGCCTCTCAGATATGGGAGCTACTGAGGAAATTAAAATACCCGGGGCGGACCAAAAGTCAAATAGGGGTGGGCACCCGATATAATTGTCCACTCTGTGTTGGGATAACCTCCCACACAGAGTATTTGCGGTTACGACGACTGTAACGCGCAGTGCCACCCACAATAGGTCTCTCTCGGATGGAGATCAGGGTTCAGTTGGGCGTGGCAATAGGATAGAACCCAGGCGACGACTAAGCAACAACCAGGGACAAGCTCGATTAAGGTTAAAGTGGACAGACCAACTTCGGAGGGACATTTTGTTGTGTTGGCAAAATAGTTCCCCTAACAGAAGAGGATACATGCAGAGGTTACATGCGCGATGGATCAATATGCACCCACAATACGCGAAATGACGCCTCAGTACTTAAGAGATCAGGTATCCTCTCTGAGAAAAAGGGGATATGAAGCTCTTCTCCAAGACCAGGAAGACCCCTCAGAGAATACACAAATTTTGTGTGAAACACCAACGCCCGCAGCCGAAGATGGAAACATGAGTTCGAGGGAAACCAAAATTCATCTCAAGGTTTCCATTAAAATGGATAAAATCTCTGAAGGGAACAATGAACTCTCATTACTCTCAGAGAGTGTAGATCTCTGGACATTGAACTGTGCTGTGTATCAAAAAGCTGTGTCAAATCAAACAAGTGCAGATCAAGATCGGGATAGCTCGACGACATGCTTCTCAATTGCAGAGTGTGATTGCATATCTGGAATCAAATAGAAGGTTTACTCCAAGAGTTTTGGAAATAGCCCAAACTCTTAAAAGATTGCATCACACTCTAAAAAAGTCAAAGTTGCAGACCATCAAGCAACACTGGATTGAGAAGATACGTTCTCTTGTCGTCATAAGGGAACGTTTAGAACGGAGGATGAAATGGATGAAGCAAAATAATATCTTTGCTACTAATCCTTCCCGCCTGTTCAGTGTACCATCAACAACCGTTGAAAGGCCTCCATGTCGTGAAGAGATTGAAACTTTCTGGAGCAACATCTATGGGACATCCCATTCAGTAAACGATGAAGGGTTATCTTTGTCACTCTTTCGCAGCTTCTGTGTCAGACAGGGGCTTGACCAATTTGCAGAGATATGTCCACCAATTACTGAAGAGGAGGTAAGAAAAGCAGTAGCTAGAACTAAGAACTTTTCAGCACCCGGGCCAGATAAGATTAATAATCTATGGTGGAAGAAGTTTACTTCAACTCACCAACATTTGGCCCGTATATTCTCTACCTATCTCAACGGGGAACATGCAATACCACAGTGGTTGGTGGAAGGACGAACGGTACTTCTACCAAAATCAGGAGATTTGTCCAATCCAAAAAATTACAGACCAATTGCTTGTCTTAACACCTGCTACAAGCTATTTACTGGGATCCTCAAGGAGAGGATATTGTCATCTATAGAACCAGTCTGGAGTGCGATAGGTGAACAACGAGGATGTAAGAGAGGCCTGTCAGGTTGTAGGGAGAACCTATTAATAGATAGGTGTGTTACCCAAGATTCGATATTTTATCGACGTAACCTGTCAATGGCTTGGATTGATTACCGCAAAGCATTCGACTCCACGAGTCACGAGCTGATCATCAAGCTCCTTGAATGTTTAAAGGTACATCCGAGCATTGTGAGATGCTTAAAGGATCTAATGCTTAAGTGGAGGACAAGGTTTGTTATAACATCTAACAAGCAGCAGGTGATGACTAACATCATCTCGTTTAGAAAAGGAGTTTTTCAAGGCGACTCCCTTAGTCCACTTCTTTTTTGTATCTCCCTCTTACCTCTGTCTATTGCACTTCGAGAAAAACACTCTGGATACATGTGTGGCAAACCAAGAAATAGAGTCTATAAGATTAACCATCTTTTCTATATGGACGATCTGAAGCTCTATGCATCCAGTAAGGATGCGCTTAGAATTTTGGCGTTTGCAGTGGCCGAGTATTCCAGAGCCATAGGAATGGATTTTGAATTGGATAAATGTGCCGTCATCCATCTGATTAAAGGAAGAAATGAAACATCTGAAATTCCGAGGGACTCTGAGAACATTCAACTCATTGGTGGCAACACCATTCAACATCTTGCTGGTGGAGAGACTTACACATATCTTGGAATTCCACAGTCGGAGACTCAAGATGTGTGTGGGCTTAAAGATCGACTCCAAACAAAGTATCGTGGGCTTCTCAGAAAAATTTGGTCTTCCGAATTGTCTGGGAAGAACAAAATACAGGCTACAAATACATTAGCCATTCCTTTACTTCTCTATACTTTGGGAGCTGTTAAGTGGAATGTGAATGAGTTGAAAATACTAGATAGAGAAACCCGCAAGATGATGTCAATTCATCGTAGTCATCATCCAAGGTCTTCCGTGCAACGAATTTACCTTCCAAGAGACCGGGGAGGAAGAGGTCTATTAAATTTAGAGTGTCTTCATCGAAGAATTGTTCTGGCTGCAGCATGTTCGGTGATGAACAGTAGAGATCCCCTTATGCAATTTGTCCACCATCATGAAATTGCAAATGTTGGGGCGTTTTTATATCGTGCGGCAGAAAGAGCTGCAAATGAACTTAGTCTCCCATTTGAAGCCAGTGATATGGAGCACGAGTTAGCATCGTTAACACCATTGATGCTTAAAAAGTGTGTCAAGGAGGCAGAACAAGCGCTTTTGTTACAGGAACATAGAAGCAAACCTGTTCACGGGCAGTTCTATAATCTCATAGGTGAAATAGGATTGTCTCAAGGCTTGACTTTTGCTTTTCTTAAATTTGCTGGTTTGAGATCGGAGACTGAGGGATTTTTGTTCGCTTGTCAGGATGGTGTAATTAATACTCTGGTGTACCGCAGTCGTGTGATGCATATACCTGTCGACAATAACAACTGTCGAGCATGTAAGCAATACCCGGAAACACTTAGTCACATTCTAAGTGCATGTCCGAAGTACGCGTGTTGCAGGTATATTGAAAGACACAATGCTGCGCATAAGGTGTTGTATTATCACCTTCGACACCAGTATGGTATAGATAAAGAACCCATCTTGCCGTATGCCCAAGGGGATCAGGAATCCGTTGTGGAAAATGAACAGTGTAAGATCTACTGGAATTTTTCTTTTTCTACAACTCATCGTATCAGAGCTACTAAGCCTGATATTGTACTCCAGGATCATAAAAGTAAGATCATTTGTGTGATAGAGTTTTTGGCTCCTGCTGAGGGCAACATCATACAAAAGGAGGATGAGAAACGGACGAAATATCAAGGCCTTATGTTTGAACTGAGCCGAATGTATCCAGGTTATAAAATCCGATTAATTGTTCTCATATTAGGCTGTTTGGGAGGGATTAAAGCTTCATTTATAAGCCAATTGAAAAAGATACCAAACTGCGAACGTCAAGCTGAAGCATTGACGGTTCGTATGCAAAAGGCTGTCCTTCTGGGTTCACTTAATCTGGTCCGACAGCACTGTTCTTCATAATATAATATAACGAAGGTAGCTCTAAAAAAGCATCCAATAGCGTTTCTGGCCACCGCGTAAGAACAACAGCGGCAAGGGACAGGGACACCTACAGAACAGTGAACTGAAAACACCTCGAGCAAAAGAATCGCGCTCTTGCTTACCTTTCAGGACGGAAGGAGCAAAAGCGGATAAGAGTACGTAAGGCAAGAATGGGAGAGGTTGTTTTAGTGCGGTATTACCACAGCACGTGGTTGAGTCCCACACGAACAAGTGCGTAAAGGCATTTTTTCCTCTCCTAAACTTGTTTTGTAAAAAAAAAAAATAAAAAAAAAAAAATAATAATATTATTATTATATATTACATTATTATATTATTTATAATTATAAATACAATAATAATATTATTATTATCATATTTTCTTAATTACTGTACTGCTGCAGATTATCATAAAATTAATAAAACAAAAAAATTTTTAAACATTTTTAATGTTCATCTATAATTATTTAAATTGATATTTTTCAGATTTTTTTTTTTTTATAATTTAAGATTAATTGCATATTTGAACACTTAATTATTATCGACCTAAGACTATTTAACAATTTTAAAACATATAAACACTTAACCTATGAAATAAAATTTCGCACGCTCAAGGGGGGATCGAACCCACGGCCCTATAGACGAATTCGCTCGCGGTGAACGCACGCTATTAGTACCACTCGGCTACGACGGGTAGCTGAGAGTCGTTAGAAAGAACTTTGTGAGGTTCAGACCTGGATTTTATGCTATTTAAATTTTAATAGTTCTGAAACATATTCATTGTCAAAAATAAATGAATAGAATTTATTTATCCTTCGTATATACTGATATACAGTTTATACAATCTAATCTCCTAACTTATTAATATTTTCTAAATAAATATTCTTATACAATTTTTGCAAAATACGTAAACAAAATTAACTGATAATGACTTATTATTATTTAATTATTTATAACTTTAATTTAATATTATTATTTAAAAATTAAATATTGTTTAAATAAATAGAATAAATAAATAGAACAGAGTTTATTTATCCTTTGTATTTACTGATATACAGTTTATACAATCCAATCTCGATCCTAACTTATTAATATTTTATAAATAAATATTTTTATACAATATTTGCAAAATATGTAAACAAAATTAACTAATAATTTACAATTATTATTTATAACTTTAATTTAATAATATTTTTTAAATAATTAATTTCAATAATATATAATACAAAAGTAAATTATGAAAATTATTTATATATAATGTATTGAAGGGCACTTTTATTTAAATAAAGAAATTTATTCAATTAGTAAATTTAAAGTTTTTTAGGAATAAATGGTTTTACAAAATTACACAATCAAACACGTAATCATATCTTAAAATTTTTCAAATTTGAATTTTGTCTTTAAATTATTTCATTTGGTTATATAATTATTTGAAATTTATTGCTTTAAAAGAAGAAAATAATTGTTTACAAATTAAATTTACTTGGAATATATCTTACAATTGAGTAAAATAACATAATTTTTGTTTGTTTATTTATAGTTTATTTTATACAAAATTAATATTAAATATTCATAAAATTAATAAAACTGCAGCAGTTGTAATATTTATATTTATTATCTAATTAATATTACTTTATATATGTTATAACGATATTTTTCTATAACTTTTTAATTAATTAATTAATTACTCAATAAATATATTCTAATACTAGAAATCAAAATAAAACCTCGTTATAATTTTTGCCTTCAAACGTGTCTCGATGCTTTTACCTGGGGAGGCTCACAATTTTCAAAATCTACGACTTTACTCGTTTTTCTCGAGTGCGCCAGATAATGATCAAAAGAATTTGATCATTACCGCCACAAATTTATCAATAATACAAATTGAGCCTCAAAAGCACCACCAGCTAGCTCATCTGGTACGGAGAGGGGCGTGAGTCGAAGAACGAACGAATTCTCCGAAATTCTTGCCATGCTTCCTGGAAAACTTCTTGCCTCTTGAGGGAAAACAAAATACGGGCTCGAAATAAATTAACACTCTGCTTTTAATAGAAAAATAACACAAATGATATTTATTAAAAGAAAAGGTTGGTGAAGCTCAATAATTCGTGTACAAAAAGAACATCAGTTCTGACAAAAACATAATTGCAAAATCCTCAGAGGGAGGTGACTTTAATACTCAAATATCCGATGCCCATCCCGAGATCGCTTTTTGAAAGACAAAAAGTATTTTAAATTCAACAATTCTGATTAGACAAAATTCCGACCTGCGTCGGGTAGAAGCACATGGCGATTTCAAATAAGTTATCAATACATGATACAAAAATAATAGCGAGCCGCTTACCAAGAAAACGAAGACTCGTCGTGACAATCACCACTAATTCTCAGAATATACATTTTAAATAATACTTTTCTTAAAGTCCGCCATCAGGGCGGTTAAAACAATTATAAAATACGTGAACTTAATTTCACGACCACTCAAGACGAAGCCACAACCAGGAAGGAAGATGGTGGCGATCATTCGGGGGCTCGTCATGTGCCATCCCCCCTTCGCCTGTTAGTCATCCTTCCTTCTAATCGGTAACTTGTATTCTTAATCGATGTCAAAACCATCAGATGTCCCTTGCTGTGCGAATTTGGCCTAAACTTACTCGTCGAGAGATTTTCGTAAAGCGGGAATCTCATCCGCTAAACGCCCTCGATGTACAGCCCTTGGCTGCGCTCCCGACGAGCACTGGCGTAACGCTGGCAACCTTCTTTGGAACGCCTTCCCAGGCTTTGGACGGCATAGTTTAATAAAAAACAACAAAATAAACATTTTCAGTAACTAATTCTCTAAAGAAAACGACCCCGGAAGAGCATGGAAATTCAGATGATTCGCCCACCCCTCAGAGAGGAGCAAATAATAACAATAAGTTATATCTTAAATATGAAGCTTTTGCTCCCTGGTTGCGCGAATCCGCGACGGGCTCCTTCGAGTTAGTAAGATGAAAAATAACGTGTCAGAATCAATCTGCCACGTTATAATGTATATACTTTAATGTATAAAAAAAAATATATTATGATAAGTTGAGCAATTGTGTCACAGTTGATTCAAGCTTGAATCTAGATTGGACGTTCAAGCTTCGCGCATGAGGATTCAAGTAGTCTTGAACCAAGCATGGAACGAGCATTGGTGTCCAATCTTGAACCAATATTGAGCGACAGTGATTTAAAGACTGTTCCCAGTCTCGGTTACCCACTCTGGGTGTCAAAGCTAGAATCAAGCCTCAACCCAGCGTCAGCATTGGTTTCTCGCGCCTGGGCAGTATTCGAAAAAGTTGATCCTACCGTTTAAAATCAACGTCAGATATTACATCTATCAAACTATTTAAAAACTTTCTCACATTCTCAAAATCATTTAGCTTCTCATTAACTTATTCTCATCCCAAATTAGGATAATTTTTTTTAACATAATTCAAAACGCGGATCATAGAAGATATTTGTGGAGGTTTCAGTGCTAAACTTAACAATCTGCAGGTTAATGCGGTTATAAATAAATAATAATAGACTTCTATTACGTTAGAGAACTAAAATGGATATAGAATAAAGGCCGACAAGTAAACTTTAATTTCTTCAGGGAAATAAAATTGATAAAAATGTTTGCACAAATTCTTTTTAGATGATTCATATTTTGTTCATTGGATTAAAAAAATTAAAGAAGCTCGCGGATAAAAAGGGATCAGGTAACGGATTGAAAATTATGAATTAAGATCGATCGACAAGCAAGTATTAAATTCAAAGGTTTAAACAAAAAGAGAATCTAATTTGTGCAGGTACACTTTTTTCTGCAATAGGTGACAAAAAAATTTAAGGAACTCATGAATTAGATTGACGACTCTTAAAATAAATATTAGAAACAGCCGATTCATACCGATAGGAAATCATCACTTTAGTAAGAGGATTAAAAAAAGTACGTAATTATTTCTGCGAATACACGTTTAATTAGTAGTAGATGATGATAAAAGTGAAATTAGCGGACGGATAAACAAGGATCAAAAGGCTGATAGAAAACTGTAGATTTAGGTCAGAAGGCAAATAATTCTTGGTACAAAGGTTTATAAAGAATTAAGAAAAACTTGCACGTATACGCTTTTTATCCGTAATTGATGACAATAAAAATTAAAGTAGCTCACGAACAGTCGAGGATTAGAAGAGGGATAGTTTGATGGATTGTTTAGTGCTTTTCAGAAGAAATTTAGTAAACTCCTATGCACTTTACGATAGAATCTAATGAAATTACTACAAACAATAAACATTTATTGTTTTTTAGAAAACTCACATTTTCAACATTATTTCATTAAACTCAACCCAACAAATTGGTCACCTGTATTTAAACAGTAAAGTTCGTTAAAATTAACTTTGTTGTTGTTCTAAATAATAGACGACACCCCTTAAAAAACACATTAATTTCAAGACACGCTTATTATTTAAATCCACCTCAAATATTTAACCACAAATTTGTGATACTTCGCTGCACGACCGTACGAGAAACACGAAGGAAGATGATTCATGAGTTGCGGAAATAGCACTAGAACTGGTCTTAACAAATTCGGGTTGGTGTCTCATATAGAAGTGGTAGTGAAAATTGACAGTAGTACGATGGTAAAAAAGACAAACTGAACCAAAAATTGTATTACTTACTAAGAAAAAATCTATTTTAAACAAAATACATATTATTTGTTAAATATATATTTTTAAATGTATTGAATAATATAATATTAAAAAATTTTGTTTTAAGATATGGACAAGTTTTCTTCGTTCACTGAAGATTTGACGCTTGCCCGTTTCTAGCGCATCTAGCGGCACTGCCAAGGTAAATGTAATGAAAAATCATTTTTCCTAACGATACGACAGAGTAAAAATGTCATACAAAATGCAATTGCCTTGACTGAAATGTATATTCAATAAACCACATTCAAAAGCTCTCAAAGGACTTGCGTCAATAAATTTTTTTTCAATTGAATAGTTCTAAAGTAAAAAGTCAGTAAAATATTTCTTTATGAAGATGAAATGGACATGAAGCATGCGACGCCGAGCAGTTTCTAAATTTATATTACTTGCAAAGAGCATCTTGACCCCTTCTGTTGAAATAGAAACTAGAAAGCGAGTCGAAACGGATGTTTTGCTCAGTCTATATATGCATCACTTAAAGTGAAATAAATAAGTCAAAAAATATTATTTTTATAACTCAGTTCTAAAAACGGCGTAGATTGCACCTCTCGCGATATAGGTAGAAAACTAACGTTTGCTGAACGGAGCGTAAATCGGGCCTTAGCGTGCGAAAAAGAAAACTAATGTAACGCTTTTTGACCTGAGAGTGCAAATAAGAAAAATAATGTAACGCAGAAAGGATAACTGAATCAATGTTTTTAACAAGAACAGTAAATTTGACAATTTACAAAGTTGGTCTACTGCGCAGACGTGACGCCGCGCCGCAAGTCATACCAGTCATACGTCTGTTTGTTTACATCGTTTACATCCTAGTTAAAAATTTCGTATGTGCTCCCGCGTGTGTTCCTGTATCGGTTCCCGTATGGGATCTCTTAAAGGTTCCTACATGGGTTCCCATATGGGATCCTGTGTACCAGGGATTTTTGGCACGAACCCTCGAGGGAACACTGTACATAGGATCCCATGTACATAGGATTTCTAATCAATGTTTGAAAACTTCACATGCTGCGCAATAGTTTTCTATAGCACTTACGGCTGCGCAGTAGATTTTTTTGTTTTCTTTAATATGGTGAGTAACAGTTACCTGCAAATGAATTATTTTCTTAACAATATTCTTTTTGTAGATTCATTTAAATTGTTTAATAGATTAAGGCCCTTATCGACAGGGGGATCCCGTAAGAGAACACATACACATGGAATCCTATGTACAGTGTTTCCTCGAGGGTTCGTGCCAAAGTTCCCTGGAATACAGGATCCCATATAGGAACCCATGTAGGAACCTTTAAGGGATCCCATACGGGAACACACGTGGGAACACACACGAAATTTTTAACTGGGATATTTTCGGTTAAGTGAAGCAGAGGTAAAAGCTATAAAAGTAAGTGCCGCGATAAATAAAATTAAGATGAATTAATATTATTAGTTGCCACGTTCGGTGTGGTATCTTGTTTTAATTCTTTCGTGTCGTGTTTTCCTCAATTCGTTGTGAGTGAAGACCTAACCTCAAAAACTGTTTTGACATTTATTATCTTTTGAGTTGGTATTTTTTAAAGCCGGCTTTTTTCCGCTTCATTGTACTTCTCAAAACGATTCGAAGTTTCTCAGTATTTTTCATTCTAGAATACATGTTCATTGTTAATAATGCTATGCAAGTTTTTGTTATTATTTAAATATTTACAATTCTTTTGTTTTTTACACGCCTTTTTTTTAGAACTTTGTTATAAAAAGTATTGTTCGTAACTTGTGTGAACGGCATTTCAAAAACGCCTTCAGTTCACACTCGATACGAAATGTACTATTTTGCTTATGTTTGGATATAATAAAATGTTTCAAATAAAAAATTAAAATCCTTCACGAAGACTTTTAAATCAATCATTTATTAATCTTATTTTTGCTGAAGTGTTGCATATTTTAATCAATTATCTTTTTCAAAGTAGTAATTATAAGTCCTTAAAGAAGAGGGTAACTGTTTAAATTACAATTTACAATTTTCCTCTCATGAATTCGTGTACTAAACTATAAATTTTCTATTCTAAAGCAAACAGGAACTACTATAATCCTTCAACTTGTTTCGTGTGCTTTCAGCTTGTACATCGGGACATTCATCGTGTTTTGTTTTATTGTAGCCTTACCTACAACCTCACTTCTACTCCTTCTGAAGAATTTCTTTCGTCTGACTTATCTCCTATACCTTCCACCATCATGTTACATAATCCTCCGCCTCTTACTAATCCAAAATCTATTTTACGTCTCCACCTACCCTTCGTTCCTCGTCCTTCCCACCATCTTGTTCACATCATCCATCTTCTATTGTGCAGCACTTTCTGGTGCATTCTCTGTCTCTTTTGCACAACATTCTGGTTCACTTTTAAATTCTCCTTTTTCCAGATGCCTTTTTATTACCTCTTCTTTGTTTTGTTTGTATATGATGATCCGACTTTTTCTACGAACCCGTGACGTGCGCTATTCACCACTGTAAATTTATAAAGGTAAGCCATAATTTTATATATAATAAGGTTTAGTAATTTATTTATAAGAGATCCCTGTTATTGTTTTTGCTTTATACTAATTTTGTAGGTTGATTTTTTAAAAAAAATGTTGCATGAAACTCAAGCCAAGTATTTATATATTTAAAAATACATCCCAACAAAAAGAAAACTAATTCAGGCGAATTGAAACGAATTATCATTTTGTCGCTAAGCGGGAATCACTGAACCCCTTTGTGTATTTGTTTCAATATTATTTAATTTTATTCATTTTGTGCAAACGAGTTAGAATTCAAACGAATTGATCAACTCTTCTATCGAATTCGTTCTGAAGAATTGAAAGAGATTCAAGTCAAATAATTTGGTTATTGAATTCAAAAGAATAGGACCAAATAGCACTATATCTTCCACGAAGCTTTCATCGAACCTTTAGGGAAGCTTCCACAGAAAACATTTATCATTTATTTATTCCGGTAAGAGAAGATTTAGAAAAACTCTTGTGGAGACGTTAATGCACGCAAACTAACCACCTAACAAACTGAGCTATATGGACGACTGCCGACAGATTCAGCCAAAAAAATCACTTGCACCTCAAGAAAAAGATTTTATTTCTGTCGGCAGTCGTCCATATAGCTCAGTTTGTTAGGTCGTTAGTTTGCGTGCGACGTACCCGAATTCAAATCCTCGTCCCCCCAAATTTGTTTTAAAAATTTTCTCTATAATGACAGGTTTGCACTATTAATTAAGATAATATTTGATTTGTATTTATTAATCTTCAAACGCTTACATTAACATAATTTATATTTCAATCTAGAGGTTCTGTGGAAGCTTCCCTGAAGCTTCCTGAAGGTCCGATGAAAGCTTCCATGAAGATAACCTGGAGGTTGGGTGGAAGCTTTCCTGGAGATTCCTGTGAAAGTTTCCTGGGAGGCTGATATCCCAAGGTTCATGGAAACTTCCTGGTAGTTTCTCTTTAAATCTCACGAACCTTTCTGGAAGCTTCCTGAAAGATGTGCTATTTGGGGAACGTTTAGAACTTCAATACCCTCATTTTGAATTTATCCGCTTTGCAATATAGATTTAATTCGTATTCGTCGCTAAAGCAAAATACGCTGAAGCTCTTTGTACATCAGATTCAATTTGTACCAATTCTTTTTCTTTTGCTAGGAAGCTTGAATATACATAATACAACATTTTTGAGGTCATCAAATATGCACTCAATTTGGACTTCAGTCATACTGAAAGTACTTATCGAACCTAGCAAAATCCGATTTCGGGTTTTTAGTTTATATTTTTTATCCCTATGATATAAAAACTTCATTTTAAAGAAATGGTAACAAATAATGGAAAAAATTGTCTTATGGAATATTAAAATTATTTACATTGAAAGATATTAACTTCCAAAACTTAATTTCATTATTATTTGAAGAACATTATTTGCTTTCAAATTGAAATAAGATTTTTTGCTTTCAATATGTATTTTAAATTTTCTTATTTATAATTTGTTTTGGCACTGAAATGTTGTACATTCTTTTAGAAAGATATAAAGTTTTATCTGAAAATGAAAAATATTCTGATTTCTGTCTGTGCAGTTGCATAAGCTTTACTTTTATTCAACAGAAGCCTTCAGAGGCAAGCTGAGCCATCATCTCCGTTCATCCTACTGCCATCAGGAGCATCATCACTATAAGCTGAAGCCACTAAAATCCTGTAACTCGACGTATCTCTAAGGACAATCTTTTCTGAACATCGACCTCTGAAACCAAAAATGTTTTGAGCTTAAATTCAATCTACTAGATAAAATATAGTTTATTACAAGTAAGTATATCATTTAAAAATTACAAATATAACAAAGCACTTGTATCACGAGCAATACAGTTATAATTACTGACATTCTCATTTTCTACAATGATTGCTATTTTTACTGGATAAATTACAATTTCATTTCAATTTTCAACTCAATTGTTTTTCATTTAATATTATTCATAATTTTTTTATATGCAACTTTTCATACTAAATAAATTAATAATTTTATTATAAATTCAAGGGATGTTTTTTTAATTATTCAAATTAGAAACACATATCTACAAAATCATCGAAATTATAAATTTTTAAAGATTTTTAACAGATTTAATATGTGAATTCGAAAGAATTTCGCTATAATTAACCACAGTTATTAAATTTTCAATCTTTTTGACAATGCAGACTAATATTGTAGCATTATTACATAATATTGACATTAAACTTTTTGATCATCCTACTGAGTATTATAGCAATATCCCAATTTCTAATAAATATTTTTCAATTCTAAAAATTGAATATTTGCAGTTAAGCAAATGCCCAATAGATTGTCAAGTTTTTACTTATTTTGTTAAGTAGGGGTTGCAAAACATGTGGATAATGTGTAGAAGTCGACACACTAAATTCTTTCGTCTGCAGATTTACATACAACAAATTATGAATTAAATTTTTTTTTAAGTTTTCTATTGTTTCTAGCTACAAAATTTATTTGATTTAAGGACTCGACTAATTAGGTTTTCTTAGTACTAGTGTTAGACAGGTATTGTCAGAGATGTCACAGTGATTCGCATTTAACAAAGTATATTAAAAACGGAAAATAAAAATAAGTGGATACATGAAATTAACAAACATAGAAAAAAAAATAATAATTTTTATAAACAAATTATCTTCTAGACTAGCGAAAAGAAACAATTTAACCCGCCCACGCAGCACCAGAACTTTCCTGAACATCCCCAACATTCAGGGAAGTTCCAAAACTTCCCGTAAGGTTGCTGGAAATTCCAGAGCTTTCCTGAAGGTTGAGAATGTTTAGGAAAGTTCTGGTGCTGTATTGGTATGCATTTGTTAGGAATATTTGATGGTATTTCACGAAAAAACTCACAGCACTTTTATTTTCACGAAAGATAGTTTATTCTTCTTACAAAATCAAAAATACGTCATAATTTGTTCACCTATTATAAACACAAATTCGAGAATCAGTTAAAAAACCGAAGAAACAGTCGAGAAATGCATGGGAACATGCGCCTGATATGGACTGTATAGAAGCCAAAACGGAACCAGTGCCAACAGTGTCTTGACCAGTTCCGTTTTGGCTCAAAAATTTCATTTTTACGCCAAAGACATGAAAAAGTGTCTTTATGATATCTATTTTGGGCCGGGAAAGTCGAACTTTATAAGGCCGTTGGGGGTCACTGCCATAAAAAGTCTTTTTATGGCAGTTGTCATGTGAATGTCAGAAAAGCCGTGTTAAGCAAATTTTGGAAACGGTACTTCGTTTTTCTTGTTTACACTAATAATATCTTTACTCATGCTATGATTAGCAGTGGGGCGGGGGCTGGGGGTATCGGGGGGGGGGGGGGGGGGGTATAATATATTTTCAAGTGCCTAAATTTAGCTTTATTAAATGTGCATCGTGTTCCCAAACTTTGGGAGCACTGGACCCCCGGGGGCTCGGGGCAGTACCCCCCCCCCCACGAAAAAATTATGACTATGCGACGGGAACTTTTTCATGTCAATGGCGTAAAAAATACCGTATGTGGCTTGCACTTTAGCAATTTTTAGGCTCAAATGAGGATTTCAAAACTCGCTGTCAGTGCGACTTCGGTTCAACTTGGCTCGCCTTCGGTTCGACTTGACTCGCCTTCGGTCCGACCCAGCTCGCCTTCGGCTCGCTATCGTCACCTTCGTCTCGTCTTCGTCTCACCTACGGCTTGCCTGCGTCTCATTCTCGTCGCACAGACGTCTCGTCTTAAAAGCCTCATTCTTACCTAAAAAGTCATGCTTTACGTGCATGCCACATAATATACTATTCTTTTTACCAGTTCACATGTTCCAAATTCATTCATGTCAAATTTACAACGAAGGACTTGTGTCTTCCAATAATACTAAACAAAATAATTTCGCCTGTGACAGATGATGTCCAATATCTTTATACTTAATTTGATACTTAAGATTAACTTAGCCAAAATTTTTTATCTGGAATAAACGAAAACAATTGGATCCATACTTCTAAAATTATTCTGGATGTTAGGAACAAAATCTCAACTCTCTCTTGAAAGCAAATTATTAGTATCCAAATGTATATTGAAACCGATGTGGACTTCTGGAATTTAGCTACAGGGAAAAGTTAACAACCTTAACATCGAAATTATTCAACGATTCCTATCTACATTGACAATAATGATTGTACAAGCTCCACTGTACGTTCCCATGAAGTTAATCCAAATTATTCTACTCCTAAGTATTGTTCAACACGAGTTATTGAATAGAAAAACCTCCACTGGAATGCTTCTGCCCTTGGTGCCAAAAATCATGATACACTTGCTAATCTAATCTTAATATCAAAGTTTCTAAAAGGGGCACCTATTAATAAGTAGCGATGATCCAAAAGTAAAACAGAATCAAAGCCATGAGCTAATATTATACGAAGCTCCTGCTATAGTAGTAATTCGGGCATTCATAAGGGGTTTAATCTTAAGTAAATCTCTACAGAGTACTTCGTTTTGTGAACTGAAGTCGAGTCACACTGATTGGATCTAAACTATTTATCAAACCATCGATTTTCTTAAAGCGCTTGCTCTTCTAAGTCATTTTGATTCATTCGAGACAACAATTTTTCTATTTTAATTTATCTTATGCAACCTGTACCGTTTAATCTCAGCAATTGCTTCCTTCAACCTAGTGAAGTAATACAGTAGAGTCCAAAATACTAAACATTTAATATATTTACAGTTCTCTACTTTGCCTTGAATGCGACTTTCTGCTTTAATTTGAGTTATGTTTTTTTACTAATTTCTTAATTCGTCTTCCTTTTCATAAATCAATAGAGTATATTCTTTTTAAATTAATTCCCTTTTTTGCAAATCTTCCTTCATCTTCATACTCGTTTCAAAAAGAAATTTTAATCTACCAATTAATTCGTTTTTAAATTTGTATTATTTTCTTTCAATACTCGTGTCGTAAACTACTTACTCTATGATATGTTATGTATAGCTGTCATGTGTTTCTATGTTTATTAATAAACGATTCCGTTTCAAAGTTCATGAAATTGGCTCTCAGATTTTTCTAAACTTTATCGAACTTTGGATTCATAGAAAGTATCTCACCATCCACTTCGAATTGAAAATGTACTACTTGCAGAAACTCGTTCTTTTCCAGCAGGTGATCGATATTGGCAACTTTGGAACTAAACCGGGCTGCGATTTTCGAGTCCGCTGCTTGTCTCATTGAGTGCAGTTTCGTATCGTATGTTTCGAAGAACCACACCTGAAGCAAAGACCTTTCTTACAGGGTGGTTGATCGTATTTGAACAAAAGATGTCCCAATCTCCGCAATCTAACCATCTGTTCTTTCCCTTGCACAATTCTTAATTTTTTTCTATGTGCTGTTTCGGTACTTTTGAAGGATTTTTTGAAATTTTAAGCAATTTATCCTAACAGGGTTCTGGAACTTCAACAAATTTTACTTTATATTCTCACCACAATAAAATCAATAATAAATAAAACAATAAAACAACATTTTTGAAGAATATTTCAGGATAATTTTTTATTACAAAATGAAATAGGTCACACACATCAACTAATTTTTCAACCTTTTATTTTTATTACAAAGTGTGAAAATTTTTTTTAAATTCACTCAATTTTTTTGAAGTTATTCAACTGTAAAGTTGATATTGACAAATAGAGGAGGGTGGCTGACGCAGGTGATAACATCCGTTGCCCTACTGAAAAATCCTATATAGGATCCTACATAGGATCCTATATAGAATCCATATGGATTCCTATGAGAATCCACGTAGGATCCTATATAGGATCCTATATAGGTATTGTCCTATAGGAATCCATGTGGATTCTCATAGGAATCTATGTGGATTCCTATAGGTCGCCTATAGGACAAGTCCTATATAGTATCCTATGTGGACTCTCCTATAGGAATACATGTAGGATCTCATATAGGATCCTGCATAGGCGTCCTAAAACATTTTTGTACACCCTCCTACCCCTTCCTCATGCGCAGTCGTCTTTTACGTATTCTACAATACTTACGCCTCCGCAGTAAATATTTTTCGTCCTTATAATGGTGCTTAATGTATATTTGAATAAAGTTGTTAAAAAAAAAACAATTAATTCTGTGTTCATAATTTTTTTTGGGCGCCCATAAAAGATCCTATATAGGATCCTATATGGGAACCTACGTAGGATCCTATGTAGGGGGTCCTATATAGGACGTGTCCTATAGGCGACCTATAGGAATCCACATAGATTCCTATGAGAATCCACATGGATTCCTATAGGACAATACCTATATAGGATCCTACGTGGATTCTCATAGGAATCCATATGGATTCTATATAGGATCCTATGTAGGATCCTATATAGGATTTTTCAGTAGGGTGGCGTCATCTAAAATAAAAATCTCAAGTAGATTATTGTTTTTCATGCCGCACAGTGGTCTGAAACCCGATTCTAGCTGGACAAAACTATTCACTCAAGAACGCTTTGATACAATTTTACGCCACTTTGTTTCTAGCAGTTTTTGAGGCCGCTGATTACAAATATGAAGTCAGATTTCAAAAATTCAAAATGGCGGATCTAATATGGCGGACCAAAAAATTACGAAATCATTGTATTTTACTAAAACATGGTATTTTAAGGTTTTTGAGGTCGCTGATTAAGAATCTGTTGTTATATTTTAAAAATTCAAAATGGCGGATTCAATATGGCTGACCTAAAAATAAAAAAATTGGTTTATTTTAGTATAACGAGAAATTTAAGGGTATTTGAGGTCGCTGATTACGAATCTCAAGTCAGATTTCAAAAATTCAAAATGGCGGATCTAATATGGCGGACCAAAAAATTACGAAATCATCACGCAGAAAAATCGAGAATTCAAGAATTATATTGAAGCCTAAATTAATTGCAGTAAATAGTTGGTTAACTATACTCAGTACTGTTATACTAGAATGATTCCTGTTATACTGGACTGAGTCCTAGTAGTGGAGCAATTCATTTCCATCACAACGTTCCCGAAATCATACATGTGCGGACTAGGAGTGAGTCCCAAACTTTTCACCTTTAAGCGCAAATGGTATATAATTCAGTGCTTTTTAACTGTAATGAGTTCCAAATATACAGCACTGTTTTGTTGTAATTCGTGATGGAAATGAATTGCTACGCTAATAGGACTCAGTACCGTTTTTTTAAACTCGATTTTTCTCCGTGATTGTATTTTAGTTAAACATGGTATTTTAAGGCTTTTGGGGTCGCTGATTACGAATCTGCTGTTAGATTTTAAAAATTCAAAATGACGGATTCAATATGGATGACCCAAATATTACAAAATAGGTTTATTTTAACATAACATTGTATTTAAAGGTTTTTGAGATCGCCAATTACGAATCTGAAGTCAGATTTCAACAATTAAAATGGCGGATCCAATATGGCGAACTGAAAAATGAAGACATTAATTTATTGTAATATAACATGGTATTTAAATGTTTTTAAGGTTGCTGATTACGAATCTGAAGTCACATTTCAAAAATTAAAATGGTGGATCCAATTTGGTGGACTGACAAATAAAATAATTAGTGTATTTTAATGAAACTTGGTATCTTCAGATTCGTAATCAGCGACCTTAAAAATCTTTATATACAATGTTGTATTAAAATAAACCAATTTTGTAATATTTGAATCATCCATATTGAATTCGTCATTTTTAATTTTTAAAATCTAATAACAGATGATCGTAATCAGCGACCCCAAAAATCTTAAAATACCATGTTTTATTTAAAAACAATGATTTCTTCATTTTTGGTCCGCCATATTGGATCCGCCATTTTGAATTTTTGAAATCTGACTTGAGATTCGTAATCAGCGACCTCGAATACCCTTAAATTTCACGTTATATTAAAAAAAACCAATTTTTTTATTTTTTAGGTCAGCCATATTGAATCCGCCATTTTGAATTTGTAAAATCTAACTACAGATTCTTAATCAGCGACCTCAAAAACCTTAAAATACCATGTTTTAGTAAAATACATGGATTTCGTAATTTTTTGGTCCGCCATATTGGATTCGCCATTTTGAATTTTTGAAATCTGACTTCATATTTTTAATCAGCGGCCTCAAAACTGCTAGAAATAAAATAGCATCAAAGCCTCTTAGTGCAAATATTTTTGTCCTTTTAGAATCGGGTTTTATAGCCCGCTTTAAACACAAAAATATCGAAAAGTGGCAAAAAGTGGCAAAAAGTGTTAATGGTTACGGAAACTTTAGGTCATAATTCACATTCTCCCATGAATAACTTTTTAAAAAAATTTGAATAATTTTACTTTTTCTATTTTGAAATTTGTATTATACAAGTAGCAGACAAACTTACTTTTGTCGTCGGTTTTCAAATATAAACATTAAAAATAAAATAATTTATTTAACACTATCTTGTAGTGTGTGAATCAAACTATAGAATTCATATAGGATTGTTTAAAATTTGATGATTTAATAGGTCACGAGCTGCGTTTAAATAAAGCTATGATTTTTAGAGCAAAATCAATTGTGCGTGAGTTTACGCAAGTACAAGCATTAATACAGTAATATAAATTTTTTTTAGTGATTGAATCACACAAAAACGGATGCTCTAGATATTATAAAACATAAAAATACTAAAAAAAAATTTTTTTAAAGACATCGATTTTCCGACTTTTGTCCACCTAGAATCAGGTTTCAGACCACTGTGTGCCGATGACATAAAAGAAATCACTTGAAAAGATTGAGGAAAAAATTCGAAAATTTACGCCTTTCGTACAATAATGTCTCACTACACGCACAATTTAAATTTTAAGATTTTTAAATTTCTGAGTATTAAATTGAAGTTAAGGTTTCAATGGTAATCTTGTGTAAATTTGAGATTTATACCATAATATTGCCAACAATTTTTGGACTGAGCTAATATAATTCAACGAAAGGTATATGTGACCTGGTAAGTTCACCCGGCGAGCGTAAGGTAGGGTAAAATTTACCCTGTGAAATATTTATTCCTCAATAATTTGAATTTGGCTTGATGAATTTCACTGTAAATTTTAATAGCTGCACGGTATGGTAACAAAGCAATAACGATTAAAAAAAAATTTTTTTTACATTTCTTATTGTTTATTTATAACAATTGTGAACACATGTACGCTGACTCTAAAATACATCAAGAGTTTTGTTCTTCGGATATTGTAAAAAAAAAGTTAAAATCATTAGGGTAATTAATTATAATTGTTAACCAAAGGTAAATAATGTATTTTACTATTGTTATGATTAATTTTTCATTTGTTTAAACAATTCATTATTGTAAATTTTATAACAATTCTAAAGACAATATTGAGAAAAGCAAATTCCTATAAATTTGTCAGCTTTTATTGACATTATTTAATATTTAATCAATAAAACAAAAACAAAATTAAGCTAAATTTGTTACAACAATTACACTAATTTACAAAAAAAAAAAAAAATTTATGTACATTCAATGTCACTATTTTTTTCTTATGTACTAAGCTTCTCGTTACTTAAAAATGACATTAAGATATTTTTCTATGGATAGGTTTTCGAAATATGAATTTTTTAAATTTTTTTACGCTCTTTTCGGAGGTGACTTCACGTTTTAGGCCGTATCTCGAGTTACAGAAGTCCGATTGAGTTTTTCTAAGTGTCAAATTAAAGGTAATCAAATTCCAAACAATCGCTTTTAACATTATTTTTCAATCGGTTAAATATTTTAAGTGATATAATCCAAAAAAAAATAGAAAATTAGAGTTTTTGGCCCAAAATCTGAAAAACAAATTCATTCTACCGCCATGCAAAAATAGAAAACGTCAAATTATGTCCAGTTTTAAATTTTTTACATATATGGCTCACTTTTAGGAAGAAAAAAATGTATGGATGAAAAAAATCTATTAGTAATTATTGAAGTTATAAGCTAGGGTACTGAAATTCTCGTTTTACGCCATTTCGGTATTTTACCTCCTTTTATAGTGATTATGTTGATTAATTTAATGAATACCATATCTAATTAAAAAATGGACTTTTTTCACAGATTTCAAATAATTTTCAGTGCTTTACTAATTCAAATTTGACTGAAAAATTTTTTGGAGCTTTTGACAAAAATTTCTGGAGAGGCATAAATTGATTAAAATCTGCTTTTTTGACAAGTTGAATCAGATGCGCAGAGATTCAATTTTTGGTGAATTTTGTTCGTTAATAGATGAAAAAGTTTCAAATCAGACATAGAAATATAAAAAATAAATGATATTTGAATGAAAATTTTTTTGGAGTTTTTGACAAAAATTTCTGAAGAGTCATAAATTGATTAAAATCTGATTTTTGGACAAGTTGAATCAGATGCGCAGAGGTTCAATTTTTGTTGAATTTTGTTTGTTAATAGATGAAAAAGTTTGAAATGAGATATAGAAATATGAAATTAATTATTTTTTTCAAAAAAATATGTCCGCAGCAGCCCTCAGACGAAAGTCAATGATTTTTTTCCTTATAAATTAAAAAAGAATCAATTTTCTTTGATTTCCCATTAAAGAAAAATATTCTTAACTACTTTCTGTAATATAATACAATTCATGCACCGAAAAAAGTTTAGTACACGATATGTTCGAAATGAACGATATAGATAGATGATTACAATTTGGTAACAGAGCTGTCTCAGTTTGGTACGGGAGCCGTACCAAAGTTTAGAGCAGCAGCTATCTTACGTCCTGGGGAACACGTTTGGTACAATATATGTACCAAAATAATGCAGGAGCAACACTAAAGTGGATTTGCTGTTATTCGGAGGTTATAATACTTCTGCTGTAAGGAACTAAGTTTGACAGATTTCCTAACCTCTTTTCAGTGTGCTTTTCAAAACTTTGCGCATCTGATTCAACTTGTCAAAGAAGCAGATTTTAATCAATTTATGCCTATTCAGAAATTTTTGTCAAAAACTCCAAAAAAATTTTCAGTCAAATTTAAATTAGTAAAGCACTGAAAATTATTTGAAATCTGTGAAAAAAGTCCATTTTCTAATTAGATATTGTATTCATTAAATTAATCAACAGAATCACTATAAAAGGAGGTAAAATACCGAAATAGCGTAAAACGAGAATTTCAGTACCCTGGCTTATAACTTCAATAATTACCCATAGATTGTTTTCATCCATACATTTTTTTCTTCTTAAAAGTGAGTCATATATGTAAAAAATTTACAACTGGACATAGTTTGACGTTTTCTATTTTTGCATGGCGGTAGAAAGAATTTGTTTTTCAGATTTTGGGCCAAAAACTCAAATTAAAAATTTTTTTTTGGAATGTATCACTTAAAATATTTAACCGATTAAAAAATAATGTTAAAAGTTATTGTTTGGAATTTGATTACCTTTAATTTGACACCTAAAAATACTTAATCGGACGTCTGTAACTCGAGATACGGCCTAAAACGTGAAGTCACCTCCGAAAAAAACGTAAAAAAATTAAAAAAATTCATATTTCGGAAACCTATCCATAGAAAAATTTCTTAATGTCATTTTTAAGTTTAGAGAACCATAGTACATAAAAAAAATAGTGGCATTAAATGTATATTTTGGCTGTAAACTAGTGTTATTTAAGATTGTTTAAACATATAATTATTGTTATCTATTAACTTTGTTCTCATTGTACCTAAAAAGATGCAGTTTTTTTCTAATTTTACAATTCATGAAGCTAATTATAATAAACGACAAATATTAATGTTGAGTCGCCATTTTATCAATTGTTTAAACAAATAATTGTTGATATTTATTAATTTTTTTCGAAACATTTTTTGGAATTATTTTAACCCTTAAGTAATAAATTTCTGGTTTTGTGTTATTTTGGCTTTAGGGTTTGGAAGAAATAAAGAAAAAACTTTGTTTCGTTTTTTACATTAAGTCAAACGTTTCGACCCCTAATGTAAGGTCTTCGTCAGTGACTGTATTTTATTAGCTGAAAGAAATATATAAATACTGTACATTTTCAAACCAACAAAGGATACCATACCAAAGCTACAAAACAAAAATTTAGTATATAAAATTCCGTGCAAAGGGTGCCCATCCTCTTACGTTGGAACAACGAAAAGAGCACTAACCATTTATCAGCATTTTATAAGGCTATTATGTAAAATAATCTTGTTCTTAATAATAGGATCACAATTGCTGTTTCATTCATTTATTCTTGGCCCTATTTATTTTCTTAACAAAAAAAAAAAAAAAAAAAAAGATCAATCCAGGAGACCACTACTCAATTTATCAAATATTGATCTAATAATTATAAAATTGAAATATTATAAAAATTTTTACAATCTTCTACAGCAATAAAATAAACAAACTATACACTGAGAGAAATTCCTGGTTCAGACAACCAGGTTTTCATGGTTAAATTTGTCTTTAGCCATAAATTTAAGTTGTAGGAACAAAAATAGTGTAGTTATCGTAACATTAAAAGCTGGTTGCTATAACCAGGAAAAAGTTCTCGTAGCATTGAAAACTGGTTGCTATAACCAGGAAACGTTTTTCATATATTAACGAACAAAATTGTACAAAAATTAACCCAGTGCGCATTAGTTTCAACTTGTCAAAAAAAGAAAATACAATCAATTTTTGCCTCGCCAGAAAAATTTGGCAAAATACACTAAAAAAATTTCAGCCAAATATCAGTTATTTTCCGTGTTTCTAGATCTAATTTCAAACTTCTTCATATACTAACGAACAATATTTTACAAAATTTAACCCAGTGCGCATTAGTTTCAACTTGTTAAAAAAATGAAAATTCAATCAATGTTTGCCTCGCCAGAAAAATTTGGCAAAATACACTAAAAAATTTTCAGCCAAATATCAATTATTTTCCGTGTTTCTAGATCTAATTTCAAACTTTTTCATATATTAACAAACAAAATTGTACAAAAATTAACCCAGTGCGCATTAGTTTCAACTTGTCAAAAAATGAAAATTCAATCAATTTTCGCCTCGCCAGAAAAATTTGGCAAAATACACTAAAAAATTTTCAATGCGCAGTAGCTCAATTTATGTTTAATTTTGTTCGTTAATATATAAAAAAGTTTGAAATTGGATCTAGAAACACGGAAAATAACTGATATTTGGCTGAAATTTTTTTAGTGTATTTTGTCAAATTTTTCTGGCGAGGCAAAAATTAATTGAATTTTTATTTTTTGACAACTTGAAACTAATGCGCACTGGGTTAATTTTTATACAATTTTGTTCGTTAATATATGAAAAAGTTTGAAATTAGATCTAGAAACACGGAAAATAATTGATATTTGGCTGAAAATTTTTTACTGTATTTTGCTAAATTTTTCTGGCAAGTTAAAAATTGACTAAATATTCAATTTTTGACAATTTGAATGTAACGCGCAGTCGCTTAATTTTTGTACAATTTTGTTCGTTAATATATGAAAAAGTTTGAAATTAGATCTAGAAACACGGAAAATAATTGGTATTTGGCTGAAAATTTTTTAGTGTTTTTTGCCAAATTTTTCTGGCGAGGGAAAAATTGATTGAATTTTCATTTTTTGTCAAGTTGAAACTAATGCGCAGACGCTTAATTTTTGTACAATTTTGTTCGTTAGTATATGAAGAAGTTTGAAATTAGATCTAGAAACACGGAAAATAACTGATATTTGGCTGAAAATTTTTTAGTGTATTTTGCCAAATTTTTCTGGCGAGGCAAAAATTGATTGAATTTTCATTTTTTGACAAATTGAAACTAATGCGCACTGGGTTAATTTTTGTACAATTTTGTTCGTTAATATATGAAAAAGTTAGAAATTAGTTCTAGAAATACGGAAAATAAATGATATTTGGCTGAAAATTTTTTAGAGTATTTTGGCAAATATTTCTGGCAAGGCAAAAATGTATTGAATTTTCATTTTTTCACAAGTTGAAACTAATGCGCACTGGGTTAATTATTGTACAATTTTATTCGTTAATATATGAAAAAGTTTGAAATTAGATCTAGAAACACGGAAAATAATTGGTATTTGGCTGAAAATTTTTTAGTTTATTTTGGCAAATTTTTCTGGCAAGGCAAAAATTGACTAAGTTTTCATTTTTTGACAATTTGAATGTAACGCGCAGTCGCTTAATTTTTGTACAATTTTGTTCGTTAATAAATGAAAAAGTTTGAAATTGGATCTAGAAACACTGAAAATAACTGATATTTGGCTGAAAATTTTTTAGTGTATTTTAGGCAAATTTTTCTGGCAAGGCAAAAATTGATTAAATTTTCACTTTTTGCCAATTTGAATGTAACGCGCATTGGGTTAATTTTTGTTTAATTTTGTTCGTTAATATATGAAAAAGTTAGAAATTAGTTCTAGAAATACGGAAAATAAATGATATTTGGCTGAAAATTTTTTAGAGTATTTTGGCAAATATTTCTGGCAAGGCAAAAATGCATTGAATTTTCATTTTTTCACAAGTTGAAATCAATGCGCAGTAGCTTAATTTATGTTTAATTTTGTTTGTTTATAGATGAAAAAGTTTGAAAATAGATTTAGAAATGTGGAAAATAATTGATATTTGACTGAAAATTTTTTAGTGTATTTTGCCAATAATTTCTGGCAAGGCGTAATTATGAAGGAATGTTCCCATATGTATAATAAACGGACCAAATTATTGTTTCAGATAATGTTTTAGCATTTCAGATTTTTTTTACAATTTTTTTGCGTAAATTGATATTTTTCTTTTTAATTTTATCCGAATGTTATTATTAGGGGTGGTTTTCAGGTGTTGATATTTTTTGTTATTAATTTACAAAGTTAGGGTGTATATTTCTGAGTATGTTTTACTCTTTCAGATTGTGATTAGATTGTTTTTTGAACGAATTTTTATTTTTTTAATAATTTTGTCAGAATATCATCCTTTAGGGTGGTTTTCATGGGTTGATCATTTTTTTTATTAATTCAAATAATTAAATTGTATATTTTTGAGTATGATCAACCATTTTAGATTTTGATTAGATTTTTTTGTGCAAATTGATTGTTGTGCCCCTTTCTGTTACTACCTGTCGTACATTTTAATTTTTGTTATCTTAATATCTCAATTTTTTTTTGTGTAATTAAAGTTTTATTTTTTTTTTTTTGTTAATTTTGTGGTAGATAAATATTTTGTTTTTATTTGGATTTAATTAGTTTACTTTTAAATTTAATTTTATTAATTGTAACATTTTGTTCTTAAGAAATGAAATAATTATGCTTTTAATAATGATCAGAATTGATTAATCAATTATTTTTGTTTAAACTTTTGATTTTTGTACTGATATATTCTTTAAGTCAACAAGAGTGATTTGATTTTCGTGCGGAAAAGCACGTGACCTCCTCTGATTGGTGGTCAATCTGTGCAGATTAGTTGGCTTAAACAACTTACTTATTTTCGCTATTTTTATTATTAATTTGCCAATTTTTAAAGATTGTGCAAGTGCAATCTGATTGAGGAGGCATCCATTAAGCATTTGCAATAATTTTGAACTCATTTTATATTGTTGTTTTGCTTTGGGTTGACGGAATTCAGTTTTTTATGTTTTCTTTTAGAAATTAACTATTTATTTCTTTGTATATTGTCTGGCTTCTTTAAAACAATAAGTTTTATCATAATAAGTCGTTTAGGAATTTAGATTTTTGCTTTTTTACATATTTTCCAGCAAAACACATAAGACGGATCTTGCAGTTTAAGAAAAAGATTTGTTGTTTTTCTAGAAGTTAATCGAGATAGCTCAGTTGGTTAGGCGTTAGGTTTTTGTTAGTTGCGTGCGGCGAACCCGGGTTCGATTCCCTGTCCCCCCAAATTTGTTTTTAAAAAATAACCTCATTATGTGAGGTTCTCGCAGTTAATTGTAGCAACAATTAATCTTAATTCGTTCACTTTTATAGTAATTTGTATTTTTAAAATTCTTTTTTAATTTATTAAATTTAAAAATTGTCTTTATTAACTGAAATATAACTTTTATTAATTTTAAGCTACACATAATCTTTATGATGTGTAGTTTACAACCCAAGCTGTTCATTGTTTTTTGTATTTTGCTGTTTAGAATCGTTTATTTCTTAAAAAATCATTTATTTTAGCGATTTGTGGCATTTTTTTTTTTTTTTGACGTAATTTTTCTGACGTGATTTACTTGACGTCGCGAAAAAACGTCATGTAATTTACGTCAAGCGCGTATGACATACATTTTATGTCATAAACTTTCGTAAGGGCAGATTTACTCGATACATGTTGCCCTGGTGTTTTTGGGGTCTCGGATTACGAATCTAATATCAGATTTTCAAAATTAAAAATGGCGGATCCAATATGGTGGACAAAATTTAAAATTTGTTTGTATTTGCCTGAAATTCATTACTCGGGGGTTTTTAGGATTGCTGATTACGAATGTGGCATCAGATTTTCAAAATTCGAAATGGCGGATCCAATATGACAGCCAAATTTTAAAAATTTTTCAGTTTTGTTTGAAACTTGTTACTTAGGGTTTTGAAGAACTCTGACTACGAATGTTGCATCCCAAAGAGAAATCGTCGGTCAACTTGACGTCACTTTTTTCTATTATAATCAATAATGATTAACATTTTTAAAAAAGTTGACAATAAGAATATAAATTTGTAGTTTGTTTTATTAAAGATGAAGAGCTCTTTTATTAAATTCAACAATCGTTATGCCATATTTCAATTCTGTGCTATCTAAAATTCCTCACTTACTATTTTTAAAGTAATCCATTTGGTTTTTAAATTTTGTTCGATACATTGTATTCGCTATTTTGAATTTTAATCATTTAATTTCAGACTTATAATCAGCGACCTCAAGACCCCCATATACTAAGTATCGTAAAAAATCGTCAGCTTTTTAGTTTTAATGTCCATCATATTGGATCCGCCATTTTGAATTTTGGAAATCTGATGTCAGATTTGTAATCAGCGACCCCGAAAACCCCCGAGTAACAAGTTTCAAGCAAATACGAATTATTTGTATACATTTCTTTTGTACTGTTGTTTCTTTACGTTTTCTTAGTCAATTACCTTCATCTCTGAAGCGCATTTGCAAAAAAAAAATAATGAAGATAGAGGTGTGGAGTTTATTGCGTTAACAAGAGCAGATCTTTTTCTGTAAGAATCACCAAAAAAGTGAAAATTGATTTTTTTGACCTAAGGTCCCTTTTAACTTACTAGGTATAATATATATTTTTTAAAACAATGCAAATACATACTATATAGCTGTTCTGACAATTTCGGCAGTTTATAATTTAAAAAAACATTTAAAAAATTTTAAATACTGTTGAAACCTCTATTATATTTTCTGTGTTGTCAAAATATTTTGTGAACATTTCATAGAGTAAAATATTAATCCCATCTCATTAACACAATTTTATTAACGCCTTTTACAATTAAAGATGTATTCAGTAAGAAATAAGTAAATAAATACAAATGTATGTAAGTTTAAATAAATTGAAATTGAATCGTCCAAAAAGTATAATGCTAAAAATTAAAAAAAATTTTTTTTTTAGGAGTATTTCAACTATGAATTGGAATTGCAGCAGTAAATTATCTCCATCAAGATCTTTTTAAACTTCAGGTTAATACGGTACTATCCCTGTAGAAAGAAAATTTCCTATCAAACAACATTTATAAAAAGTAAACAACAGGAATTGGGAAAATTAAAACAGTATCTATTGCTGATCGGAAAATAATTTGCTGCAATCATTGCATCTAACTTAATCAGAAGAAAGTGAGTATGTAATATTTATAATTTTTGTTTCTTTTTTTAAGTATAAGTAATTACAAAAATATGTAGGTATGTAGTAAAGCAGCTATCGTGAAAGAAGAAGTTTTAAAACTTCATTCTTAAATATAAAGAAAGAATGTAGTATTAAGAATGTATTTTGTAATCATATATACTTTTAAATTAAAAATGGAGGACAAAAGCAAGATTGAAAAGAAGATTAACAAGATAATTTTTTTTATAAGCAGTTTATTTATTCACTTCTACATATTTAGACACAACAACATAGGCGTAACTAGAATATTTTTGTAGGGTGGGCCTGATCCAGGCCTTTAGTCTAAAAGTATATATATTTTAGTGCCCCAGAAAAAGGTCAACTTTTAATTTTCTATAACGCAACCCAAAAATATAAATCTTTGGTATAAAAAAAAAGATGCGCATATTTTTGAGTAATATTTTAAACCATTTTTAAAGGTCGCGCTATTCAATTTTTCACAAAATTTCTCTCATTTTTAATTTGATTTGAGGGATAAAATTTCATTCAACTTAGGGCAATGTTTTTCTACTTCATTGAATTATTTCCATCAATTTTAACATGGCAACTATAATTTTCACAATTACTTTTTGTCATTTTCTAACGAATTTCTTCAACTTTCACTTTCCTTCTTCGATTTTCAATCATTTTTTACATTTTTCAATGAATTGATTCAATTGCCCAAGTAGCACGTAATATTACGTGAGTATCGCAGTAATATTACATTCAATATTGGTAATATTACGGGTTGATGTTACAGTAATATTACTGTGACAATAAAATGTCCGCGTCAAGGTAATATTACAGGGTAATGTTGAGGTAATATTACGTAGTAATATTACAAAGAAATATTGAGTTAATATTACAGTAATATTACAAATCTCCTTGTAATATTACATTAATATTACAAATATGTAGTACAATATGTAGAAGACTTTCTAAAATATATTCTAAGAGCTAAGTACCCGAGTGGTTTAAGGCATCTACCTACATGGTCAGCTTACAAGGGTTCAAGACTCGGTCCCTCAAAATTTTTTATACATTATATTTAATTGTAATATTACTATAATGTCACTGTAATATTACTGTACCCACACAGCACAATTCCTTGCCTGAAGTTTGAGCGAAGTTGGCACTGCAAACTTCGCAAGTTTGCATTTGATATTTATGAAAACTTGACCTAACCAACAAAATGTCCGCTTGTGCAGAAAGCTTGACGGGACAACTTGCGGCAAGTATAACCTAGTTCGTAATTGAAAACTTTCCTCGCAAGTTTCAGGAAAGGTTCTAGAAAAGTTCGATTTAACGGTAAAAATTTTTTTTTTTGTGGCGATTGAATGAATTTGTAACATATCATTCTGACCTCTGTGGGAGGTTTAAAAAAATCTATTGCGCAGCCCTAGCTACCATAGAAATCAACTGCGCAAGGCCTAAAGTTGAAATTCGCAGTGATAGTTTCCAGCAAGTTTCAAACGTCAAACTTTCTGCACAAGCGGACATTTTGTTGGTTAGGTCAAGTTTTCATTAATGTCAAATGCAAACTTGCGAAGTTTGCAGTGCCAACTTCGCTCAAACTTCAGGCAAGGAATCGTGCTATGTGGGTAATATTACTTTGTAACATTACTGTAATATCACTTTGTAATATTACCTCAATATTACCTTGTAATATTACCTTGACGCAGTGGCGGATCCAGACAAGGTTTTTGGAGGGGGTATTGCATGAGAGAGAAAGAGATAGCACTATAGTGCTATCTCTCTCACTCTCATGGTTAAATATGAGGCTTTTGGGGGGGGCCAAGCACCCGTGCCCCCCCCCCTGGATCCGCCAATGCCTTGACGCGGACATTTTACCCTACTGAAAAATCCAATATAGGATCCTACATAGGATCCTATATAGAATCCATATGGATTCCTATGAGAATCCACGTAGGATCCTATATAGGTATTGTCCTATAGGAATCCATGTGGATTCTCATAGGAATCTATGTGGATTCCTATACGTCGCCTATAGGACAAGTCCTATATAGGATCCTATGTGGACTCTCCTATAGGAATACATGTAGGATCTCATATAGGATCCTGCATAGGCGTTCCAAAAAATTTTTGTACACCCTCCTACATATGATCCTACGTAGGTTCCCATATAGGATCCTATATGGGAACCCATATAAGATCCTACATGGGTACCCCCAAAAAATTTTTTGTACCCCTTCCTCATGCGCAGTCGTCTTTTACGTATTCTACAATACTTACGCCTGCGCAGTAAATATTTTTCGTCCTTATAATGGTGCTTAATGTATATTTGAATAAAGTTGTTAAAAAAAAACAATTAATTCTGTGTACATAATTTTTTTTGGGCGCCCATAAAAGATCCTATATAGGATCCTATATGGGAACCTACGTAGGATCTTATGTAGGGGGGTGTACAAAAATTTTTTTGGGACGCTTATGTAGGATCCTATACGAGATCCTACATGTATTCCTATAGGAGAGTCCACATAGGATCCTATATAGGACGTGTCCTATAGGCGACCTATAGGAATCCACATAGATTCCTATGAGAATCCACATGGATTCCTATAGGACAATACCTATATAGGATCCTATATAGGATCCTACGTGGATTCTCATAGGAATCCATATGGATTCTATATAGGATCCTATGTAGGATCCTATATAGGATTTTTCAGTAGGGTAATGTCACAGTAATATTACTGTAACATCAACCTGTAATATTACTAATATTGAATGTAATATTACTGCGGTACTTACGTAATATTACGTGCTACTTGGGTGGTTTCTTCAATTTTGAAATGTTATTGACATTTTAATTATTTTTCCCAATCTTTAATTCAAAACAAAATTTTTAAAGATTTTCTCAAATTTAACTTGCAATCAACAATCTTCAATTATATTTGTAATTTTCTAGTAAATTTTCTAGTCGTATTATTTTCTTGAAATTTCAATTACAATTTTTTATTTTTATCTTGTCTTAAATTTCATCAGGAATTTTGGCTTCTTCTTTAAAAATCTATTGTCTTCAATTTCAATTATTTTCTCATTTTCGCATATTTTATCTTACAGTCTTTAATTTTCAATTATTTTCCAGGAATATCATCAATTTATAATTTTAATCCTCTAAATTCAATTTTTTTTGGCACTTTTTAAGCACATTTTTCAAATTTCAATTTCTTAAAAGTATGTTTAAATGCAATTTCTATGTTTTTCAATTATTTTTTTTATTTCTCATATTTTTCTTTACTTTAAATCTGTTTTGTCTACAATTTCAATTACTTTTTCTATTTTTAAATGAGTTTCTTCAATTATTTTCTACAAATTTAACTCGTAACTTATATTTTTAAATTACATTAATCATTTTATACTAAATTTCGTCAAATAAAAATTTCTTTTACAATTCTAAATTATTGTCATCAATCCAAATTAATTTTTTTATTTTTTAATGTTTCTTTTTAATTTTCGATTATTACACCGGCACACAAAAAAAAAATTAATTTGGATTGCCAAAGACCAGACTAGTCAATTCTTACGTATTTTGGATCGCTGAATCCGAAACTGTGGTCGGTTTTCAAAAGTTAGCTCTCATTTGTTTTCTAACCTCAAAAAACCACAAATTTAAGTTTAACCTGTTGTAGTATGCATAAAAGCTAATGAAAAAATATGAATCGCAAACTATTGTAAACTGTGAAGAATCACCTTTAATTTAAGCCCAGAAAACTTAAAAAATATTCAGTAGTTCCCGAGATATGAGTCAAAACGGTAAAACATATTTTTCTGCGAAAAACCATAATTTTCAGGTTAAGTCACGATTTGTTTGACTTTTAAGGAAAAAAATGCTTTCACGTTTTAAAGGTGATTCTTCACAGTTTACAATAGTTTGAGATTCATATTTTTTAACAGCTTTTATGCATACTACAACAGTTTAAACTTAAATTTGTGGTTTTTGAGGTTAGAAAACAAATGAGAACTAAATTTTGAAAACCGACCCCGATTTCGGATTCAGAGATCCAAAATACGTAAGAATTGACTAGTCTGGTCTTTGGCACTCTAAATTAATTTTTTTTGTGCTGGTGTTATCTTTCAATTATTTTCGGCATTTTTATTAAATGCCTTCAATTCTTAATTATTTTTCATGATTTATAAATGTTTGTCCTCAATTAAAATTTTTTCCTAATTTTTAAATTAATTATGATGTTTTTTATTTTCTTTCTTTGATTTTTATTTACTTTAGTTTTTTGAAATAATTTCCTTTAATTCTCGGTTTTTCCTTGAATTTTCTAATTGTAGCCTATAATTTTTAATTATTTTTGATAATTTTGTCAAACGGATTTCTTCAATTTTACAATATTGTCTATAATTTCAATTATTTTTGTGATTTCAAATGAATTTCTTGAATTTAAATTTTTCTTGTCATTTTAAAATGAATGTTTTCCTTTTTCAATTATTCTCATAAATTTTCACTTTTTCTTTCTTGAGTTATAAACTGCTGTAATCAATTTCGAGTACTTTTGTCATTTTTAGTATATTTCTTCTTCATTTAATTATTTTCTTCAATTTTAATTTGAAACGTACAATTTTCAATTATGTTTGATATTTTTTAACGAGCTTCTTTAACTTTCAGTTTTTGACTTCAATTTTCACGTTTTGTCTTAAATATTGAATTATTTTATTCAATTTCATATTGTTTTTAACTTTTCAAATTTGAAACATGTTATTTTCAGAGATTTTAAAGTATTGTTTGAACAATTTGAATTGTTTTCTAGGTGATTCTAAAATTTCAATTATATTCTTAATATATTTTAAAATATTTTTCTTTAATTTTCAATTATCTTTTTTTAAAGATTTTCGAAATTTTTTAGTATTTTATTTGAACCTATAGTTCTTATTAATCTTATATTCGTAGTATTTTATATTTTCTAACAATTGAAAATTTCTTTTAATTTCCTATCAATTTCATCAATATTTTTCTTAATTTGTCAAAAATATCTTCCATTTGCTTAGGCAGCCTAACTTAATTTATTTTTGTCGCTTTTTATTTAATGACTTCAATTTGTATGATATTTCTTTAAGTTTAAATTATCATTTCCATTTGAATTATTTTTCTTATTTTTAAATTCAAAAAAAAAATAAAGATTTTCTTTCATTTTTTGTTACTTTCTTAAATTTAACTTGTAATCAATAATCTTTTTTTTTTTTTTGTTATTTTCAAATAAATTTCGTCAATACTTTACTTTTTCTTCTCTTTTGAAACTTTTTTTTCAATTTCATTTTTTTAAAATTATTTTCTTCAATTTTCAGTTAGTTTAGTCATAATGAAATTGTTTTCTACAAATTCCAATTATTTTTTTCAAATTTCTTTTACAATCTTTGATTTTTAATCTTGTCTTTAATTTCTTGCGGAATTTTGCTTCCTTTTTTAAATTTAAAGTATTGTTTACAAGTTCAATCATTTTTCGTATTTTTAAATTAATTTTTCCAAATTTCGTCTATTTCTCATCTGTTAATTATTATTTTCGTATATTTTAACTTATAATATTTAATTATCGATTATTGTTTAAGGAATTTCTTTAATTTTTAATTTAATTTCTTGTTATTTTAAAATTAATTTTTTCGTTTCTAAATTATTTTCTTTAATTTTTACTTTTATTTTCTTTAATTTAAAATTGTTGTCTTGAATTTCAACCGTAGAATCGCGTAAAATTTTATTTGAAATTTTCTAAGAAAGGGGGAGCCCAATTTTCCTTCCTGCGGGGAGACCCTTAAATCCAAGTTACGCCACTGTTTTGGAAGTTACTGTTGACATTAGAAGATGAGTTTTTGAAATTTAAATATATGTAAAGAGTGTCAAAAAGTCAATTAATCTTTTTTTTAATTGAGTAAAGTGGCTAAGATTTTATTGTGAGCAAAAATAACTTGCATTTAATATTTACAAATATCCTTATTATCTCAAATACATTCTAAATCCTCATTTATTTTAGGGTAGGCCAGAGAGTTTTTAGGTGGTCCGGGCCCACCCTGGTCACCATGTAGTTACGCCTATGCAAAACAAAAACCTTTACGATAATTTACGCTATACGGTAACTGACAAATATGTAAATGCACAGCTTAGAATGTTTGATTTCTCTCTGAAGTGAAGTCCAAGTTAAATTGTTGATCTGACTTTGTAGCAAATTCTAGGGTAAATAATTGATCAATGGTGAGGCAACACCTAACGGTGCTGATGTCTTTGTAGAATTTGAATCCTCTTAATGTGACAAAGTTCATGTTCATAATATGATTAGTTGAAATATTGATCTCTCACCAATTACTCATGTCAATTTCTTCATCACGCGAAAGCGTTATTGTGAATGTAAATCAAATACCATAGTTCTCTAAGGTTACGGTTGTGCTCCCGCGGAAAATACTCTACTGGATTTACTCAGTGATTTATGCTCTTATCAGTGAACTCAATAGGCGAAGGAATTGACTCTTAACTGAAAACGAGCTCAAGCGATGCGACGAGTAGTCACCTAACGCCAAAACTCTCTGAATATTAAAAACAAAATTAAGTGCTTTATCTCTAATTTTTTTAATGTGTTTTATATTATTCTCATACTCTTCTTACATTTTGTAAATATATTTTGTTGAGTGTTTTAATTTCCTTTTTTTTTTTTTATTTGCAGAAATATCAAGCCCACGGCCGAGACCATTGAAGGGCACTATACATATTAACAGTATTTAATTACATATTGTTAATACTAACTATCTAGAGAGAGTAAAAAAAAAAAAAAAAAACTTGCGTAAGTCAAATATAGCGAATTAAATAAAATAAGCAGAAGACACCTTACATTGACCACTTGGCGACGATGGAATCAAGTACAATTCTTTTAATCGAAGCTAATGACATATTAAAGAAATCGATGTTTGCATCATGGTATAGACACATGACGTTCATTGCGTTACACATATTGTAAATAGGTGCTGAAAAACCAATTGTTGATTCTGGCATTTCTAGATAAAAAGGTTGATAGTAACGTGATCGCAACCGTGGTGCTTTAAAGTTAATATATTCTAATAATGTTGTACAATCAATGGAAAAGTTAATCAATTTGCACACAAAAAATGCTTGGTTTAACAAACGACGCTCATCTACAGTTATAAAATTAAATTCCTTGACTAACTCAAGATAATCTTTTGAAGTTTTTCTTTGCTATAAATGTACCAGTACATTTAAAATAAACTAAAGGCACTTTTAAATTTATCAAAAATAGTTGATTTTGTCACGAAATAAGAATACGTCACATTTGTTCACCCATGAACATTATAAACACCCATGAAAAAGTCATAAAGGTACAGTCGTAAAAATTTATGAACTTGAGCGAAGTAAACTGTTCGTAAGCCAAAAGAGAACTGAGCTCAATGACTAAATCAGACCAAATTGTACCAAATTTCAACCCTCTATCTCAAATAGTTTGTTCGCTAGGGTGGGGAAGGGTAATGGTTTTGAGCGACGGACAACCGAGTGAAAACATAAGTGTTCCATTTTGACAGTTCGTGACCGGAACCTTAAAAAAAAGAAGAAAAGATCTTATGATAGATCAAGAATTGGTTTTTAATGCTCACCGGAAGTCACAGAACACCTATTTAAATCTTGCAAGAGTGTTCAGTTGACACAAGCACGACTTTGCGGAATATTTTAGAAATAAAAATATAATCTTAAATAGCTTTAGTAGACTTTAATGGCTATAACAATAGCAACAAAAAAATGGCTGCAATAATATCGTATGCTTTTGTGGTGACTGAATTCAAAATTTTTGTCACAATTCTTTTAGAAACCGTTATAGAGATCATTACACGTGAATAACACAAACACTATTCATCTACAAAGATCAGTAACATTGAAGGGGTTAGTAAATTCAAGTCGAATATCCATGTTTAAATTACTCCGCTTCTTTATTTGTTAAAACCTGTTGAGGATTGATAGCATCCCGAATTACAATTTATTTTAGGTGTTCTTGATAAAAAGAGCTCTTATTGGTTTTACACTGAATTAAAGATACCTAACAATTATACTTCTTTTTATCCTTGATTGCTTGCCTATCAGACATGAGCGGTGAGGTGCAGCTTCTCTTAAACTGAATATTATTGCGCACATAGACATTTTTTAAATTTTGGTTTCTAATTGCTCAATATCAGTTCGAAGAAACCAACCTTGCAAGATAATTGAAGAGTAGTTTTCAAATAAGAATATTTCAATACAATCACAAAGACTTTTTTTTAGACAAACTTAGAAAGCAAACGTGAAACAAAGTTTTATATTAAGTCATATTGAAATTTGAGTGATATTTTAAGCAATTCCGCATTGCAAGACCGTAGCCGGGGGGGGGGGGGGGGGGTGATAGGGGTGTTTGACCCCCCCCCCCCCCAAATCTTTTTGACAGCTATTCAAGTTTTCCAAAAAAAAAAAAAGGTTATCACTTTGACTGTTTGTTGACAAAACCCCTCCGAAATTTTTTTCTAGCTACGGCCTTGCCGCATTGCACTCTTCTTGATTCGGTGAATGTCCTACATGTGCAGACTGTTTAGGGCTTTTGAAAACAATAATTTCTTCTCCTGATCGAGGTACAGAAGTGACTGCCCGTGCAGTGCATTCTTTATCACGTACCTTCACACAATACCAATATTTACGTCCGTTAATTGTCTTTGATGTGACGTACATGTATTCCCAAGAATAAGTTTATTATTAGCCAATTGTGCCATAATTCACTTAATCTGGATTTACAAAATTTCGATTAAAAATATCAAAAACACGAAACTAAACAGAACTTGTCAGTTATAAAACTGTATTTATTTACTTCGGTTGCTAGGGTGATTTAAATTTTAAAAAAAGACAGTTAACTCAACAATATATTTTCAAAAAACATTAAATTCGAGGAAATGTCCATTCGGGAAAATGAATTTGGGGGAAATGAATTCGGTAAAACGGTATTTGGGGAAAAATTTTTCGGCAAAATGGACATTCGGGGAAATGTCCATTCGGGGAAATGGATTCGGGGGAATGTACGGGAATCAAATTTTTACCTCGGCACAGTACATAAGTTTCATAGTTCCGACGAATTGTGTACTAAAACATTTCAAGAGGTTAGATTGTCAAATCATGATGACATTTAAAGTCGTCTGATTCATATTGACTTTGAGCATATTGAATCAGAATGTTCATATTTTTTGCTGGTTGACTATGTCATTATGCCCTTATCCAAAAACCTTGTTCGGATCCACCCTCTGCCTTATCCTCACTGAAAGTTAGGTTTATGGTCCAAATTAATGTGATTTTGTCCTAGTGATCTAAGTTCTAAAGTCTAGAAGATTGAAAGTTTTCATCTTTTTTTTATAATCCCTAACAATCAATCCCTAATCAATTGATTAGCGATGAATTATAAGCTGAAATCATGACTTTGCGTAAGGATGAGACAATTTTTAGACAAAAGTCGCACAAAATCAGCTTTTGTCAAAAATAAGTATAAATTTTGCCGGGTATAAATCCGATTATGTCCACAAATGTATAATACAAAAACTTAAATCCAAAACTGTTGAGAACAATTTTTCGGTCCAAAAAATTAAAGTCGAAATTCGATGGAATTAACGCATACGGCATGTTTAAGGAAAAAATGGAAATTGGTTTCGTTATTTCCAAAATTGTCTGGTTCAAAAGGTAAAAACCGAAACTTGTCTGAATTATTTTACATTTTATTTTAACTGTGTAACTTGCCCGCATTACATTTCATAATAAAACGAAAATTTATCCTGTAAAAAACATAAAATGTCTAATTAAAGAAATGAAAAATTTTATGACAATTAACCAGCGTAGCTAATACACACTTGAGCGTATAATTGTGAACAAATAAAATAGCAACAAAAAAAGACTTCAACTTCCATCATTGATCTATATCAAAACCACTAAAATGATTTGCTTTTCTCCTCCAGATTGTTACATACCACGAAACTCCCATTTACTTCTAGAACCACGTAACTCCCTCATACATCAAGAATCACATAACTTTCTTCTACGTCTAGAATCGCGTAACTCCCTCATACATTAAGAACCACGTAACTCACTTCTACCTCTAGAACTAAATAACTCCCTTAATTCAAAAAAATACTATTCTATTTCATATGGATTTCAGATTTAATCATTTTTATATTTGTGTCTTAATATTACTTTTTCTTTCTTTTAAAGGAATGAAGCAAAATAGAGAAGATGATGCAAGGCAAACGGCTAATAACGGAAATGGGCTCTACTTATTTTTAAAAATTGAAGAAAATATACCAAGGTACACGAATTGAGAAACGACAACGAAGAAGCATCAAAAAGCGTTCATCTGAAGGCGAACGTGTTACTTTTATGAAGTTTCAAGTGTTGTAACCCACAAATACTACTGCAGAAAAGATTTGTTTGTTGATCCCTCTGCAGTCTGGGATAGAAGGGATTTTCAAACTTTCTATATACCCTTAAGGCGCCAAGTGATTAAATCTCAGCCAACGTCAGAATAGATCCTAAGAAATTGCGTGTATACGTAAAAAAAGCAGTAGAAAATGTTCGCGACTGAATAAAGAAAATTTCATTTAACAAAAATATATCTAATTGCTTACAATGATGTTCACGGTAATGAAAAATAATAATTAATGTAACATAGAGTATTTTTATAATATCTTTTTGAACATAATTTTCTTTGAATTTAACAATTAAGAAGTTTTATAATCAATAATTTTTAAAAAATTATTATCTTTCTTAAATGTTTGTATTAGAAGCATTTCAAGTTTTTGTAATTTTTCTAAAAAGCAATTACTTAAAGAATATACTTTCAGCATAAAAAGACAAACATCCCTTCCAATTTGTCTAAAGAATTATTATAATATGATTTATACTTTTCTTTAATATTTATTATAATTATATGGTCAAGTAAGTTTCCAGTTCAATTTAATCAGTAGTTATATATCTTTATTTCTATTTTTAATTTAAAAATTGAAATTTCTATATAATCTTTCAAATGTAAGCTGGAATATTGCTATTCTGTCTTACATATTATCTTACATATATTGCTGTCACATCTCAAGTTGAACTTATTATTTTACTTTCTCCAAAACTTATGTTCTTTCACCACAGGTATTTTTACTATCATGACAGAATCCATTTTTACAAGTTTCTATATTCATAAAAGTGTAATTTATCTTTATTAGGCGGATAAAAAGTATCCTGCATTATAATTTTATTTATATTTTGTGAAAAAATAAATAAATTAAGTACGAGAATATTCTTACAAAAACTAAAACAAACTGAAAATTATTTTGAATGATTATAGAAATAAGCAATATTTAAAACACTTTTTAATTGCATTATTATTTATTGAAAAAGGAATATTCGCTTGTTTTGAGATTTTATTACTGAGGCACTTCTGGTAAATTAACAAGGGTGAAATGTTGTAAAATAAGTGGTATCAAACTTCAACTTCGAAACTGAGTGTGAAATATTGTGAATTGCGCATACTGTCAACTACATCAGGGTGATTAGGCCGCCTACTTGTACAAAGTTTTCCTTTCCTTCTTTACCCTAGCAATTCTGATTACTTACGAAATGAGAAACTTGAGCAATAATTTTATGTTTTCAAATCTTTATTGAACTTCTCAGAATGCATTTAGACAACTATAAATATTCCACAGACAATATGAAACAGTTTTGGATTAGTTATGATATTTTTCAACAAAAATATGAATCTTGAACATAAATTATGGAATTTATAAATGGAAATATAAACAAGATAATTTTGATAGAGGAAAAATATTAGGTAAGATAGGAAACATCTAAACAGATATTCCGTAAAAAAGTCTATAAGTTTGACCTGGATTTCCGCAAAAAATCCTACAAAAATTAAAAAGATTCAAAAGAAACAGCATTACGAAAACTCAGATATTTTTCATTAAAATTCGTTGGTAAATTTTCCTTAAATAATTCTTATGGAATATTTTGGCAGAATTTTTCACTGAATCACTGTACAGAATTTCTGTAGTTTATTGAAACTCGAAATTAGTCCGATTCAGTCAGAAATTCATCCAAACTAAAGCATCCGGTCAATTCGGAATTAACCCGAAATAATCCGGTTAAGAATCCGGTTTTTAACATCAGAAATTGGGAATTCTGAAATAAGACTAAAGATTGCGAAATGTTTTCATATCCAGCCATATAACATTCTGAATCTCATCGTCCAAGTTCCCAATGATTCATATTTTGACATTCCACTCCCTACCAATCCGGGTCTCATAATCTCGCATCTAAATTCGAAACAAAAAGAACCGCTTTATGGTCCTGTTTTTGACATCAGAAATTAGTAATATTCAGTTTAAAATCAGTAACAACTAATGAATCAGAAATTAGTCCACTGAATTCTGATATTAGACAGGACAAGGAGTAGATTGAGAACATTTAAAGATTCCGCCAGATCATACTCTGAATCCCATTATCCAAGTTCGGGACGATTTATATTTTGACATTCCACGATCTGCCATCCCGGACCTCATTATCTCGCATGTTAATTAGAAACCGAAACTATTCGGTTTATAATCCGGTTTTCGACATCAGGAATTACTAAGATTCAGTTCGAAATTAGTAACAACTAATGAACCAGGAATTATTCCATAGGATTCTAAAATTAGTCTGGTCTAGAGATTGATTGCGCAATTTTTTTATATCCCGCGATATCACATTCTGAATCTCATCGTCTAAATTCACAATGATTCATATTTTGACATTCCACCCCCTACCATTCCGGATCCCATTATCTCTCATCTTAATTCTAAACCAAAACAATCCATATTATGGTCCAGTTTTGACATCCGGAATTACTAATATTCAGTTCAAAATAAGTACCAAATAATAAACCAGGAATTAGTCCAGGGAATTCTGAAATTAGTCTGGACAAGGAGTAGATTGAGAAAATTTTAAGGTCCCGCCATATCACATTCTGAATCCCATCATCCAAGTTCAACACGATTCATATTTTGACATTTTACATCCTGCCATCCCGGATCACATCATCTCGCATCTTAATTCTAAATCAAAACAACCCGTAACATTGTCCAGTTTTGGACAACAGGAATTAGTAACATTCAGTTCAAAATTAGTATAACTACTAACGAACCAAGAATTAGTCCAGGAATTTTTGAAATTAGTCTGGACAAGGTGTAGATTAAGAAACTTTTTAAATACCGCCATATCACATTCTGAATCTTATCATCCAAGTTCCCGACGATTCATATTTCGATATTCCAAATCCTGCTATTCCGAACCTCATCATCTCGCATGTTATTAGAAACCAAACAATTCGGTTTATAGTCCGGTTTTCGACATCAGGAATTACTAATATTCAGTTCAAAATTAGTAACAACTAATGATCCAGGAATTAGTCCAGGAAATTCTAAAATTAGCCTGGACAAGGAGTAGATTGAGGACATTTTAAGATCCAGCCATATACAATTCTGAATCTCATCGTCCAAGTTCCCAATGATTCATATTTTGAAATTTCACACCTTACGATTCTGGATCCCATGATCTCGTATCTAAATTCTAAACCAAAACAATGCTTATTATTGTCGGGTTTTGACATCAGGAATTAGTAATATTTATTTAAAAATAAGTAACAACAAATGAACCAGGAATTAGTCACATCCCGCCTTATCCAATTCTCAATCGCATTGTCCAAGTTCCAAACGAATCATATTTTGACATTCCACACACTTCTATTCCGAATCCCATAATTTCACATCTTAATTCGAAACCAAAAGAATCTGCTTTATGATCCGGCTTTTGGCATCAGGAATTAGTAATATTCAGTTCCTATTCTGAATCGCATCGTCCAAGTTTCAAACGATCTATATCTTTACAGTCCAGAGATCACCATTCCGGACATCATCATCTCGCATCCTTATTCTAAACCAAAGCAATCTGTATTATTTTCCGGTATTTGCATCAGGAATTGGTAATATTCAGTTCAAAATTAGTAACAACTAATGAATCAGGAATTATTCCAGGGAATTCTGAAATTAGATTGGACAAGGAGTAGATTAAGAACATTTTGGATCCCGCCATATCACATTCTGAATCTCATCGTCCAAGTTCAAAACGTTTTATATTTTGACATTCCACACACTTCTATTCCGAATCCCATCATTTCGCATCTTAATTCGAAACCAAAAGAATCTGCTTTATGATTCGGTTTTTGGCATCAGGAATTAGTAATATTCAGTTCAAAATTAGTAACAACTAATGAACCAGGAATTAGTCTAGGAAATTCTGAAATTAGTCTGAACCAGGAGTAGATTAAGAACATTTTAAGATCCCACCATATCACATTCTGAATCCCATCATCCAAGTTCAAGACGATTCATATTTTGACATTTCAGACCCTACCGTCTCAGATCCCATCATCTCGAATTTTAAAAACCCTGTTGTTTATGTATATCAGTGGGCGCTTTCGGAAATTCGGTCTTCTGTTTGCACAGGGCACAATTCACATTGAAAAATTTATATGAAGTTAGAAATAGAAACTACTAATATTGAGAAAATGTCATCTGTAAATATAGGAAATAGAAAATAGAATAGTAGGAGGTGGGATGATGAGATAGTTATATCAAGATTTAGATAATTGGTGGAATTGCAAGAACCGTGATATATAATATAAAATAGTTTAATTCAGAATATGGGGATCCGCGAATTAGATTTTTTAACGGACTACGGCCGCATTTTTGCAATCTAAAAAAAAATTTGTTACAAACAATTTTTAATTTATTTTGTACTCACTTCAGATTACAATTTGTGTTTGTAATAAATTTGAATTGTTGCTGATTGACGATTGTTCAAAACTGATTGAGGATTTGTTTACATTCATGTTTCAAATTGGCATTTTGGATTCAATTTTTTGACAAACTTATTAGAGAAAATTCTGTCCAAATTTGTTTCCAATTCTTAGAATGGTCCAAAACTCGCGCAAGAACCAAAATCGGAGAGGTTAATGTTGCGAAAAAGTTTTTGGGCTCGTCAGGGGAACGAGGAGTGGTGGGATGATACCGACGGGAATTTGTTTCTTTTACCGACGTGATACAGCCCATTCGTATTTCGTACAGGGTCTTTGTGCACTGAGAAACATTTAAAAAAAAAACAAATGCATCGCGAGACGTTTCTCCTCCGCTCTGTACTATAAGTTTATTGTTATTTGCATGACTTATTGATAACTTATTAATTTATATGCTCGCGGTCAATTACAGATAAATACAAATGTCGTACAATTCTGACTTTATTTCAGATTCAGATTTCCAATCGAACTTATTGCGAACTGTTTTGGATTGATTTCAGATTAATTGTATGCAAATTCAACTTTGGACACATTTACTAATCCGGACTGAATTCGAATTTATGCAGATTATTTTCTGACTATTTTCATACAATTTTCTGATGAATCAAAATTTTACAGTACAGATTTAATCCAGAATCTGTTTAAGAATTTAATCAGGGTTTTTCTTTTGTTGTGAAAGGATTAAAACATACTTAATTTTTTAAAATGTATTAAGGTCTATTTTGAAACTTTGACATATTTGATTTCTCATTTCGCATGTATCAGAATGCAAATCCTGTTTATGTATGTATTTTTAACATGTGATTATTTAGTTAAATCGATGAATGAGAGAAATTTTGTGTGATTAAGTAACGGAGTTATTCCGTTCTTATTTGCGTCACCAAATATTAATAATATATATAACGTATGATGCCCGTGCAAGCTTGCTAGTGTCGCCAAATGTGTTTAATTTATTCTTTTATTCTTTATCTACGCGTACCGAAGCGAAGGATTTTTACAGTAATAAAAACAGTGATGCGAAGTAACGCGTCACTAATGGCTTTTTACGTATATTACGTATTCAATGTTTTTATGCAAAAATATTAAAAATGTAGAAAATAAAGTAGGATGCTTTTAATCCCTTAAAATTATGAATTGATAAAAATACTTTTAAAAAATTAGATATACAACTTACACTTTAATTTCTTTCACAGAAAAAACTTGGTCTTGGTTAATTTACGTTATGCATAAAACAGAAATGTAATATAAAAATACGTAAAATACGTAAAAAATCCTTGTTAAATACCTCATGTATTTCACGTTTCCATCACTGGTCATAAGCCATCAATGACTCATCGTACCATTCCCTTAAGACAAAACCTTTTTACAGATTTTTTATTCCTAAATATAAGACTAGAGTTTAGGTTTAGGTTATTAAAAATATTCAGTCCTAAGAGATTTTGATCAGAAATATTGAATAGTCAATATAAAAATTGTAATATATTGAAAATATTCGATTTACATGTATAATAAAAGATTAAAGCGCATTGAACAAAGTTGATTAGTTCCTTCTTGAGATTTGAAAACCTTTTTAACTGTAAATATTGTAGTAAAATTCATAAAGTAAAATGTAATTTTTAAAGAAGCGAGATTATTAATAACGAATGGAACGATGAGTTTGTTCTCAATATAAATGAAAGAGTATTTTATTATACATTATTCATAAACATTCTGTGCTAAATTGACGGAATTATAAAATGGAAGCTTCAAACCATTGTCGAAATATAGTTAATTAGGCCTGTATAAAGTAAGAAATAAATATATATATAAATATATAGATATATAATTATTAATTGCAACATATACCGTCACAATTATGATGAACAATTTACACTGTAATGATGAATGATAGTTACTTATAAAATTGGAAACAATACTAAACCGTAAGAATTGTGATCAACAATGGATGTAAAAAAAACAATCTGTGCTTGTAGTTATTAAAAAGATTTCGTCGATTTAAGTCTAAGAGAAAATCAGTTTTTCAAAACGAAACGTCATTTTTAAAAAATTACTTACTTAGCATAATTTGACAATAATTTTTCTTTAAAGAGGGTTACAGAGAAAATTAATTTATTTATTCAATTTTTATATAATAGTGCAACATTTAAACAATATTTTTCCAAATTTTCATTGCAAAATATTGAGAATTGAGCGAGTGCATGTGAATCTCCTCAGGCTCCTCCAAAACAAAAATTGTTAATTAATAATATTCTAAAATAATTATATGATTTTTTGTGCCACCTAATTGACATATTTTATTTAATGCCAAGAAATGTGATGTTACCCAAGCAGCACGTAATATTACATGAATATCACAGTGACATCATATTGTAATATTCGTAATATTACGGGGTGATATTACTGTGATATTGACGTGATATTGAAATGTCCGCCTCAAGGTAACATTACAAGTAATATTACGGTAATATTACAAAGATTTATTTATTTCAATATTTATTTTACATTAAATAAAATATTTTAAAAAAATCCGGCTCACACGGGGTTCGAACACGCAATGTTTGACACGACGTGAATACGCCTTGTACCTCTCGGCCATCTAGCTCTTGGAATATAGTTCAGAAAGTGTTCTTCATATTGTACCAAAGAGAATTTAAGGTACTACATGAAGAACACTTTCTGAAATACATTCCAAGATCTAGATGGCCGAGAGGTACAAGGCGTATTCACGTCGTGTCGAACGTTGCGTGTTCAAATCCCGTGTGAGCCGGGTTTTTTTAAAATATTTTATTTAATGTAAAATAAATATTTAAATAAATAAATATTTGTAATATTACTGTAATATTACTTGTAATATTACCTTGAGGCGGACATTTCAATATCACGTCAATATCACTGTAATATCACCCCGTAATATTACAAATATTACAATATGATGTCACTGTGATATTCATGTAATATTACGTGCTGCTTGGGTATCGTTAGAGAATTTGATATATCGATATTTTTCGATATCTTATTACTTTGTTACACGATTTAAATTAAATTTTAATTTTTCATTTAATAAACTTAACTTAATTTAAATTAACTTTCTCTGTGTCGTCAAAATAGAATGTGAGAACTAATGTTCCTCAAGCCAAATTAAAAATTGGTTAACGAAGGAATAAATAAATACATGTTTATTAAAATTGAATTTTACGTTTCACAACGATAAGTTGGGAAAAGAATTTTATTTAAAATGACGATTTAATTTTTTTTAAAAAAATATATTATTCACAGACAAATTTTGAAAAATATAAGAATGTGGAGTGATCCGTGTAAAATCATACGAACTTGTCAGAATATTTCATTGTTTGAATAGATATACTTTTTCAGTGCTACTCAAGCAATGCAAGCATATCAACTTTATGATTATTTGACCTGTCAAGTTCTTATGCTTTTGTACGTTGTGCCTTACATCTTTATATTACTGAAGATTTTTCTCCGTGCTGATATTAAATTTTTGTAAGACGTTACTAGAAGGTATTCATCTGATGTTATGGGTTGTCGTGCTTTCAAGTAGTAAAAGTTACATTGCAGTATACTCATATTCCATTTACCCTTAGAATTTTTGTTCTAAAACTTTCTACACAGAAAGGTTCAAAGCTTCCTTTAGCTTACTTCCATGTCACAAATCAATGCTCTGAGTCCCTGTTTAAAAAAAAAAGATGAAAATTGTTAATTGAAAATTATACTATGTGGGTAATTTAAATTACGATTTCTTCATTTATTATTAAAATAATTTTTCAAATAATTATATATAGGAGGAAAGATTGTTTTAGAGATTATAATTTTAAAGTTCGACGGCAAGAGACATTCCATTATGCATAAATGCATATTTTAGGAGTCACCTCGAAACACTTACTCTACTTTCGGCTGGTCGTTTTATTAGGGGTCAAGCACTTTGAATGTAAAAACAATTAAAACACATAATCTTTAAAATACTATCTTCTAATGTATAACAAAAAATGGGACAGTAAATATTAAAGTTAAAAATCATCAATTGTTAACTTAGAAAGATTTACCAGTGAAACAAAGAAGTTTTCTGAAAAGTTTTATCTGGATTCTTTGAAAACATTTGATAATATTAGAATTTAATTAGAAGCTCGCTCGTCGCCATGATCAAAATTTCTTCAGTCATGAACGATAGCTTCCCAGAAAATTTTAAATATAAAATAAACAGTTTGCAGGGAACTCTAAACTAGAATGAGAAACTGAGACAAAACGAATAGCCTGTTAAGTTAGAGATGAGTTTTCGATGTGACTCCTTATTCGGATTTGTATAGGACATTTAAATGTTTAAAAAGTATTCACATCAGACCGATACGAACAGCCTCTGAATATTATTAAGACACAAAAGTTTATTAAAATTCAGTTGGTCAGATACACATGTTTTAAAAACATTAGAGAGAGATGTTAAGGTTAAATAATACTTTGCGATACAAGTTTAGAAAGAGGAACTTTTTCCAAGTGGGATGTTATCATCATCGTCTGGTTAGCTCGGCGCCACCACTCGACATCCCACGAGGGAGAAGTTCTTTCAAAACTTGTGCATTTCGTTTTTCATAACAAATGCATGAAAACGATGAAGCGCAAACAATCTTCTAAAAAATAAAAATAAAACAATAAACCAACTCAAAAGTTTAAATGTTCAAAGCTAAATTTAAAGTTAAATACTCGCTTGCATTCTCAACAGTTTCAATAAACCTTAATTCGATTATTTCCTAGAAAAACTGCGCACGAGAAAAAAGTTCTAAAAAGTTCATCTTTGTTGTGATTGGTGGAACCAAGAAACTTTTCGCTTTACAGTTTAAAAATGTTACTCTTTCTGAATTATCTTCACGCGTAGAAAGTTGCGTTTTCCATATGTATATGTTATGAAAAAGTATTTGTGCTTTCGGAGGTATTAGTGTTACCTTTTTTTGTGCCTAACTTATTTATATTATAAATGTTTGTTAAGTAAAAATATGTACATCAATTTATAATCATCAATATATTATTAATAATTATCTTCATCAAAAGATGAATTTGTTAAGGAAAGATAAGTTGACGAGTATAATTTCATCTATGATTGATCCAAGGGAAACATCCAATCAACGATCCGACCGCTAAATGTTAAGCGCTAAAAAGTTGTAAAATATTGTACACAATTTCTTATAATTTATTTTGTCGATTCTAATAGAAACGTTTGTAACATAATCGGAGACTTGTAATGTAATAGAAAAATTTAATTTACTTAATGCGCGATATCATACAGATCAGCCGGAAAGATGAAGAACTTTCAAACTTTCAATTTAGGAAGTTGTGAATATTTAACACCTCTAGAATTCTCAATTGCTCTGAGAACCTTCTAAAATATTTAGGATAATGTTCTACGAGCCTGACACTAAATTCGAGCTTTTACTGTTAACTGAAGCGAAAAAATAAAATAAAAATATAAAACATCAGAAATATGCTTAAAACGCTTTGAAATAATTATTACTCCTTCATTAAAAATTTCCATTCAATCTTTCATATTTACATTAAATTTTTAAAAGTAACTCATTAAATTATTTAAGGAAACTAATAAAATAATACTAATTTGTAATAGTATATTATTTACCAAAGATTCATGAATTGGAATTAATTATTTTCTAAATGTTAAAATATTTTTCTAAATTCGTCGTATACATTTAATTTGTAAGAACCTTTTATTTTTTGATTAGCAAACTTTTTAAAAATATTCAATTGATCCTTTTACATTAAATATGCCGATAGCTCTAGAAACCCTAAAATAAATATTTAAGTGAGAGGAAATAGTTTGTAAATCTCTTTAAACCAGAAATAAAAAATCCATTGTGAATTGGAAGCAACCAAACAAATGTGTAAGTGCAAAAAGTTACATACAAACTATTGCCGTTTGTTAGCAATAAATTCACCCATGTAGAAATAACCAGAGTTTGACCCCAATAGAAGTTAGTTTCTGGTCAAGGGCTGGAAGGACCAAATCAATTTGAGAAAATTAAATTAAATTGTAAAAATCCGACACTAGAAATTCTCGATTTCTGATCACCAATACCAAAAATTTAGCCTCACATTTAGAAAAAATTAACCAACTGTTGAAAAAAGATAAGCATGTATCCACGCAGCACCGGAAATTCCCTGAAATTTCCCTGAATATTGGTCGACATTTCCTGAATATTCGGACCTAATATTCAGGGAAGTTTCGTGAAAGCATTTAAATTTCCTTCTACATATGCGGAATATTGGACCCAAAAGTTCTCTGAAAATGTATTTCTAATTTTCAGGGAATTTCTGAGTTTGTATGTTACGTTCAACGTCTGTAGGATTCTAGCAAATTAAAAACTACTGCGAAGTCCAATAGGCCATAGAAACCAAATTGGACCAGTGCGCATCATGTTAAATGAATATACGAATGATATGAATATTGTAAGAATTTTAGACGCAGAAATCCCCTGGAAATTAGAAATACATTTTCACGGAACATTAGCTTCCAATATTCCTATTACGGGGTTATTTTAAAGACGAAACTTCCCTAAATATTAGGTCAGAATATTTGGGAATTGTCGACCAATATTCAGGGAAATTTCAGAGAATTTCCGGTGCTATGTGGGTAAATTGGCATTAAAATTATCAAGGCTTCCCATCAGTGTAAGGCTTGCCAATATGTTTCTGTAACAGAAGCGCATGTTCTGCTTCCTTGACACGTTTTTTAAGCATCAATGGTGATAAAGATGCTAAACAGTGTTCCATATCCCTGGTTCCAAATGGGAGACTAAGTTCACTTGCAGCTCTTTCTGCCGCTCGATATAAAAACGCCCCAAAATTTGCAATTTCATGATGGTGAACAAATTGCATAAGAGGATCTGTACTGTTTATGACTGAGCATGCCGCAGATAAAACAATTCTACGATGAAGACACTCTAAGTTCAGTAGACCTCTTCCTCCCTGATCTCGTGGAAGGTAAATACGAGGTACGGAAGACCTAAGATGATGACTTCGATGTATAGTCATCATCTTGCGAGTTTCTCTATCTAGTTCCTTCAACTCATTTACATTCCACTTAACTGCTCCAAATGTATAGAGTATTAAAGGAATGGCTAATGTGTTTGTGGCTTGTATCTTATTCTTCCCAGATAGTTCAGATGCCCAAATTTTTCTGAGAAGACCATGGTATTTTATATGGAGATGATCTTTAAGCCCACACAAATCCTGACTTTCCGATTGCGGAATTCCAAGATATGTGTAAGTTTCCCCAACACCAAGGTGATGAATGGTATTGCCACCAATGAGTTGAATATTCTCAGAGTCACTCGACGTTTCAGCTGTTTCTCGTCTCCCTTTAATCAAATGGACAACAGCACATTTATCCAATCCAAAATCCATACCAATAGCTCTGGAGTACTCGGCTACTGCAAACACCAGAATTTTTAATTCGTCCTTGCTGGATCCATATAGCTTAAGATCGTCCATGTAAAACAGATGGTTGATCTTATTGACTCTATTTCTGGGTTTGCCACACATGTATCTAGAGTATTTTTCTCGGAGTACTACAGACAGAGGCAAGAGGGAGATGCAAAAAAGTAGAGGACTAAGGGAGTCTCCTTGGAAAACTCCTCTTCTAAACGAGATGATGTTAGTTATCACCTGCTGTTTGTTGGATGTTATAACAAACCTTGTCCTCCACATGAGCATTAGCTCCTTTAAGCATCTCACGATGTTCGGATGTACCTCCAAACATTCAAGGAGCTTGATGATCAGCTCATGACTTGTAGAGTCAAATGCCTTTCGGTAATCAATCCAAGCCATTGACAGGTTCCGTCGATAAAATATCGAGTCCTGGGTAACACACCTATCAATCAATAGGTTCTCCCTACAACCTGCCAGGCCTCTCTTGCACCCTCGCTGTTCGCTTATTGCACTCCATACTGGCTCTATGGATGTCAAAATCCTCTCTTTAAGAATGCCAGTGAATAGCTTGTAGCAAGTGTTAAGACAAGCTATTGGTCTATAATTTTTTGGATTAGACAAATCTCCAGATTTTAGTAAGAGTACCGTTCGTCCTTCCACCAACCACTGTGGTATTGGATGTTCTCCGTTGAGAAAGGTAGAGAATATACGAGCCAAATGTTGGTGAGTTGAAGTGAACTTCTTCCACCAAAGATTATTAATCTTATCCGGCCCGGGCGCTGAAAAGTTTTTCGTTTTAGCAACCACAATTCTCACCTCCTCCTTAGTAATTGGTGGGCTTACCTCTGTAGGATGGTCAAGCCCCTGTCTAAGGCAGAAGCTACGAAAGAGTGTCAATGATGACTCTTCATCGTTCACTGAGTGGGCTTTTCCATAGATGTTACTCCAGAAGTTTTCGTTCTCTTCACGACATGGGGGTCTTTCGACAGTTGGCGATGGTGAACTGAACAGACGGGAAGGATTAGTAGCATAGGTATTATTTTGCTTTATCCATTTAACCCGCCGTTCTAAACGCTCTCTTATAACAACCAGAGAACGTATCTTCTCAATCCAATGTTGTTTGATAGTCTGCAACTTCGATTTCCTCAGAGTGTGATGCAATCTTTTTAGAGTTTGGGCTATTTCCAGAACTCTGGGTGTAAATTTTCTTTTAGATTCTAGATATACAATCACACTCTGCAATTGAGAAGCATGCCGTCGAGCCGTCCCAATTTTATTCTGCACTTGTTTGATTCGTTTTAAAGTCCTAACGACGCGGTCTGTAACAGATTTTCTGTTACTTTCACGAAGCAGGAGCTTTGCTTTTTCATACACAGCACAGTTTAATGTCCAGAGATCTACATCGTCTGGAAGTAATGAAAGCTCGTTATTTCCTTCAGCGATTTTGTCCATTTTAATGGAAACCTTTAGATGGATTTTGGTTTCCCTAGATTTCATGTTCCCTTCTTCGGTCGTTGGCGTAGGTGTAGGTGTTACTATTGGAACCTGAAGATCCTCTGAGGGTTCTTCTTCTTCCTGAAGAAAAGCTTCATATCCCTTCTTTCTCAGAGAGGATACCTGATCTCTTAAATACTGAGGCGTCATTTGAGCGTATTGGGGGTACATATTGACCCATCGCTCATGCAACCTTAGCATATATCCTCTTCTGTTGGGACTACTACTATCATGATGTCCTTCCGATGTTGGTCCGTCCGTTTAAAACGTACTCTAGCTTGTCCCGGGTCAATGCCTGGTCGTTGCCTGGGTTCTGTCCTATTGCCATTATTATTATTATTATTATTATTCTTATTGTATAAACAAGCATTTTATAACATATATATTCATTAAGAAATGGAAAAAACAGATATACTTTTTAGTCTGCTAAAAAATTATTTATTACTGAGAATTTTTAATTATCATTCAATTCCGCTTTAAAAAAGTTCTTACTGTATATATGACCTTAAAGGAATTCAGCTTGAACCACTTCTTTTTCTTTGTTAGGAATTAAAATGTCACCGAAGGTTTGATGAATTCCTCTAAATACCGTTTTAGGTTACTCCTAAAATTGACTAAAAGGAATAAAAGTTTAGTATCATTTGTTCCGCTACGCGAGTCGCAAAAAAGAGGGAAATTCAGGCACTAAGTGGAATTCATTTTTTCAATTCTTTACTGTTCTAGCCTTCTTGCCGGGAATTCTTGAGTAAATTGTTATCGTATTATAAAAATACTTATTACACAGCCACACAAAAAAAATAAAGTTCCCTGGCCTGGGTATGAGACCCATATTTTCCTATATATTTTGATGCGCTGAATCCGAATTTGCCATCAGAATTGGTCCAGCGGGTCTGATTTTCGACCTAACTTCAAAATGAATAAAATGACACTTTTTGTTAATTAGAATCTGAACTCGATTTAATTTTAATACACGCCTAGAGACAATAAAAAGCTTCATTTATGACCTTTGAAACGCTTTTTTCAAAATTTTTCTACGATGTTTTTTAACGAAGATCTGATGTTTTACTTAACATATGATTTTTTAAAATGTTAAAAACGCGTGAATAGGAAATTATGAAAAAAAATTATTTGATGTAAAACATATATCTTCGTTAAAAAACATCGTAGAACAATTTTTAAAAAAGCGTTTTAAAGGTCATAAATCAAGCTTTCTATTGACTCTAGTCATGTATTAAAGTTAAATCTGGTTCAGATTCTAAAGAACAAAAAGTGTCATTTTATTCATTTTGAGGTTAGGTCGAAAATCAGACTCGCTGGACCAATTTTGATGGCGGATTCGGATTCAGCGCATCAAAATACATAGGAAAATATGGATCTCATAACAGGCCAGGGAACTTTATTTTTTTTGTGTGGCTGTGTTATGAATAAGTAGGTTATTTTAGGAATATTTTACTGTTTGTGATAATTGATTGAATAGATTAGCTTCATTTTAGAGTTAAACATTTTATTAATTACTTCAGCCTGAAATACTTACACCTGTTGGAATTTTTTACTATCTACTGTTGGGCTGTCTCTCCTATGGTCTTCAGTGACGGTCCTAGCATATTTTGCGCCCTCAGGCAAGGGTGCCCCTTTCAAAAGAGGAAATTAAAAAAACCATTTTTTTACAAGTTTTTAAGGGTCATGCGCATATTACGTTACTTTTATTTTGTGTATTTTAAGCCCTCTTCTTCTTGCGTGCCCAAGCAGCACGTAATATTACATGAATATCACAGTGACATCATATTGTAATATTGGTAATATTACGGGGTGATATTACAGTGATATTGACGTGATATTGAAATGTCCGCCTCAAGGTAATATTACAAGTAATATTACGGTAATATTACAAAGATTTATTTATTTCAATATTTATTTTACATTAAATAAAATATTTTAAAAAAATCCGGCTCACACGGGGTTCGAACATGCAACGTTCGACACGACGTGAATACACCTTGTACCTCTCGGCCATCTAGATCTTGGAATGTATTTCAGAAAGTGTTCTTCATGTAGTACCTTAAATTCTCTTTGGTACAATATGAAGAACACTTTCTGAACTATATTCCAAGAGCTAGATGACCGAGAGGTACAAGGCGTATTTACGTCCTGTCGAACGTTGCGTGTTCGAACCCCGTGTGAGCCGGATTTTTTTAAAATATTTTATTTAATGTAAAATAAATATTGCAATAAATAAATCTTTGTAATATTACCGTAATATTACTTGTAATATTACCTTGAGGCGGATATTTCAATATCACGTCAATATCACAGTAATATCACCCCGTAATATTACGAATATGGCAATATGATGTCACTGTGATATTCATGTAATATTACGTGCTGCTTGGGTGAGTCTTATATTACCCTTAAAGGTGTAACTTAATATGTGGAAAAACTCTTAAACATTCTAATGAAAAAATGTATGAAAAATATTTATGTGACTGTCTATGACAAAACGTGCCTTAGCTCCAAAAAATAAATTTTGATTTTTTAATGCCAACCAACAAATCTTTATTTGCTCTTCCATTTCCAAAAATAAAAAATTGTTGTTTAAAAGAAATATTGATGAAATCAAGCAAAAAGCGTAAGCACGTTACATTGGCTTCAATGCATTGCTGCAACTTTAAACGCTCACCCTGTAAAGTTGACGTTTGGGAGCTAAGGCACGTTTTCTCATGGACAGTCACATATATGGTTTGCAAAAATAGATATAACTTTTAAATTCAAAATTTATGTTCATATAGTAATTTTTATTACATTTACATGCAGAAACAGAGTAGAGTTTTTTTTTTAAATTTTTAACTCAATTTAACTAAAGTTCACTTTTTGGACCTTTCTATCAGTAAAAGCTTTAACCCTTTCCGCCACAGTGGTTGATATATCGACCACCTTTTTTTTACAGTTTTCTGCTTATAACTTTTTTGAATTTTAAGATTGAACTGTAAGATTTTTTTTCGTTTAATCCATTCAATTTCCGATTCCAAATTGCTATTATCAGACCAAAAACTATTTTTAATTTTTGTGAAAAAATTTTTTAAATTTGAAAAGCTTTGATTTTTTAAAAGTGTTACTTTTTGTTTCCTTTGACCATAAAATATGTGCTATTGACGAACAAAATGGTTTAGACACAATATTTGAATTGCGTGACTAAAAGGGTTAATTAAAAAAGAAATATCTAAATTTTCAGTGATATCACGTTTAAGGTATTAGTCGCGTAAATGCTCCCGCAAAATAAAAAGAACAAAAAATAAACTTTTATATCAACTCACTTGCTTCCTTGTGACCTCTTCTAATGTAATATATGTAATTTTCACGATTTTGAGTCAGGTACTATAAGTTATCGTGATGTATTGCTCACACGTTTTGGACATTTTTCAAAGAAACCACGTGAAAATGAAAAATTATGAATTTTTAAATTATTGTATTTTTTATACGGCGTGGTCAATAAAATTAATTTTTTTTAAAGGATTTATTTTATTTTCAATGTGTAACTTAGTAGTTTTATTTGAAAAACTGACGACTTGTTTTTTTATAATTGAATATAAGAGACATTTTTTACATGCATTTTGTGCTATTGCATGTAAAAGGTATAAACTTTGAATTAATATTTTGAAGCTCAGAAGTGGTCAAAATTAATAGGATAGATCTCATTTCATAGATAAATACCTCATGAATACAGATACAAAGTTTTAAAAAATCTGACGAAAATCATTTTACGCGACTAATACCTTAATAGAAATAGTCGCTAAATTCGATAGTTTGTCTTGTGACATTGTCGACCTTAAATACGTTTTTATTAGCTATAACTTTAAAGCTACATTCTCCACTTGCCACAGTTACTGGTATTGTTAATAAAATATGCAAGGCAATACAAATGTTTTAGGCTTATTTTGCTGTTTGTGGTAATTAATTGAATAGATCAGCTTCTTTTTAGAGTTAAAAATGTTATTAATTACTTCAGCCTGAAATAATTACACCTATTAAAAATTTTTATTATCTACTATTGGGCGGTCTCCCCTAATTTATGTTGATATAATTTGACTTGATTTATTTTAACTATAAATAATTAATCTTCTGATTCTAACATTTGTAATTGGCTTGATTTTAAGTCCAGCTTCTTTGTTTTATTTATGTTAATTATTTATTTCTAAAAATAATTTTTTTATTAATTTATTTGATATTAGTTTCTTTAATATTGGAGTGTGTTAATTTGCATAAATGGGAGCGTATTATTTATGTTTGTATCGTGGTACCACGGGAATTTGAGTTTAGACATTGTCACGAATATTTATTTCAATAATGAATTTTAATTAACAAGTAATTTCAAAATTCTGATTAAAGATTGAGTGTCTAAATATTGTGTTTTTTATCCGTCCTGTCAGCTTTCAAATTTAAATAAAGTAAAAATTATTTATTTAAGTTGCTTTGAAAAAAAGTTGTTTGAATTTCAGTTAAATAAAGAAAAATTCATTATCTTTTGAAAACCCAAGTATTCCAAAGCAAAAATAGCCGAGAGAATAAACCATAGGTATTTTCCCACTGCGCTGTACCGATTTACACCTGTTAAGACAATTTTTGTGAACTAGACACTTATCAAATAAAATAGCTACTACAACTAAGAAACGATTTACTTCATTACAAATTTGATATCAGTTCTCAACGTATTTTAAAATTAAAAAGTTTAAAAAAATGCCTTCGAATCTACATGTGGATTGTTTCAAATCTCCTGGACAATTTCTCTTCGGACAATCCAGACGGATTTTTTCACCTGGAAATGCTTTCGAGAAAAACTCGCTTAAAGATTTTTTTATCTTTTAAAGGTATTGCAACGACATAATTGCCTGCTTTATTTCGCGTGGCGTGTTATAAAAAATGTTTATCGAATTTTTCTTCTTTCTTCGGAAAAATGAGACAGTCTTCTATTTCCCAGAAGTTAGAAATGAGGTTTTGAAATTCGCTGATTGGACAATTGACCTGAATTTTATTTCCCTTTTCACTACATGGAGTTTCACTCACGACCCACCTTAAAAGCATTTTCAAAAGTATAAATCTTTCCCTTGATTTGAAAGATTTACTTGTCCGACACAAAACATGGAGTTTTGAGTTAAACATATATGAATGTTTTTTCGTGAATCATGCTCATTTGGAACGAGGTTTGAAATTTCTGGGGCGCTTGATCAAGTAATAGTTTTCTCGTTTTCGTTTTGTACAGATTTTATTGTTAAAATTGAATCTTAAACACACATAAATAAGAAAAGGAAGCTTATATTTATGTTCTCATTGGTTGATTTTGATAATTTAAAAATGATTTATAATTAAAATTTTAACCCTGAACAGACTAATTCCGGACAGTACTGGACTAAAATCAAATTAGACTTTATTAGAGCAGAATAATTCCGGATGGTAGTGGATTAATACAGGATTAGATAAATAGTACGTCGGGACAAATTAATTCAATAATCCACTAGAAAAAATCCAGATTAATCAAATAATTCGAGACAGATGAAATTACTAAATTCCAAATTCGCAATTTTTAGCAGGATCAATTAAGTATTAAGCATTAATTAATCTACGTTAAAACAAATTGTAATTGATGATCGAATAATCTATCACTGGCATAGTTCATTTCGCAATTTGACGACGACTGTTTACGCGATGTCGTCGTACCTGTACATATTTGCAAGATTCTATCCTGCACACAGTCTATTGTAATATTCTCTTGATCTACTGCATAGGGACTGTTTTTTACCCTGTCAATCATAGGTATGTTGTTGTTATTACCATTGTTATGGTTCAATGAATTTACATGCTCCAGTACACTGTTAAGGTCATATTCATAATCGAGTGCTTCTTCATCTTCAGCTGAATTTTCCTCTAATATTGTTTCTTCCTTAACTATAGTTAAAATATTGTTTTGTTTCGCAGTTATTGCTTCGAATGTTTCACTATTTAAAAGGGAACATCTTTTGTAATTTATATACTTAAAAAAATTTTTATCTTCTTTTTTAAACTTCTCATCAGTCCACTGCTGCTCTTGTGCCCAAGTTCGAAATCCGGCTAAAAAGAATGAAAAATTATTTTTTAAATAACTATTTAACATAAAGTTTTAACAATATATAGTGTATTAATAATAAGCGGTATATAATTATTTACCATAAACAGCATTTATTAAATGTTCTTGAAGTTTCGGTTTCTTAGGACCCTTGTATTTATTATTTACTTTTCCGTGAATGGAGTGACTTTTTAGAACTTCAGCACCGAAGACTAACTCTGCCAATCCACCAACAAATGCTGACGCTTTACCTCTTGCAGTCAGTTTTAACAGATCATATTTTTCAGAACTGACTGTTACATTTTCGTTTAGGTGCTTCTGAAAAAACATTTTTAGAATGACATATAATTTTGTGTCAATAGGGGTGCTGGCACAGATTTAAAATTGAAAATAATTTCATGAGGCGTATTGAAAATAATCACAATATGTTATTGTTAATTGAAAAACAATGAGTTGGAATTCATTTTCTTCAACATACTCTCAAGTCTAAAGTGCGTAACACTCAGAACACAATTGTTGTTAATTAGTGAAGCAATTATAAGTAGAAATACAGCTTACAGATTTGAGTAATCGCATTGAAGACTATAAAGTGTTCTACATAGGGAAGAGTGCACAACATTGAGGGATTTCAATTTTTTAGCAAGTTATTGTAAAAGAACTCTACCAAATTCTAAATATAAATCATGTTTACGTAAACAAGTACGTAAAAAAGGAGCCTGAAATACTATAATGATTTTTAAAAAGATTGAACACTTTTCAATACAACTTCTATACTGCAATAAATTTGTTTAAAATTTGGTGTTATGTTTGTCTTGAAAAATATTTGTTTCGATTCGAACAAAATAGGAATTTTATTTAAAAAAATATCAAAATAATATGATTGTAAACACTGTGAATAAGGAATTTTGTTTAAAATTCGTGCCACATTTTTTTCAGTTCAGAACGTTTGGCTACTAGACATGTAAACGTGGAAAAAAATCCATCATTTTCACCACGTACTCGACATTGGAATATTCTAAAAACTTGAAATTTTTATGTATTTAATTAGGTACGGTATAATTCTTCATACAACGTGTACATTACCTAGAAAAATGTATAAGCTTTATATATAATGATGCAAAAAGCGCTTCAAATTGTTGTACACTCTTCTCTACTTTTGATTCACCAGAAATTTTACAATAATTTCATTATTAGAGTAGAATAAATTATCTAATTAAATAAAAAATAAACTATATAAAATATTACGTACAAATAGAGACGAAGTATTTTTATTAACTAATGCCGCTTCTAATTCTGAAATAAAATAAATCATTATTGAGAGATAATAAAACTTCAAGTTTTATACTCTAAATCTGAATTAGTCAATAATGATAGTTTTTCATTAATACAAAAATAAATAAAAGAATTCATTTACCGTGAATTAATCAAAATCTACTAATTTAATCTGTAGCAAAGAAATTACAGAATTTTGACTATCAAAGTAATTATGTACTAATATAAATTAGTGGGATTATGGTTATTTACTGATTAAATTAGTAATATAAAAAGTAAAATAAAATTTGTCATTTTGAAATCAATTTATTTAAGAGTAATATAATTCAATACAGATTGCAACATTAACACAAAGTATTCTAGATAAATAATTAAATACTTTACTTAAATAGTCATTGTAAGAATAAAATAAATATAAATGTTTTTAAACATAAAATCTCGAAATAAACTATTATAGCTTCAATAAATAACATTAATATTTTATCGTCGTACAAAAAACTTGCAAGTCTTAACTGTTAAACTTACTATTAGAATTAAAAAATTAAATAATCTGTTGAATACAAGCATTATGGAAACAAAATAAATATAATAGTACATTGTAGTTCATTTTTCGTGTATTTTGAAGTTAAGCTGAATACAATCATAAAATTATAATAGAGCACATTAATAAATTTTAAACATCCGAAACATAACCCAGGATAGGAATTGTACTAACTGATCCTGATTCAAGTAAACGATGTATGTCATGTCCTTCGATCTTATACATTGGAGTAGGACCATTAAACATTTGCTTGGGTTGAAATTGTGTTAGATTAATATTTAAAGAAGATACAGAACTTTTAGGCTTGGAGTTTTTCATTCTGCACACATAACATTCGATAAAATTATAAAAGAACGACAGAGATTTAGCATATTCAATGTTAAATACGTAATGCAATTTAAATAAACGATCAAACGCTGTCATAGGATTCACATTTGGTTCTAATTCAACAAAAAAGCCATCTCCTAGCAAAAAAAAAGTATCATAAGCTTGACCTTTGATACATATTAAGCTGGGTTGAATATTCTTTTGTGTTCTGTTTTGAATCCTCTCAAGCTCTTGAGAAATTTGCGTTCCTTCCTGAAATAAAAATTTTAAATAAGTTATTATTTTGTGTTTGTAAGTGAACTGAATTTTATCATTAAGAATTGAAGCTGTTTAACATAAAAACTGTGTTAGATACCAAAAAATAAACAAACGCATGAATAATCCCTAAAAGTTATTAAGAAGAATTTCCAAATAATTGAATTCCCCATGATAGAATAATGTACCAATATTTTACCCCAACTTTCGCTTCTTCGAATTAATCATTGTCAGATTAAATATATAATAAAATTGAATTTTATATTCGTGGATATATTTGTGGTAATTTCCAGAAGAATAGATTTTAATTCATCGAAATTATTGTAGTAACTATAGAAAGCAGAAATTTTAATTAAAAAAACATTTTTTAAAAACCGAAATTCCAATTGGACGAATTTTTGTTCAATAAATTGATTGTTTAATAGAAATATCAGTTAACTTAATTTTTGTTCATTGGGACTTTTACGTAACCTTTTTTTTTTATTTTAAGATTTTTGTCTAAGACAGACAGTTTACAGACCAAGATGTACACCACTCCACAAACTAGGTACTCATTTTTAGATTTTTAATCAAACAATTTCTTTAAAAAAATCAGGGATGCGTACGTAAATAGTCTGATTCACTATATATGTGCCAACTATAGTGAATCAGACTATTTACGTACGCATCACTGAAAAAAATGGTAAGACTCGTAATTGACATTTTATATTTTTCCCCTACAGAATTCTGGGGTTATTGACACAGAATAAAAAATCTAGATGCTGGCTTTTCAAAAATTCTAAACAGGTTAAAATGGTAATTTATTTTATTTCTCCAATGAAAAAATTCGAACAAATTCAAATTCTACAAAATAATAATTCTGTCATATAAAACTCCTGACAATTGGTATTTCTGTGAAATTGTAATTCTGTCATAAATAGATTCATCTAAATAGATATTCTATGAAATGAAATTTTAATCATGTATAAAACCTGTTAAACAAAAATACGTCCAAATGCAATTTTGGTATGTCTATTAAATTAAAATTCGTATACTATTTAAAATTTGTTTAATTATAATTTCGAGGAATTGAAGATTATCATTTTGGATATTCTCGTTAATAATAATCCGATTAAACGACAATTCAACTATATAATTTATTCTGACAAATATTATATCAAAGAAATAAAATTTGGGAAAGAAATAAAATAACAAAAAACATAATTTTGACAATTGGATCATGTCAATTCGATCTTTTACAAATTCTGCTTTATAAGTTTAAAGGAATATTCATGTGTTTGGAAATAAAGGTCAAGTTTTTTTTAATCTATTTAAAATACAAACTCTAGCAGTTAAAAATATTCGTAATAATTTCTCCATTAGTACTAAGCTCTGTTAATATTTTAACTTCAGTTATTTTTCTAAAAAAGTAAATCTTTAGATATAAATAATAAATAATTAATACGTTCTAAAAGGTCAAATTTTTACTTAAAATACAAATTGAGTTCCTAGGCAAGGCTAGGACTTTTGAAAAATTATATTATTATTAATTAATTAATTGAAAGTGGTCAAGTTGTGAAGAATCTATCTTTTAAAAAATGGGTTTTAATTCATTAAAACCACAGATTTTTTAAAACCAATATTAATAAAAAGTTTCTTCATATTTATATTTTTAAATAAATTTTAGATTTTTCCAGACTTTGGCAGGTAACTTTTAAAAAACTAGATTTTCCTGTTAAAAAATAATTTTTTTAGGTTTAACATTTTTTTCTGAACAACTGATATTTACTCTTTTAAAGAACATCACTAAAAAATAGATTAATTTTTTAAAAGCAAATTAAAATTTTTTTTCTAAAGACGTCTTTTTTTACTACGAATTACTTTGAAATGAAATCCACAAAAGAAGATACATACCGGAAAAATTCGAAGTAAATCAGAATTTGGAATATTCTGGTCTTCATTACTAATTGTTATTTCAGCAGGCAAGGTTGACTCACTTGGCATATCTTGTTGTAAAGTTTTTTCGGACATTTTTTGTTTTTTTGAAACTGTACCCGTTTTTTTAGGTCGCTTACCCAAAGTAAAATTAGTGATTGGTAACAATTCCGGTAGAATTATTAGAGCCCTAAGATTATCTAAACAAAGATATTTTTTAAAGTTACTAATAAACAAAAATATAATTTCATAAATTAAATAACTAAATAAAGAAATAACAGAGTAAATAAATATATCACTGTACCATCTTTAATAAAAGCTGTCTTTGCCAATAATTCCATATGCTTTTCCCTACAGTATGCTAATATCCTTGGAACATAAAACGTTGTAAAACGTTCAATAAAGTTTTCGGCAATTTTCATTCCAAATTCCATTTCAAACTCTTGTTCAATCTGAAAACAAAATATTCTTTAAACTTAAGCAATTAACGTTTTGTTTATGAGAAAACTGAAATTAAAAGAAAAAATTAAAGCTCGTTTTAAATTTAATCTATATGATAAAACAAAAAATCATTCTCAGGGAAATTTTCTAGGAATTTGTCTTGGTATTAATTTACATCAATTTAAAATAATTTACAAATTTAAACCATATTAAAATTAAAATTTTATTTCCATATCTTTACCGAATAACTTTATGAAATAATTTGGAGAAAATTTTAATGTAAATATATATTTCTTAAAGTGGTACAAATTATTAAGAAACGAAGTTTAATCAAAATTTCAATGAAAATATATTTCTTATTTATCATGTAGATTAGGTAAACTTTAATGGATTTTTAATTTTAACCCACAGAAGATATTCAGATAAATAAAAAAAAGTTTTCTGTGAGAGAAATATTACTTCAAAAACTCAAAATTTTTATGTTTTATTTATTATGTATTTTATTATTAGTTTTGAAACTTCAAAAATTTTAAAAATATGCTATTTTAATATTTCACTTAAAGTATAATAATTGTGTATTTTTACCATGGTTCCATTGTAATCGAACAACCGAGGATACTGACAAAAAATTTCATAAATTGACGGATTATCTTTGTTAATCCACTGACGGCGATTGTTCAATGTTTCTATTAGAACTAAAGCTATATTCTGTTTCTCATTTTCTTCGGGCATTGTTACTTGCATCCAATTTATCTAAATTAACAGTAAAATAATATTTATACATATTTTTTTTTTAAATTTGTATGAAAAATAAATTTTACCGAAATATGCTTTAAAAGAAACTGTTCTTCCAAGTTTCAATTAGATTTAAATTTCTCAAATGAACGGAAAATTTAAAAAAAAAAAAGTTTTTGCCTAAGTTAACATAAATTTATGAAATATACTAACAAAATTTGTTATGAGTTAATAACAATTGCAACTTTTAGTGATTGTAATTAAAAAGAATTGTTTCTCTAGTTCTAGCTGAGTAATTTAAAAAAAAAGTTTTATTCGTCTTAAATGTAAGAATTATTAAAAAGTTTTTAGATTTTCCATAGGACATGAAAACATTTTGCCACTGATTAACAAAATGAATACTATTAAATTTCAAATAAAATGTTCCCTTATCCACAAAACTGATCTGTTCTTAAAAATTTTAAGTTAAATACACCTTTTCTTTGAGAACATCTGGTGGCAACATTACTGTTGGTTTTTCTAAAGTCTCTTCTTCAGCTTTTTTTAATGTTCTGATCTGCGAGGTTTGATATTTTTTGTTTGAAGGATTTAAAACCTTACGAGCGTTACGAAGACGATTTTCTATGAAGCCATTATTTATCTCTATATCAAAATAATGCTCCTGTAAACAATATATATTTTTTTAATCAAAGCTCTAAAAATAAATTAATATAAAATTATTAATAAGATTTAAATTTTACACATCCATAAGTCCTGGTAGTGTCTTTCAAAGACGGGAATTCACTAACAATTTTTTTTGCTAATTCCCACTTCACTTCTTTTGGAGGGTAACTGTGGAAAAAGCATGAAGGAATTATTTTATTTTACGTTTGTGATTGATTTGGTAAATCAAAAAAATAATCAAAGGGCATACAAATCATTACGATAACTTATTAGTTCTGCTACCAATATTCGAACTAAAGCTTGTCTCTCATTTTCTCCGAATTTATTATTGTTAATTGCTTTCAAAATTTCTGGTCCTTGTTTGTGTTGTAATAAAGTTTCACTTATACTTTGATATCTCTGCAAAAATATACAAATGACTAATACAAGTAAAATAGTAAAATACAAATAAAATTTTAACTGCAATGTTAAGAATTAATACATTTTTTTTATTAAAAGCTTTGAGAATTAAAAAAAATACTTCACATCCAATTTCAAACTAAAAAAAACTAGTAAAGGACTTTTTAATGCTTTTTAAATTTGTCATCTTACGGAAAAACCAATCACAGAAACGTTAAATAATGCTTCATCTTTGTTACTTCTAGGGGACCTAACAATAGGCTTCTTGCTAAAGCAACCGGCAGTTCTTAGCTGACTTAAATCATTTCCAATAATTCTCAATTGTCCATCATTCTCAACTACACAGTCCTTAAAAGGGAAAATGAAAATATTATTGTCAATTGTATTAATTTTAACCACTGTTATTAGTGACTTAAAAAATAACTTAATGTCTCAAACTTACCAAATGTTCGGGTTGTAATTTACTTATTAATTTTAATATTATCTTTTGGGGGCCAATTTTAATATTCATTTCCTTAAAGTCCTCTTTAGTAAGTTCCAGAAAAGACATTCCATTAATTTTTTCTTCTATAACAATGTTTTAAATAAACTCTTAGCGGTTAGAAATGATTAAATCTTAACTAAAAAAGAATGAGATGCTTCAAGGAGAAAATTACTCGACAAAATGAAATTTTACAGGATAGACGTTTGAAGTTGCAGCGATACATTACAAACAATGTAATGGGTATATACCCAATGACACAAAAAGTAATTTTGGGCAGTTTTTTATTTTTGAAAATGAAAGACCAGAGTTGCTACAGTATTTCTATTTTGAAATTTCATGACTTCTCCCGGTCCTCCAGGTAAAAATATATGCAAAAACTAAGTAAGCTCTATTAGAAGGAAGCAATCAAAAAGTTACTCAAGATGAACACTTAGAGTACGTACAACGTAAAAGCGTATTTGTACAAATATATTACCTTCTATTTTACTGACAGTCTCCGAGTCCAAATAATTATTAAGATATTGTGATAGCTGATTTACATTAAATTCTTCCACACCGGTCTCGCCATCTGAAAAAAGATTCAAAAATTTAATTCATCTGCGCAAACAATTAGTCCCTTTTTATTTCAAAAACTTATAGCGTTAAGTAAACATTTTTTTGCAAGACTAAACTTTCTGCAACAACCATTCGATAGAATATTTATCGAAAAAGAATAAGAATTGAGTTTTGTGTCATGGGATGCAAAATGCCATGAGATGCTAAGTTTAATATACTGTTACTTACCATTTTTAAAAAGCTTTCACCTGGCACTTATTGAATTCTTATTCCTTTTTATTTTACAAACACACGGAATATACTGATATTATCAACTAGACTTTCGTTTATAATAATCCACTGACAACACAACGTGCAACCATGAAATGAACGCATTGCGCGATTCGCAATAGCGAATTTAGAGCAGCGCAGGAGCTTGAAATAGTAAGTAGGTATTTTAATGTGAAATGATTACATTGTGCCTATATCTGCAAGTAATTTAATGCAGATATTCACTTTGCCAACGCATATATATGTATTATTTTAGTTGAAAAACTCATAGGAGAAACATTTTTAAATGTCATGCTCTGGCCTCTTAGATTTGTTCCAAATTGAAAAAATGCAAAAGAATAAATTATAGAGGTATTTTCAGGCATGGGTGGTTATGGAAATTTATAACCGGTTTTAAGTTATCTAAAAAACCGGTTTAGTAATCGGTTTTTGGTATAATAACCGTAACCGGTTATTTTGAAGAAAAAAAACCGAATAACGGGTTATTGAAAAAATCCGAATAAAACCGGTTATTGAAAAAGAACCGAATCAATATTGAAAGGAAATTAATTTTAAAATTAAATTTAAGATTAAAATTAAATATTAAGATTACGTTTAGAAAAATGAATGTGAAGAAGTATTTTTTAAAAACACTTTGAAACATAATGGGTTTTATTAGTACAATTTTTCTAAAAAAACTGGTTTTCCGCGCAGGCCTAGTTATTTTCTTCAATTTGGAACAATTCCGATGGGCCAGAACATAACATTTCTAATTTTTTTTTCTCTTTGAACTACCATAATATGTATAGAAATCGGTGGTGGAGATTTTTCCCAATAGTTGAAATTCCCAACCTATTATTTTACCAATTTACATTTATTCCAACCTATTATTTTACCAACGTATATTTTTTCCCAACAAACCCTTTTTCCAATGTTTTGTTTTATTAGTCGCCGACTTCATATTAAACAAGATTGTCACTTTTGTTAGAGATTGTGAATGTGGCAAAATTTTCTAGTATATTTACAGTCGTATTTTATGGTATTTTTATATAGTTATATGAAATTAACAAGTTTAATTTTATAAAGACGGAGTTAATTGAAACTAGAGACAAGGGTTATTTTTTGCATATTGATGGATTTCTGTATTACAAACATTCCGAGAAGAATGGTCGTGTTTTCTGGAGATGTTGCCGAACATGTTGAACATGTTAAAAATACCGAAACGCTAAAATACCTAAAAAACTGTTGGTCACTACCTACACTTCTGAATTTCCAGTAACGATTTTCGTACCTCCTAAAAATTTTTTTATATACATATTACATATACATTAAATTTTATTAATATACACTTTCCTACAATGTGGTTTCATAATAAGTGATATATTTTAATCAAATTTTGAACTGCATGCATTAATGGGAAAAAATTTTGCATCATTGGCAATTTGTTTACCCTTGGTAAAAATAACTATTAGGAACAATTTTTGTTGGTAATTGTAAGTGTTGGGAAAAACATACTTTGGGAAAATTGGAGTGGGAAAAATGCATTTGAAAAAAATGGATTGGGAAAAATGTCCACCAATCTATAAAAATCAATGTTAGTAAACAGTGCCATATATAATATATATGGTAAAATAAATATCTGCGCAAATTACAGTCAGGTAATCAAATGACATCATATTAAAATACTTAATGGTTCCACGCGTCGAATTTGAAATAAATTAAAAAAATTAACTCCCACGCTTTCTTTTAAGTAACTAAGCCTATCATTATTCAACAGTATTTCTATAAAAATTGTTATTTTTTTCATTACATTATTTTTCCAGACAATCCTCTAAGGTTGACTTAGTAATTAAAATATAACTAGTTTTTTTAGTACAAAGTGATAAAGCAACTAATATATTCTAATCACATTTCACTCTCTTGATTCTAATAATTAAATTTTGACTATTTCAGATTTAGAGCGTACATAAAATAATTATAATAATAACAAATATTTATATAATTTTAATATTTCCCTTACCTTCAATTCTTTTCATATAAACGGACTTCTCCTTTTCTATTACATTCATCTTAACCTCTTGATTTTTCAATTTTATAGCTTGATCTTCTATGATTTTTTGTAATTTATCAATTTCGATTGAATAATTATTTTTATTTTTTTCCTGAAATTAAAAAAATCTCTTTTAAAAAGTGTGCTTTACATACACAGAAAATTTATAAGGCATATATAGACAGGAAGAGATACTCAGGGATTTAGCTCAGTTTGACCACAGACCTGGCCTGAAGCTAACCATAAGTAATGACCCCTGCTCTCTAATATCAAGGTCCCAAAATGTTGAAATTAGAGACGTTGTACTTGTAATGCTTCGTTTTGAGATCGGTTAGCAAATCCAAAGGTAATGGAATCAGGATAGAGCACTTGAGGGATAGTCAGTGAAACACAGGATGTGTATAAATGAATGTGTATAAATACTTGTGGGATTTAACTAAAGAGAAGCCGAAGCTTATAGGAGAAAGCAAAGAGAAGTAGGAGATCCCAGAGATGACATTAAGATATTTAATTAATCTTAGAGATAGTATGTAAGACACACCTAATGTAATAAACAATTATAGGGTTGCAAGTAGTCTCTTTGATATAGTTGGCCATACCACTAAGTGGAAAACAACAAGAAAGTAAACTAAATATTGAGATTAGTCAGAAAAAGTAGAAAAAGAGAAGATTATGACTCAAAGTTAGTTAGAAGGCCCATTACAAAAAACAGCAAAACCTGCAAGATAGGTTTCTTCATATAGATAGAAGAAGAGGACCCAAGAGCAGATCCAGACGAGCGGCTTGGCGGGGTCAATCTATGAGACAGAAAGACCTAACACTATAGTGTTATATTTTCTCTCTCAAATAAATCTAAGGCTTTTAAATGGGATGGTTACCCCCTTCTCCTTTCTTGGATTCGCACCTGGTCCCGGGCAACATCAAGTAGAAGTTTTGCTCCAGAAGGACCTCTGTAGCTTAGTGGTTAGAGCAGTCAAGCTCCAATTGAAAGACCTGTGTTCGAATCCCTGCGGAGCTAAGGGGCCGATATTTTTTCACAGATTTCACATTTTAAATAACTTAATCCAAAAAAATTAATTATTGATATGCCATTTCTTCATAATTTGTAACTCGAAAATAAAAATAGGGTACTCTCTAGATATGGCCAAGTGCTCGCTGGAGCAGTTAATACAGAAACGGTTCCTGAACGATTCTAATAACCTAACCCAGATCTTCTCTTTATCCTCTCTTCTTCTCTTTTTTCAAGTAAAAGATCGAAGTTAGAGCGATCATTGTCAAAAAATCTTAGCTTGGTTGGATCCACTTATTTATAGATTTTTCTATACCTTTTTATAACTCTGAGAATAAGTTTACCGAGGTAATAACAATTGCATCTATTGTTTAAACAAAATATTACTGTTCAATTTCATCTTTTCATCAAATTAAGCAATATAATTTAAATTTTCTCTTTTCTTCTTAAGTTCCCCTATTTGGGGACCTTAAGACTACTCCCGGCTAGCACTTTCCGTGCGTATCGCCATCAGGAGTGGTCTTATATCCCCCACTCTGCCGCCAAGACGGCTTTCTTCCCTATTCTACGGGACCTACTTTCTTTGTCGACCATCGAGATCTTTGACCTTCATGACATGATGTATGAAGGTCTTGATGGTTCGCCAATCTTCAATAGAGCGAGTCATAAGCAGAATCATGTTCTCCGGCGTAATGTTGCGGTTTACACCGGCGAACATGACCTGCCTCTCCGAGTCCCAACGTTTGCAGCTGAAGTGTGTGTGCTCTGGGTCGTCCACTGGGAACTTGCAGTACATACACTCCGAGCTAGCAATCTTTTTAAATCGCTCAAGATATGAGCCGAAGCACCCATGTCCTGTGAGAGCTTGAGTCATGTAGTACGAGACTACGCCTTGCTTTCAATTAATCCAGGTGGTGAGTGTTGGTATCAGCCGATACGTCCATCGGCCTGTCTCCTCCCTCCTCCATCTATCTTGCCATCTGTCAACGAGTCTGCTTCTCGCATCTCGACGAATTTGGCCCTTGCTGGGTCTATTATTTTCCGTATAAACAGAAGAATTTCTTTCCTTCAAAAGAAGGAAAACTTCCTCTTTTTCTTGCGCCAAAAGATCTGCCGGCGGGACGCTGGTAAGGGTTTGAGTAGTACACGTCAGCACTGTCCAATAGGACGAAATGATACGTTTCGTAACACTTTTCTGCGCTGACAGTACCCTTCTACAGATGGTCTTGCTTCTGTCATTTCACATGGTTGGAGCCCACACTGGTGCAGCGTATAGCAGCTTTGACAGGGCAACACTCGCCACCAGTCTTCTTTTTGATTCAGAGAGCCCACCAATGTTTGGCATTAGGCAAGCTAATTTTGCCGCACATTGTTCGGCCTTCTGGCATGCAACCGTTATGTGGTGTTTAAAATTCAGGAACTTATCAAGCTCCACTCCTAAGTATTTTATGTTTCCTCCACAGGACCTCGTGACTAGCAGCGCTTCGGTCTTTTCCAGGGCCATTTGGAGGCCTCTGTCCTCTAGCCAGCGCTTTGCCCATCTCAGACATTCGTTTACTAAAACGACCAGGGCTTCTGCAGTTTCGACAGTGCACACAATCAACGCGTCGTCCGCGAAGCCGATGATCACCGCGCCTTTAGGTAGACACATTCGCAAGACGTCATCATAAGATACATTCCATACGAATGGTCCTATCCTCGAACCTTGAAAGGCACCTTGTTGCATCTCTTCCTTCAAACACGTCGACTGGATGAGATCTTTCCATCGCGCAGAAGCTCTTTTTTTCCCTGGTCTTAATTTGTCTTTTCCTTCCCTGGCTAGGTCCACCGCCTTCTGGATGGCGTCTACTGTGGAAAGGCCTTTACGGAAACCAAATTGATTTTCAGATAGAATACTCTCACCGGTCAAGTGAGACTGCATTCTCTGCAGAACCATGCCCTCCAGAAGTTTGCCCATCGTATCTAACAGGCAACTAAGTCTGTAGGATGAGACTTTATCTAGAGGTTTGTCTCCTTTCCTTAGGAGGACCAGCCTTTGTCTTTTCCAGTCGCGGAAGAACTCTCCTCTCTTAAGGAAGTTGTTGTAGCATTCCAAAAGAATCTGGGGTGAAGCAACGATCACTTGTTTAAGGATTTGTGGCTTATCCCATCGATTTCAGGCGCCTTGCCCGGCTTCAACCTACTGCCTGCATTCTGCAGTTCTGTAAGAGTGAAGAGTTCATCTTCACCGACTTGACAGCCACTCCAGTTCATGGTTCTGCTGGAGGAAACAAAGCCTTTATAATTTTCCGGACCCAATCGGGATTGTCCAGACGGGGGTTTTTCGCCTCGTTAGAACGGTCAAGTCTCCTTCTTGCTTTAAGGCATGCTTTTCGCAAAGAGGCCAATTCCTCTGACCACCAATATACATTCCTTCTTCTTGGGGTTGTGCTTCTACGTTGCGGCATTGACGCGTCGCATGCAGTGACAATCATATTTTTCACCGTCTGCACTTCCCCTTCCAGATTATTCGGCCTCTTCACCCATCCAAGTTCCTCTATGAGGCGGGATTCGTAAAAGGACAGGCCGAACTTTTCCTTGTCGAGCTTCTTAATGTTCCACTTTGGGCCATTCTTACAGAGGACTCCGTGGTTCTTGGCCCGCAGTGTGTCTTCCCTTGAGACTGAAAACTTAATATACTGGTGATCACTGTAGGTATAATGCTCCAGGACAAGCCAATCCATAATCCTTTTATTCAGGAGGGTCGATGTGATCGTACGATCAATAATCGATCCCTTCCCGTTTCTCCTGAAAGTCCAAGACCTACCCTGGTTCGCAACCATCAGGTTGTTCCTGGAGATCATTTCTCCGACCAAGATTCCTCTTTTATCGAGCCTTGTCTCACCCCATTCTGGTGACTTAGCATTAAAGTCACCTGTAAAGGCGCTTTTATACCTCGTCCCGTAACTTTAGTTTTGCCTCATTCTACTACACAGCAGTGGCATAAGTTTGTCTCGTTCTCGCACTAATTATGTGTCCTGGATGGTCTGGGCACATAACTAGTGCGAGAAAGAGACACAGCAGTGACATAAGTTTGTCTCTTTCTCGCACTAGTTATGGGCCCAGACCGTCCAGGACACATAATTAGTGCGAGAACGAGACAAACTTATGCCACTGCTGTGCAGTAGAATGAGACAAAAGTAAAGTTTCTGGAAAAGGTATGAAAGCTGCATAATGAGGGTATTTAACCTGGATTCTCTAAGGCTCGTTTCGAGGTCGTATATTTGATCTTCGAAGACTGACAGTTTATCGTTGGGCGAAAATAGCAGCTATACATGCGTATTCCTGACATTTCCACCCACACGAATCCACTGTTCGTCTCCAAGAACTTATCTGCCCGTAACTCGGAATTGCAGATCTGAATGGCTGCTCTTCCCGATTTATCCTGATACCAGGGAGCGAGATCGTTTTTTCTGTTCTGTTCAGTGCAGAACAAGACATCGATTATTTTCTCCCCGGCTGTCTGCATTAGGAGGTCTTGGCCCTCTTTGCATTTATGCAGATTTATCTGCAGAAAATTTAGGCCCTTGCCTTTTTAAGCTTCTGCAGTTCCTCCCTGTAAGAGGGGCAAGCGTAACTCCATGAGAGAGGAGCGCAGTCCTCCTTCTGTTGGTCAGAACAAGTCAGACATTTCGGATGTTCTGAGGTACAATTTCTAGCTATGTGACCTAAAATGTAGCATATCCAACAGTTTTTAATTCTGACGGAGCCCTTGCAAGTTCGGGTCAGATGACCGAAGCCAAGGCACTTCTGACATCTAACGACCCCTAAATGCTCCCGTATATGGGCGTTGATCCATCCCACACGGAGCTTGCCGGCCTTGAGCAGAGTGTTACACTCTGTCTCCGGCAATTGGATCAATGCTGTCTTTATTCCACCATAACGTGGAAGAATGACAATGATATAACTTCCCATTTTTCTGAAATTACTATTGTGAAAATTTGAAATTAATGTTTGTAATTAAATAATTATGAAATAAGTCAAAATATAAATTCTAAGAAATATTCATTTAGCTGCACAAAAATTTAGTTATTTGACAATTAGTAAACTATAAAATTTGAATCAACTAAGGCAAACTTTAATAAAACGCTTTTTCTGAAAAATGTTTAACGAAATAGAGATTAACATAATTAATCATTTTGATTACAAGAATTTAGAAAATACAAAAATTACATTAAAGGAAAATTTTGATTTTTAAACAATATGCTGAATGTTAATTACAATATTTAGAAAATATGAATTCGCAATTATGAAAAAAATAATTATTAGTTTTAGTCATGTGATTATTTAATTCTCAAGCAAATCAAAAATGGCATAAGGTGAATTTATGCAGTTTCCAGGCATTTCATATATTGGTAGGTTGTTACAATTGTGAAGGTTAGCAAATTTTGTTAAAAAAATACTTGTTTATTAAATAACAGAAAATTAAACAGAAAAAATTGTAGCAAATATCAATGCAGAAATTAAAAATACGTTCTTCATTATTTGATTTATATTTGACAATTTATCAAAACAAATTATAAATATTCAAAATGAACTAAAAGTTAATATCCCTCACAGCAAAAAAATATACCTGGGACGTCTTACATACATCCTTTCTGAATCTTACATCTTCTCAAAATACGTCCTCATTATGTTTTGAAATATTTTCGGGACTTTTTTGGCACCTTATCTTTCAAGATTGATCGAACCTGTGAAAAAAATGCTCTTACCTGATTTCAATGTTTCCGTTTCTCGCTTTTAAAAGACAAGACAAACTAGCAAATGTCAATTTATAAAAAAAAACGACAAAGGCACAAGTCAGGCGATTATAATTTGTTTCAATAAAAAAGAGGTAAAAAATATTATTTTTCAATTATATTTTTAATTTAAAAATTTCAAATTCTACGCTTTGGTATCTAATTATTACTTTCTTAGTAATAATTCAAATATAAATTAAAAAGCATTTTTAGTAAGAATTAAATTAATGTCTTAGTTACAACACCTTATAAATGTTAAATCGAACTTGAAAGTCAATATAATAAAACAAAAAATTCATAAAATTTTTTTGCCTTAATAATATTTTCTATAAATGAACACTAAACAAATTTTTAATGACATCTTATGAAGAAAATAAGACAAAAATAGTAATTTTTGTAAGTCAGAAACTACTTTCATTTTTATGAAAGATATTTTACTCGTTTCAAAAATATATTAATAGTTTTAAATCATAAAATTACATAATACAATAAAAAATGTTAATACAAATAATTTGAACTAATTCTGTCATATTTTGATAGAAGATTTTAAATTGATTTTATTTGATTTTCTATCGGAACATTTCACATCAAAGATTCTAATGTTTTCTGTTTAGAATTCAACTAAATTAAACAAATTATAAAAAACCCATTTCAAGTTCAAAATTATTTCTAAAAATATTTCAATGCAATGACCAACTTCTCGCCATTGTATAGCCAAGTGACGATTGGTAACTCGAGAAATGGTGTCTTAGCTCCAAAAAATAGATTTTGATTTTTTAATGCCAACTGACAGATTTTGAATTGCTCTTTTATTTCCAAAAATAAAAAATTATTATTTTAAAGAACTTTTTGTGTTATTAAATAAGAAGCATAGGTATCTTACATTGATTTCAATATATTGTTGCAACTTTAATCGCTCACCTTGTAAAATAGTCGTTTGGGCGCTAAGGCACCTTTTCTCGGGAAACAGTCACATATTTCTAAATCTGATCGCAAAGCACTCTATCCTGGGTTTAGACACAAGAAATGAAAATCGGTTTACTGACGTGTCTACTTTAAATAGAAAGCGATATTTATTAATTTATCTTGTCTTTTAAAAACGAGAAACGTTAACAATGAAACTAGGTGAGAGCATTTTTGTAAATAAGTTCGATCAGCTATATTAAAAATTATTTTTTTTTTATATTCAATACAAATTTTTGTACAGTATCAAAATGATTGCACAATTATTGACAAAAACTTTTCTATCCTTTTAAAAAATTGAAAAAAATATTTATTTCGAAAAACAAACTTTTAAAAAAATTATTGAATTTAGGTGCAATAAATAAAAACAAAATCAGTTGAAATGCTATTTAAAAACGTCATAAAGCATTAAAACAAAAATAAATTTTTCATTTTTTTAAAAAAAGTTTAATAAATGATTTGTAAACAAAATTATACAAATTCTATACTGCAAAACAAACTTGAACGTCTTAAAATTTATAGCTTTTTTAACAAAAATTTCCTAAAAAAATACGAAGAATTTATAACAATTTTTGTAATATTCCTGTATTGCCTCAATATTATGTTAGTTACGCTTGCAATAAGTCGTTATACTAACGGGGCATTCCATGTAACATTTTAATTCTAAAAAAGACTCTTAGAAATAATTTATTTTTGATTCTTCATGAAAAACAAGATAACATGTACTTTCTTACTGAAAAAAAACTACGAAAGTAATAAAATTTTGCAATTTTTGAGGGGAGGTTACCATTCTCAACGGTGAAGAATTCGTGTTTTTTGGAATTTTTTTTCTATATATATAAAAATACGTTGGATCTGGAATATTTTTTAGGTAAACTGAATTAAAAAAAGTAAACAAATTATTAAATTAGGATATATTTGGAAGGCCTTAGCGTCTTTATTTTTGTTTTAAACACTTTTTAAACATTTGTTACAAAAATTAATTTGTAATCACAAAATAAAATTTGTTTTAAAGAAATGGGATATTGTAAAAAAAATTTAATGCAAATACTTTAAATTGTACTTCATATCTAGAAACTTAAAAAAAAAGTAAACAAGTTTTATGTAATAGACTATTTCCTATATGTTAATAACAGAGAAAAACACTTGTTAGAAGTACTTTTTTCCTAAAGAGGCTAAGTTTGAAAAATTCGCAACTTCCGTAATTTTTATTCAATAAGGAAATGAAAAAATACGTTACCTTATTTTTCATAATACATACAAAAATAGAATAGATTTCATATAAAATCCAACAAAAATAATTTAAAGCAAGAAAAATTTTGAATGAAAATATAAAGTGGCCCATAATGAAAAAATTTTCTATTTTTTTGTATTAAATGAAAAACAAAATTTCAACTTGTCAGTAGATGAACTGAAGCGTTTTGGAAATAGAACAAAAAACGGTGAAAAAGATGCCTCACTGCAGACTTGACCTAGAACATTAGTCATAACGATCTATATTGCATAATTTACAAAGATCCACAAGACATCTGACAGATATGCCTAGGATATTCGAGTAATTTTTAAGGAATATTCCATGAATTTTATTTGGATATCCAAGCTATATCTGTGGATTATTCCAAAGACATCCTCCGGATATCTACAAGACGTATTTAGGATATTCTTAGATATTCGTTGCTATGAGGGATATAATAACTTTATCTTGCTAAAGATTCTATAAGCGTCTTAGGCTTTAACAATTTTTTCTGTTTTCGACAAGTTTTAGCCCGAGCAGTACCAAGTTTTTGTTGCATATAGACATAGTGTATCTTTGAAAATTCTCCCATACCTCGTCGGGAACAAAATCTTCTGAAGAAATAAATTCCGTTTCAGCGTTGTAATTAAAGCGCATTCTCTGTTTGGACAGGTTGTTGTCCATAGAAGGTGAACGTCGCCTAAAATAAAAATATTTTTATTTAGTAGAGCATTTAGTAAGGGATATAGTACGGGAATGTCTTAATGAGCGGGCCATCTGAATAAAGGGGCCACCTCCTGTGTTTCTATAATATCAAAATCGAAATAGTAAAATGTTGCTCTTGACAGTTTGATATTATCACGAAACAATTTTTAGTAACATTCTTGAGAAAAAACTTGCTTTTATATTGTCAGGTGGGCGAATAGAAAAATAAAGGACTTGTAAAAGTTTTTTTGTTGAAATTTTAAAAATGAAAAAAAGGATGGTTAACAGTCGACTTTTTATGTGATTTTTATTAGGCCATCTTCAGACATTAATATTTATCATACAAAAGGGACAGACAAGTATTTCGATGTTAAGTAAAAATTTTTTTGGTTAGAATTTTGTTTTGTTTACAAATGTCGAAACCCCAAAATGTGTGATATTAATATAAATAAAATTGTTGAGTCTATAAAAAAAATTAAATTAGAAGGAAAAGGAATTAGAGCTACTACAAAGAATTATGGGATATCGAGAACAAGTTTATCAAGATATATTGAGAAATTAATAACACAATGCTGAATATTTCGAATGTAACCGATAATGTATTAACAAATCATTCTGCATCAATTTACTTCGCATGTTTCACCGCTAATTGTAAGTCAAACATTTAATTTGTTTTGCAGCCAGATTAAAAAATAGTGCTTGCATTTCTTTCTACGTTTTATAGTTTTTTTTTCAAATGGTCCTCGCATTGATACAAAATTTTTTGGGGTTGATAAAACGTTTTCGAAAATCGACAAGTTTTTCTAGTGAAGTTATAAAAAGATCTAACCACGTATAGTAGTTAGCTAACACCTTCAGTTCAATAAAATAGTATATAGATTCTTTTAACTCTTTTTTAAACAAATTTTATGTACTTCTATCAGAAGGTGGCCCACTCATTAAGACATTCCCCTACATTTTTTGGTTCATAAAAATCGATTATTTCATTTTTTTTAGTGTTCCGGACACAAACTGTCAAAACGTAACCCTTATATTTTCACTCGTTTATCCGTCGCCAAAAACCATTACCCCCCCCCCCCCCACTCTCTCCCTAGCGACGAACTATTTGAGATAGAGTTGAAATTTGGTATACATATATGTATTTTCGCGAGTAGGTTACAGCAAAAATATAGCCAACATTGCTGGACTTAGTTTTCAAAAGTTATTAATGAAAAATTGAAAAATGACAAAATACCCCTAAGCTAGAGCTTTATCCTATTTATCCTAAAAGGTTGGGAATTTGGAAAAATATGTAATTTTATGCACAAAATTTTTTAAAACCATCAAAATTGTAATTTAAATCTATTATCATAGCATTTTTTTCAAAAACTAAAATTTTATCGAATTTTTTTTTTTTTTTTTTACTAAACAGCTGCAATCACGAAGTGCAATATTTCACAGTTTCAGATTTTTTATTTGTACAAAATGTTTATTTTTATGTTTAAATTACTTTAAAAGTTTAAAAATAAAAACAAAATTAAATAAAAAAAAAAATTTTTTCCATTAAAATTAAAATATATATAAAAAAGCTTAGTCTATTTGCTTGGAAGTCTTTAAGCTTATGGGGCAAATTTTCTCAAGTGTCCAGCGTCAAAATTAAAAGTTGTTGAATCGGACTAATATTTGCACAAACTTTAGTGCTATGGGTAAGTACTTTAACCACCAAATATTATTCATTTTTATTGAAAATTGTAGAGGGGGGAGGGCGTTGAAGATTTGGGTAAAGTAAGAACATTGAGTTTTTCAAAAAATCGTAGCCGCTAAATAACGAAATGAAAAAAATTTTCACCTTTATGTTTTCGAAAGGTTTTTTCCTGCTCTTTCACATGGTGAAAAAGTTTTTTTTTTTAAATCAAAATTTAACCCTTTTTTTTGAAAATTAAAATTTTTTTTGACTTTTTTTTTCAAAATGGACCCTTTTTTTTTTGTCTTAAAAAAAAGCTCAAGTTGTGTACTTTAAACGTACCAAAAGAACAAAATGACGTTCTTTGTTGTTTTCGAATTATTAATTAATTAATAAAAATTTATAAAAATTGAAATAGGGTAAATGCGGGGGTAGTCGGACACTTAAGGATTCGATCTTAAATAATGATATTTTTCTTAAAATTGAAAAGTATTTTAACATATTGCTTTGCATGAACCGTTAAATGAGTCATCCATGATTAATTTTCATATAAATTTGCTGCAAACATGTCAATATTTAATAAAATATAGCTATTTTAATAAAAAAACGGAATATCAGCAGTAGTCGGACACTTGCTTGTAAAGTCGGACACAACTGTATCAGTAGTCGGACATTTTTCTTCTTTAAAATAATAAAATATTTCTTGCTTTTATGTTATAAAATCTATTAAATACAGTTACAGAAATAATCCTCAGGCAGCACGATTTTAATTTGTAAACCCATGTGGTGAATCTTAAATAAAAAAAGAAAGTTTTTTAGTTTTAAAATTTTATACCTCACTAGGTATGGCATTTTGAAGACAATCTGTCAAGTTCTGTTGTGATCCTTCAGTGAAAAGGAGGAATTCGTATAAAATCAAATTTTAGGTTATTTTTCTTTTGATGCAGAAAATGTTACAAAGTTAACAAATTTATAGGTTATAAGTAGTTGTTTTTATGGTATTTACTTTTTCAGCATCTAAAATAATACGAGATATAATACAAGTAATATAGTGTCCGACTATACACAAACACTCTAAAATCTGACAGGTTAGGTCGGACACGTCAATTACGTCAATTATTTGTAAATTTAAAGTCATTTTAATGTTATTTTCACTTTTAAACATAAACTTAGAGTTTTCATAATCACTTTGTAACATTTTCAAATATAATTAGGGAGCGTTCACATATGACGTCACGCTATAGAGGGGAGGGGGGAGTCTTGATCAAACGTGACAACCTACAAAACCTTATTTCGTACTAATAAGAATCTCTACCTCCTTAACGGCTGCAATAAGAAATCAGACAAAATGTCAAAACAACGCGGTTGAGTAAATTATTGTTGCATTTTAACTAATTTATAAATCACCAGAGGGCGTTGCAGGTAATTTTTATATTCTATAATTCTGACAAATTTGATAAAATAACTTTGTGAGAAGATTTCCGATAGTAAATAATTATTTATTATCTTAAAAACTGAAAGTGTCCGACTATCGGTACTGTCCGAAATTACCCGCATTTACCCTATTTTACAAAAAAATTAAGTTACGGCAATTCTGAATACATCACTTTAAAGCTCATCAAAATCCGCATCCAACGAGCCCTATATGAAGTATTTTCGATAATTTTATGATTTATAAATAAATATTTATAAAAAATTAATTAACAAATAATTATCATCCATAAAAATAAAGGTAGAGTGTTAATAGTATATTGTGCAACTAGGGAGGAAAGTGAGTGATTTCGCGAGTGTGAGTTTGTAGCACGAGCCGAAGGCGAGGGATGCAAACACACGAGTCGATAATCACTTTTCTCCCGTGTTGCACATACTATTTTTTCTAACACATGTATACCGAAAGTATAAAAACATTTGCTGATAAAAATTAGTTAACATTCGCAGAGTGACAATCAGCAGAAAATGCGCTTGGGCTTCTGTCCATTCCGCATGCGTCATTATCATAAAACACAATTCTGCATGCGTAATTCTCATGAGACACTATTCCGCATGCGTGATTATCATAAAACACTATTTTGCATGCGTAATTGTCATAAAACTCTATTTCTCATTAGGATTTATCATGAAACACTTGCTTCCTTGTTAATGAGGTCACCGGGAGGGAATGTACATTCCCTCCCTGTTAATGACGTCACGGGGAGGGAATGTACATTCCCTCCCGGTCAATGACGTTATGGGGAAGAAATATAACATTCCCTCCCAGTCTCCGGGAAAGACTCACTTTCTGACCTCTTCACAGGTAAGAAAGATTGTACTTTCGGTGCGTGTGTTAGAAAAAATTTTTTTTATTAAGAAGTTTTTACAATCCTGCATTAAATAATATCTAGCTAAAGTATTTCAAACCATTGGAAATTTAAATAAGACATTTTTACATCAAAATTCATAACACTACATTAAACGCGCAATAAAATTCAAACATCTATAAATTAATTATTGATTTATATTATCAATAAATTAAGTTTGTATGAAAAGATGTTAAATATTTTCTCAAAGAAAAAGCAGAAAGTAATTAAATCGAGTTTTAAAAATGATGCACATAATGTTGAATATTAGTTAAAAAAATTTTAATTACTATTGAAAAAAAATTTAAAGTTCTGTAATTTTGAAAAACGATATATATAAAATTAAAATATGCAAATTATTATGAAAAAATATAATATTTAATTATTAAAAAATGAATAAAAAACTGTTCTGTAGAAAATGACATAAAAATATTAGGCCCGGTGGTTACATAAGTAGCTTTAACCAAGTTGTGCAGCACGACACGGCGCATATGCATAAATATGTTGATGTAAAAATGTCTTATTTAAATTTCCAATGGTTGGAAATACTTTAGCTAGATATTATTTAATGCAGGATTGTAAAAACTTCCTAATAAAAAAAAATTTAACACTTTACCTTTATTTTTATGGATGTTATTTATTTGTTAATTAATTTTTTATAAATATTTATTTATAAATCATAAAATTATTGAAAATACTTCATATAGGGCTCGTTGGATGCGGATTTTGATGAGCTTTAAAGTGATGTATTCAGAATTGCCGTAACTTAATTTTTTTGTAAAATATTTCAATTTATATAAATTTTTATTAATTAATTAATAATTCGAAAACAACAAAAAACGTCATTTTGTTCTTTTGGTACGTTTAAAGTACACAACTTGAGCTTCTTTTTAAGACAAAAAAAAAAAGAAAAAAAAGGGTTCATTTTGAAAAAAAAAGTCAAAAAAATTTTTAATTTTCAAAAAAAAAGGGTTAAATTTTGATTTTTAAAAAAAAACTTTTTCACCATGTGAAAGAGCAGGAAAAAACCTTTCGAAAACATAGAGGTGAAAATTTTTTTCATTTCGTTATTTAGCGGCTACGATTTTTTGAAAAACTCAATGTTCTTACTTTACCCAAATCTTCAACCCCCTCCCCCCTCTACAATTTTAAATAAAAATGAATAATATTTGGTGGTTAAAGTACTTACCCATAGCACTAAAGTTTGTGCAAATATTAGTCCGATTCAACAACTTTTAATTTTGACGCTGGACACTTGAGAAAATTTGCCCCTTATACAAATGCATAATTTTTTACTTAAATTTTAATAAAAGTAAAAAAATTAGGATTAAAATAATTTAATATTATAGTATTTTTTTCTAAAAATTGAAAATTTGATAAAAAGAAACAGTTTTCCCTTAAATGCATTTTTAAATTCGTGTACGGAACTCTCGGAGCAAATTATTAAAAAATATTGAATTATTTCGTTAGAAATGTCTTCTAAATAAGGGTTGTTTTAATTATTTTGTTTTGCGCTGACTAAAATTGTAGCGATTGGATCATATCAAATAAAAAATGTCAATGGATTTAGTTAATTAACTTTGTTAACTAGTCTTTAATTGAAGGATTAAAAAAATATGCATTTTTGAAAAAATTGATGACAGTCAAAATTTGTGTTTCGATTTTCAACAAAAAAAAAATCGTACGATTAAAGACTAGATGTTTATGTATTGAATAAGCCTGCCAAAGTTCAGAAATATCGGTTCAGTAGTTTCCAAGTTATTTTGATCACCGACTTTAAAAATGTCATCTTGAGAAAAACGCATTTAAAGTTTAAACTTACTTACTTATTTTTCACCTGATCATCATAAAATTTTATAGACTTACTTTTGAAAAAATATAGTTCACGAAAATGAAGGGGAAAAGTCGATTTTTCAAAAGTTACAAGTGGGGGTAACCCCTTAATAGTGAGAGAATAAGAAAATTTGCTAAATTTCATATTATATAATACCTTTTTCTACAGTTACAACATTCTTCTTTATTTTCAATGTTTTCATCAGTCTGTGTAGATTTCGAATCGGTAGTTTTATTACACGAAAATGAGCCTTGAAAAGGGCCAGTCTTAGATTTCTCATGATGTGAAATAAATTCTGTATTTTCTTCTTCCGAAACAACTTCACATTTTATCTCTGATTCATTACTTACAAATTCTTTATCACCAATACCAGATGTTCCCAAAAAAGTTTGTAGTTTTGGATTATTACTTTTCGTTGTAGGTACATCATGACCCAATCTCCTTTGAATTGTTTCGTCATTTGCGATACAAGGATTAGTTTCAATTTTTACAGAGGGTAAATTGAAATTCATATTTTCCTCTTCCCAACAGACTTCACTTTTAATCATTACGTCATTTATTTCATTTCCTACATCACCGATACCTGATATTTCCAAAGATGTGTTTAGTTGTGAATTATCATTTGCAGTTCCAGGCACAGCATCACGACCCAATCTGCTTCGAATTTTTTCATCATTTACCATAAAAAATGAATTTAGAGCAAAATGATCACTACAAACAAATTTATTTTTAAAATTTTCCATTTCAGATAAATTTAATCCTTCAATCCATTTTTTTCTTTTTAATTCATTTTCTGGAACCTAATTTTAAAAAAAGAAACCTTAATAAAAATAATGTAAAAAAATAGTTAAAAAGGAATCAGACAAACAATCGAAAAAAAATTAATTTGGTCCAATGCCATATTTTTGTATATTTAAAATTTAAACAAAATAAAAAAGCTATTTCATTTTTAAAAGTGTTTTGGTAAAAAAGTAAAGAATTTTTTTCAACCATTTTTATTAATTCAAAGTTGTGGTTTTAATTAAAATGCATTTTTGAATTGATCAAAAATTTAAAAATAAAATTGTTTACTCTTCTAGCAAAACCATTTCAACCCTTTTTGTTTGGTTTTTTTTCGTTTTTATAGAAAAAATTGATTGACCACTGTAAAAAATATCAAAGTAAAATTACGTTCCGTCCTCTCGATCAATTTATTGATACATATTTACAAATTTTTTAATGTGATAATATAAATATTTGATCGACAGATTTGTAATTTAGTACACTTGTGTACTTTTAAGCGCGTATATTAAGGGGTTACGCCTAGTTGTCATAGGCAAAAAGAGAGTATAATATGTATAATATGACTACATTATAAGAATGTAAAAAAACATATTCTATCTTCTAATAGCAACAATTTATGCAATTTTTAAATAAATTAGTCTAAACTACCTTTTATATTAGAAATCCCTTTATAGCTCAATGTGAATTTGGGTCTGTGCCTAACCTTTTTGACAAAATGACCTAACCTTCTTGATTTGTGACGTCACATTAAAATACTCTATAAGCAATTAAGTTTTTAGTTCTTAAAAAAAGAAAATTGGGTTACAAGACGATGACATAATACTATATATATATCACTTTTATTTATAATTTTAAACTTTGTGACAGTGTTTTCGGTTATATCAGCAATTGTAAAATACGAAAAATTCTCGATAATGACGTGAAATCTTAAGCAATAAGCACTTATGACCTAGACTTCATAATAGCAGTTTTAAAATTGTCTTTTGTGTAATCAGCAACCTCACAGACCCGGAGTAACAATTTCAAGCAAATCAAAAAGATTTTTAAAAAGTTTGTTCACCATATTTGATCCAGCATGTTCAATTTTGGAAAGCTGACTTCAAATTCGTAATCAGCGACCTGTAAAACCCCCGAGTAACAAGTTTCAAGAGAAACAAAAAGTTTTTTAAAATTTTGTTCGCAATATTGAATCCGCCATTTTGAATTTTGAAAAACTGATTTCAGATTCGTAATCACCGAATCTGACCCCGAAAACCTCCGGTTAACAAATTTCAAGCAAACCAAAAAGTTTTTTAAAATGTTGTCTGACATATTGGTTCCGCCATTTTGAATTTTGTAAAACTGACTTTAGATTCGTAATCAGCAACCCCAAAAACCCCCGAACAACAAGTTTCAAGCTAATCAAAGATTTTTTAAAAATGTTGTTTACCATATTGGATTTGCCATTTTGAATTTTTAAAAACTGACCTTAGATTCATAATAAGCGACTCCGAAAACCCCTGAGTAACAAGTTTCAAGCGAATTAAAACAATTTTTACAATTTTTGCCGCCATATTGGATTCGCCATTTTGAATTTTGATAAACTGACTTCAAAGGTATTATACTGACTGTAGGTATTATACTCTCAGAAAATTTAAAAGCCCAAAAATTGATTTTGTTTACCTACACAACTAGGCATAACCCCTTCAAGATTCTTATAGGAAACTACGTAGTTTTCCTATAGATATGAACTAGGAAAAACGTATAATATTCTATAGGATTCTTTTATAGGAAAACATAAAATTTCCTATGATAAACTACGTGGATTTCCTGCAGATATGAAATAAGAAAAAGTATAATATCCTATAGGATTTCTCTATAGAAATCAATAGCAGGGTGTCTACTAATTTCGTTCCACAAAATTCCCGGTCATTTCCCGGTTTTTGTTCCTATTTTTCCCGGTTTTTTCTCTTGTTAACTTAAAATTTATTTTAAGTATAAATAGACCTACAAATGGCTACAAAAATTGAATATAACAGTTGATAATTGAAGAAAATAATTGAAATCCAAAGAAAATAATTGAGAATTGAAGAATTAAATATTAAACTTTACAAAAAATAATAATTAAGAATTAAAAGAAACAATTAATAATGAAAAGAAATAATAAATAATGGAAAGAAATAATTGAACAATGACAAAAATATTTGACAATTAGAAACAAAATTAAAAAAAAAACTAAATATTAATCTACAATTCAACAATAATTGAAAAAATTGAACAATTGTTATTAAATTCAAAGAATATAATTAAAAATTGGTCAACTAGATAGAAAATCCAAAAAAATAATTTAAAATTTAAGTTAATAATTCGAAATTGAAGAAATAAATTGAAAATTAAATAAACAAATAGAAATCAGAAAAACACAGAATTATTGAATATTAAAAAAAAACAATTGAAAATTGAGAAATAAAATTGAAATTCGAATACAGAAATTGAGAATTAAAGAAAATTACTGAACAATTGGATTGAAAAAAGAAGAAAATAATTTATAATTAAAAAAATAGAAAATGACAGGAATTATTTAATATTGAAGAAAACATTAAAAATTGAAGAATAGAATTGTTATTTAAAGAAATTAATTGAGAATTGAAAAAAATAATTTAACAATTGAACAATTAAATTAAAAATAGAAGAAAATTATTGCAAATTGAAGGAGGTTTTGAAACATGAAACAAATAACTGATATAATTGAAAAAAGTCGAGATTACTGAATATTAAAACAAACAATTGAAAATTGAACAAAATAATTAAAAATTAAAGAAAATAATTAAAAATTGAAGAAAATAATTAAAAATTGCAGAAAGTACTTAAAAATTAAATACAATATTTGGAAACAGCAGAAAAATTTAGAAATCGACGGAAATAATTGCGAATTCATGAAAATAATTTAAAAATTCTCCATTTAAATAAAAATTGAAAGAAAAACATAATTTAAAAAAGCTGAGAATTGTTAAATATTGAAGAAAATTGAGAAGAAATTAAAAATTGAAAGAAATTGAGAAACTGAAGGAAATATGAAAGAATAATTGGAAATTGAAGAAAATAATTGAAATTTAAGAAAAAAATTGGAATTTGAAGAAAATAATTGAGAATTTAAAAAAAAACATTGTAAAAAGCCTAGAGTTATTGAATATTAAAAAAAAATTAAAAATAAAAGAATAGAATTGAATGTCGAAAATTATAATTGAGAATTAAAGAAAATAATTCAAGAATTGAACAATGGGATTGAAAGTAGAAGAAAATAAGCGATAATTGAAGAAAAAAGAAATTGAACAACCCAGGAATTATAGAATTTGAAAAAAACAATAAAAAATGAAGAATGTAATTGTAATTTGAAGAAATTAATTGAGAATTGTAAAAAATAATTTGAAATTGAAGAAAATGTGATTTTATGAAAATTGTTGAATAATAATTGATGAATTGAATTCAAGTTTCAAAAACATAATTGATAATTGGAAAAAAATATTAAAAAAAGCCGAGAATTATTGATTATAGAAGAAAATTATTGAAAAATGGAGGAGTTATTGAGATGTGAAATAAATCAATGATAATTGAAAAAAATAGTTGAAAAAAGTCGAGAGTTATTGAATATTAAATTAAATAATTAAAAATTGAAGGAAATAGTTGAGATCTGAAGAAAATAATTAAAAATTGATGAAAATAATTAAAAATTGAATAAAATAATTGAAAATTGAATCAAATAATTGTCAATTCAAAAAAAAAATTTATAGTTGAAGAAAATAATTAAAAATTGATTAAAATAATTGAAAATCGTAGAAAATATTTCAGAATTAAAGAAATTAATTAGAAATTGATGAAAATAATTGAAAATTGAAGAAAATAATTGTCAATTGAAGAAAATAGTAGAAAATCGAAGAAAATACTTGAGAAATTAAGAAATAATTTGAAATTAATGAAAATAATTCAAAATGGAAGAAAATAATTGAGAATTGTAGAAAATAATTGGAAATTGATATAATAAGTGAAAATTGATAAGAATTTCTTATCCCAGAAAAAAATTCCCGGTTTGACGGAAAATTCCCGGTTAATTCCCGGTTTTTCCCGGTCAATTTAAATTCCCGGTTTTCCCGGTTAGTAGACACCCTGCAATAGGAAATCCTATGGCCCGTAGTGGCCAAGATCGAACAGTGCGCATCATTTAACGTTGAACCTACAAAGATTCCTATATGAGATCCTATCGTGGATTCCTATAGGAAAAAAGTATGCTATTCTATAGGAATTTATATAAATTCTTATAAAATAATATATCTATTTCCTACAGATAACTTATAGGATTTTATATGGAAATCCTATATAAAAAACCATATAACTTCATATTTCATATCTATATAGGATTGTTGTAGAAAAACTACGTACATAGTTCTTTATAGGAAATTATGTACTCTCCTATAAAAATCTATAGGACAACCTAAATGATATTATACTTTTTTACTATTTTATATCTATAGGAAAAATACGTAGTTTTTCATAGGAAATTATAAGTTTTTCCTATAAAAAAATCTTATAGGATATTATACGTTTTTCATTTTTATATCTTTAGGGAAATTATGTAATTTCCTATAAGAATCTTTATAGGAATCCTATAGAATAAGATACGTTTCCAGGGATCACAGTACCTATTGCTACTGAAAAAGGTGAATAGGTGCGAATTTTTTCAAAAATAGGGGACAAAAAGGGGACAAAAAATTTGCTTCAACTTATGTACTTGAAGATTTTATAGGACTTTTTTATTCACAAATTTTAAATAAGGAAACATTATACAGGGCTGCCAGCGGACTTGTAGATTGAAAATAGTACAAAAAAGTGACTTTTTATTTTAAAAAGGTGAATAAATAGGGAGTTTTCAAGTGAGAAAAGTGAATAAACAATAATTTGCAATAATAAACAAAATATTACTAATATTAATTTGGGGCCCTCCAGCAGGCAAATAATTAATCAGGGCTCCCCAATATCAAATTTGAAAAAAAAATTTGTTAAATGAGAAAACTAATTGGAAAATGAATTAAAAATCAAGAAATGAAGACAAAAAATTTTAATTTAAAACAAAATAATTGAAATTTAAAGAAAATAATTGAAAAATGTAAAGAATACTTGAAATTACAAGAAAATAATTGAAGCATGATAAAAATAAGTAAAATTTGACGAAAAATAATGATTCACATTTAAAAGAAAATAAAAAAAATTTACATACGTAGAAAATATGTAGAAAATAGTTGAAAAATTACCATCAAAAACTGAAATTTGGAAAAAAAAATTAATGAGAAATATAACTCAAAAAACGAAGTAAAAAATAAAAAATTTATTACTTTAATTGAAAAATTAAGGACATAATTGAAACGTGAAGAAACTAATTGAATAATGTCATAAATAATTAAAAGCAAGTGTAAAAATTAAAAATTTATAGACAACAATAATAAAAAGATTGAAGAAATATTTCCAAAATGTCAAAAATATTTGAATAATAACAAAAATAATAGTTGTTTGAAAAAAATAATTGAGAAATGACAAAAATACTTGATAACTGGTGTAAGTAATTGATAATTTATAGATAATAATCATTGAAAAATTGAAAAAAGTATTATAAGTTTGAGGAAAATAATTAAAAGTTGAAGATATTAATTGACGTTTAAAGAAAATAATTGAAATTTAAAGAGAATAATTCAAAAATGCTAAAAAAATTAAATATGAGAAAAGGAATTGAAATTGGTAGAAAATAATTGGAAAAAGTGTAAAAAATTATAAATTTGAAGACAATACTTGAAAAATTGACGAAAAAATTCAAAAAATTAAGAAACTAGTTGAATAATGAGATAAATAATTGAAAGCTGGTTTAAAAATTAAAAATTTATAGACAATAATTGAACCTTTGAAAAAAATATTGGAAGTTTGAGGAAAATAATTGAAAGTTTTAGAAATTAATTGAAGTCTAAAGGAAAAAATTGAAATTTGAAGACAATAAATGCAAAATGTCATAAAATTTAAATATAAGGAAAGTAATTGAAATTTGTAGAAATAATTGAAAAAAAATTGAAAAAGTTGTAAAAAATTAATAAATTTATGAGAATAATAAAAAGGATTAAAAAAATGATTGAAATTTTTTTTTTAACTTTTTTTTAATTTCTTGACAATAAACAAAATTGAATAAAATAATTGAAATTTGATAAAAATAATTTTAAAATGCCAAAAATAATAAAAATATGAAGAAAATAATTGGAAAATGACAGAAATAATTGAATAATGACAAAAGTAATTGAAATTTGAAGAAAATAATTTAAAAAATAACAAAACTAAATTGAAATTTGTGTAGAAAATTTAAATACTTCTGACAATAAAATAAGGATTAAAAACATAATTGAAATTTTAAGAAAATACTTGAAATATTACAAAAATAAATGAAAATTTGTGTAATAAATTAAAAAATTTATGGCAATAATTTAAAGTTGAAAGAAAATAATTTAAATTAGAAAAAAGTATTTGAAGTTTAAAAAAAATAAGTTTAATTTAATAGACTAATTAAAAAAAGTCAAAAAATTTAAATATGAAGAAAGTAATTAAAGTTTCTAGAAAATAATTGAAAAAGTTATAAAAAATTAATAAATTCATGACAATAATAAAAAGAATGAAGACAATTTTTAAAACTTGAAGAAAATACGTTAAAATTGGTGTAAAATTTAAAAATTCATGACAAAAAAAATTGAATATAATAATTGAAATTTGTAGAAAATAATTCTAATATGCCAAAAATAATAGAAATATGAAGAAAATAATTTGAAAATGATGAAAATACTAAGAAATATGACAAAAGTAATGGGAATTTTTAAGCAAATAATTAAAAAATGACGAAAGTAAATTGAAAATTGTGTAGAAAATTTGAATATTCTTGGCAATAATTTATAAATTTTAGAATATAATTGAAATTTTAAAAAATAATATAAAAATGACAAAAATAAATGAAAACTTGTGTAATAAATTTAAATATTCCTGACAATAAGTTAAAGACAGAAGAAAATAATTGATATACGAAAAAATTAAGTTCAAAATCTTAGAATTATTTGAAAATTGACAAAAGGACTTTAAAAATGAATAAAAATGAAAAAGATAATTGAAAAGAGATGTAAAAATTAAATATTTGTAGACTGTATTAAAAAAAATTGATGATGTAAGGTCATTTTTTTGAAAACTGAATTTTTTACACGAGAATGTATATCCAAAATTTTTAAAAATTAATTTTTGACTTCGGAATCTTTATTTGCGACCTCAAAAATCTCCAAATAAGACTTGTTGAATTTCCTTGAATATTTATGTGATAAAAGATTGCACATATTGCAATGTATTATTTCTACATATTTTTTATAACACCCGAAATTTTGAAAATTTAATTTCTTTAAACATTATATCTTAAAATATGGCTAAAAATGAAGAAATTTATGACCTAAAATATTTTTAGCTTATGAATTAAAAAAGTTGGGAATTTATTTTTAAAAGTTTATTTTTCCCCATGTATTTTTAATGGGGATTTTCTATTGAATGATGCAGATTAATGTAAATTAATTGGGCTGGGTTTTTATAAAATTTTTTTCTTTATATTGAACTGCTAAAATTTTTGGCTATAACTATAAACTTTAATACTGAAAATTAGAAAAAGGGGAAATAGGGGACAATTCTTTAAAATAGGGGAAATAGGTGCAAAATTTTAAAATAGGAGAAAAAAGGTGAATAGGGGACAACCTGTGATCCCTGCGTTTCTCTTATAGGAATGTTCCTACAGAGAATCTACGTAGGATCCTGTGAAGAATCCTATAGGAATTTCCTATAGGATCTCGTGCGCCACTAAAACTTTATGTAGAAAAATTAATTTTTTTCTTTAAATTATAGTTTAAGGTATAAAAATACAAAATAAATAAAAACATTTTTTTTTAATTTTAAACTTTTTCTCAATAACTATTAAACATTTTTTAATTGAAAACCAGCTTAGAAGATAGCAAGTTTACTGAAAAAATTCATAAAAAATTGATTTAAATTTTATTTTATCATATACAGATTATATTTGCAAAAAAAAAAAAAAAAAAACCATTAAAAAACTATTTTTTCAACTTCTACGATAATATGTGCAAAACAGTCACGATTAAAAAATTCTTGCTTTTTTCAAAAATCGATGAATGGCTGCTGTTTTAAATTTTTCGAGTTTTTATGAACCTTTATGATTTTTATTATATTATTTTTTTACTTCATAGTTTTAAATTCAAATTATTTGTATTTTACCGGTCCATAATAATGTTAAATAAGTTAAATTACGGACAGAACGTATGTTCATATAGTTTTTTATGTATTTCTTATGACTAGAAACAAAAAAACTTTCGTCGTTTTAATAGTATACATATTTTTAAAACGTGTCCACGACTAAGAATTATCAAAATTGATTTTTAAATCATTTCTAATCGTCTTGGAAGTTAATCTTAGACTTTAGAGACAAATATCCAAAAAGAAATAAAGAATAATATATTTCTTGGACCTGCTTAAAAAAGTAATTTAAAAACCAATTAGGGTAAACCGAGTGGACACGATTAAGAAACACAATTAAAAACAAAAAGAGTTTACATTGTTTTTAAATGTAGACAATAAATTTTTTTACAGTAAAGTAACAGTAAATCCAGTGAATACGAATTCTGAGGTTATGAATGTAAATATAAACATGAAATGTCATAAATACCTGTGAAAAGTACGTGAACAAGTGTCACTCGGAGTCGCGTGACAAACAATGCATGTTTTTGTCATTAGTCCAAAATTTTATACAGCACTGAAAAAAACAAATAAAACTCACAATTACAAAGTTTACAACAGAGAAAAACAATCTAAAGGCCAACCCACAATGAATACTGTTACGAGAGCAGGACATGAGATAAAAAAGGACAGTTGTGACGTGACTGTTTCTGTCCTTTTTTATCTTATGTTCCCGTGTTCACTCTGGTTTGGCCATAAACAGGGTTGTGTTAGTAAAGTATCTTATGTAAATTACGTAGTATTTTACAGTAAAATACCTAGTAAATTGTGGCGCTTTCAGGATAAAATCCAATTAGAGTACGGAAGCGCCTATGTGCCACGTCAAGGCGCGTACTTATGTGTTCTGTTTTGTTGAAAAACGAACCAACGAACGCGAGAGCACGTTCATGTGTTCCCTTTCGTAAATTGAGTCCAGGGTTGGTTAATTACAGTCGGATTTGCCAAAATTCATTTAAGAAGAAGAAAGAAAGAGAATAATTTAATGACGAGAGAAAAATTGAGAATTTAAAGGTAATTGATTACTTTATTTTTCGTTCCTTTAATTAATTTAGACATTTTCATATGTACTTTTATAAAAATAAACTTTCTTGACGGACATAACCAAAAATTATTTTAAAAAACATTTTATTAAAGTATTTCATTAAAGTGTATTTCGATATAAATTTTACGTGTTGTATTTATATTTATTAAAAAATTGTTATTTTTAAATCATATTCAATTATTAATTCAATTCTATACAACATTTTTCCAACTTGAGTGTACCTATAATTTTAAAAGATCATAAATTTCTTTATTTAACATTTCTATAGGATTGTTGGTTTATATAGGTAAAATATAAATATTTTGTCTTTAAAAATTAGTATCTAGACGTTATAATTGATAAGTTTCTTTTAATTTGTAGATGGAAGCGAAGTCCTCTTGGTACAACGATGTCGTATAGGTAAATCTCAGGACGTAAATAGATGTGATTTTCGTCACTTTCTAATAAGAATGATTCTCCATTAATGGCATAATGGAGTTTAAATCCTTTGGGATAATAATCATTAATAAAACACTTTTTAAGAACGTTATTTTCGACAATAACGTTCTGCACCTCGTCCTTTAATTTTATTTTAATTTGTCTGCTAGACTTCGCTTCCATCTACAAATTAAAAGAAACTTATCAATTATAACGTCTAGATACTAATTTTTAAAGACAAAATATTTATATTTTACCTATATAAACCAACAATCCTATAGAAATGTTAAATAAAGAAATTTATGATCTTTTAAAATTATAGGTACACTCAAGTTGGAAAAATGTTGTATAGAATTGAATTAATAATTGAATATGATTTAAAAATAACAATTTTTTAATAAATATAAATACAACACGTAAAATTTATATCGAAATACACTTTAATGAAATACTTTAATAAAATGTTTTTTAAAATAATTTTTGGTTATGTCCGTCAAGAAAGTTTATTTTTATAAAAGTACATATGAAAATGTCTAAATTAATTAAAGGAACGAAAAATAAAGTAATCAATTACCTTTAAATTCTCAATTTTTCTCTCGTCATTAAATTATTCTCTTTCTTTCTTCTTCTTAAATGAATTTTGGCAAATCCGACTGTAATTAACCAACCCTGGACTCAATTTACGAAAGGGAACACATGAACGTGCTCTCGCGTTCGTTGGTTCGTTTTTCAACAAAACAGAACACATAAGTACGCGCCTTGACGTGGCACATAGGCGCTTCCGTAGTATGGTAGAATGAGACAACCTAAAGTTACCGTACGTGGTGTGAAAGCGCCATTACGGTGAAATCACAGAATACCGTCAAACCTTCCGGCGTAATGATAAAGAGAAAAGCCCAAAGCACAACTAATACGGTTACGGGAGCAGGGCATGAGATAATAAAGAAAAGAGACTGTTTCTGTCCTTTTCTGTCTCATGCTCTGATCCCGTAACCGTATTTCTATCTGCTTAGGGTGCCGTCTCATGCTAGGGATTAATAGATCAGGGATTAGAATAGACCAATCAGAAAATGCTTTCCAATTATCTGATTGTTCTATTCTAATCCCTAATCCATTAATCCCTAGCATGAGACGGCACCCTTAGGCTCAAAGCCATAAATATTCTATTCTTTGTCATCCGGCTACCAGCCATTTTGAATTTTCCCCCACCCAACTTGAATATGACGTCACAATTGGATCTGCCTTAAAGCTTTCAACCCTGTATTCCTGTTACCGGCTATGTTCAGGTTGTGTTTGCTTCTATCACTTATCTATTTTTCTTTGTTTGTTTAATGATGTTTATTTCCGAAAACATTATTATGTATACTACTCCTGTGTAGAATTTCTAATACTATTTCTAATGACTTACGAAGCAAACCAATACAGTTTTAATTATCATCAATTTAGTCAAGTACTAATTGATATAAAAAAGTGTCTACTATATCTAACAAAAGATCGTGTTTTGTATACTTAAAAAATCCTATCATAGTTTCATGTTGACAGTTAAAGAGAATCCTCCAAAAAATGTGTGATAATTCTGCAAGTGCATTGTGCGATTCTGGTCAACAAGCAGAAGCTGGTAATTTGTCAATTGAAGAAATTACTTGTAAAAATGATCTAGTATTATCAATGGAAACTGCAAACGAATCGTCACTTGCGAAAAGAAAAGTAGTAAACAAAATCAAACTAGAACCTGAATCCCTACATCAAGAGCAGCTATCTCATTTTGTGGAATTTCCATCTATTGAAAAAATTGAAACTCCTGATGATGATCCTGAAGTAATTCCTGCTTCGGTCATAAAATCCGAGGTAATGTTGGACGAAGATGTGGAATTTGAAGAAGACGAGAAAACATCAAAAAACAGGTGATTAAATTAAATCTTTATGTTTAAAAATTTACAAGTATGTGTTGCAAAAATTATACGTTTTATACATGTAACTTTTAAGATAAGACCTCTTTTACCTGAACTTGATTATTTTACTTTTTATAAAAAGTTTCATATTAAAAATTATGTTCACATTTAAGGAAAAGTTGTTTACCTTGAATTAACGGCGGTGAAATATATTAGTTTTTATCTATATAATAGGCATATTTCTGGAACTTTAACTTCTTTGTTCCTCTGATATAATTTCATAGTTTCATTAATAATTTACCAAATAATTTCTTGTTAGAATTATTAATTTTTTATGTAAGCAAGTTTCCACACAAGGATATATATTAATTTATTGCAGGGCTGATAAATATCATGATTTTTTTAAAAAGATCAAAAATTGATTTTTTTTTAAATATAATCAGTATTTGAAATCTCGTAATGTTTATTTGTAAGTAGTTTACTAAAGAAATGAAGAAAATGAAAAAATTTAAAAAAAACAACAAGAATGAAACAGTGACATAATTATATATATAAAAGTAGAAACTCTTTTCAAAAAAATTAAACTATTTACTGACATTTTTTTAAATTAAAATAATAAATAAGAAGATAATTCAATAAACGTTTAAATATATTACTAAAGAGAACAAAATTTTAAAATTAGAAAAATTAGAGAATTATTTTACAAATTAAATAAAAAAAGAATGAGTAATATTTTGGAAAATTTAAAAAAAAAAGAAATTTTATGAAATACAAGAACGATGTTCAAATGAGAATATTTAGTACAAGATTAAATTCACATAATATAAAATAAAACAATAAAAACTTTCAAAAAAGTAGAAAATTGGGAAATTTAAAAAATGTAGATAAAAGCACCAGATAAATATTTTCAAAAATTCGTAATTATAAGATAAAAACTAAACAATTGAAAAAAGGAAAAATGCTTCTTAGAAATGGAAAAATAATGACAAAAATTAAAGAATTAATTAAAATGCAAGGAAGAACAAACAAATAGTGAAACATCAAGAGAATTAAATAAATAGAAAGAAAATAGAGAAATGTTTTTTTCCTTAATCTAACAAATTAAAAAAAGTACAAAAAATAAAATTTTAAAAATAAAAAAGTTTAAGCAAATTAAACCAAACCGATTTTTATAATATTACACTTAAAATAAGTCCAACAATAAATTTAGAAAAATAAAGAAAATCTAAAAACTTTATAAAAGAATAAGTAAGTTTGCAAAAAATCTTGCAAAAAATAGACACGATGTGAAAAGAATTGAATAAACTTACAAAAAATGGGAGTATTTATTTTTAAAAATATGGAAATAACTATGAAAATCAACGAAATAAAAAGTTTAGTGGGTGTTATAGTAACGAAATTGTGCAAAATAATATTAAATATTTTGCACAAAAAGGGAAAAATTAAAGAAAATCCAAAAAGAAAAAGAAAAAATATCAAAAGTTAAAGTGGAAAAAACTTAAAATTTTGTAAAAATAACAAATTATAAGATAAAAATTAAACAGTTTTGAAAAATTGAAATCTCTTAGAAATCTTGTAAGAATATTAAAAAAAAAAAGATTATTGTGATTATGAAAATTGATTAATATTATTTTAATATTTTGCATTGATTAATATGAATTTAAATTTTAATTAATTGAAATTAAAAAGTTGGAACAAATTGGAATATGACTTAATTGACGTTTGGAATTTATATAATTATAATGACTTAAAGATATGAAAATGTAATAGGGGAAAGTCGGATAGCCCCGGACAGCGGGTAGCCCCAGACACTAGCTATTTCACGTATAATACTGCATTTTTATAATTGACACAAATTACAAACTGTGTATAATTCACTTGAGCTTACGTTTTTTAATATATTAATTCATTTTTTCATTTCTTCTTTTTGAAAATAAGTAATTTCTAAATTTAACCTTAAATTGTCTAGACAATTTAACAAACGTATATCGTATTAAACGTCATATAAAAATTCTATTATATTTGGACTTTCTGTTCCTATTAAATAGATGTTTTAATTTATTTCTAAAAAATAATTTACGGTCATTATTTAAGACACAATTTATTCGCACTTTATCAAATTAAACAATTTAAATAAGCACTTTTATTTTCTCTGTCCGGTGACACCCGACAAGTTTTTGGAGGCTTACATTTTACTACTCATATATGATCTCATTTTTCTCTCAATTAATGTGTTTATTTTATGATCGAATTTATTTCAAAGATGGACAGAGGTCATGTCTTTGTCATAAGATGATTTAATTAATATTTCAAAAAAATTATACAAATTTGTTAACCAAAAGGCTTAGGTGTCCGGGGCTATCGGACTTTCCCCTACTATTTTTTGCTATCTTCATACAAAAAATTTTTAAATCATAGGTATTTTGATCATCTGTATTAGCACAATTTTTTAAATTTTATATAAAGATTAAAATATTAAAATTGAAACTTTTAAGATTTATCCACAAATTTGTCGGTTTTGTTTATGGTTTGCAATGTTTAATTTGCAGTATTAGACATCCGGAGAATTGTACAGTTTTTTTTTAATTAAATCAAGATTTTAATGCAAATTTTCCAATGATTTAAATCAGGATTTAAATCAATAACAGCCCTGATTTATCGTTTAAATAAAATTTTAATTTACTATTTCTGTCAATGTATACTTCTGTGGCTGAAAGGCATAACATCATAACTAACATTTTATCGAATTTGAGATAACATCAGATTTGAGTTAATTTAGTAATGCTTTTTAAAGTTTCATAACAGTAAAGTGATTTAAATGTTTATTTACGTAGAAAATAATTAATAACACAACAGCATAACTGCATTCAAATCGAAAAAAAGAATTGATATTCTTTTTTAAAGCGTTTATATTTTATTAAAATTGATAAACAGATGTAAAAACTACACTAGAAAATAGGATACAATGCCAAACACCAAAAATATTGGTTGATTTTTCGATTTTACAAAACCAAGAAAATAAACAAAAACAGGTTTTTCTCAAAACTATGAAAATGCAGTTATGTTATTCTGCCTTTCAGCCACAGACTTGTCCCTAACTACTAGAGTAACTTATAACAAAGATTCATGATGATTCTCTAAAACTTATTAAGCAGATACTCTTAAAATAAAAAAAAACTTAAATAACCTTATATTCTTATCTTACTCTTTCTGGCCTCTCACTCGTGCTACTATAGACATTTTTTGCCACTTTATTCAGCTGATGCCACTATTTAGCTACTATTTTGAAAAAAATGCCACTAATGACACTTTTTTTTGTACACGGAAAGACTTTCGATTTTAGTACTTAATATTATAGTATTTATTTTTACAAAATTTCGATAGGAAACCAGGATATATCGTTATATTTTCAGAATTTACTATTTCTATTTAATATTTACTATTTTCGATAGGAAATGTTAAAAGAAACTTGAATCGACATTTTGTTGGGAAAATTGCTATTGAGTTTTGGAATTAGTAAAATCGAGATTAATAAGTAATTCCTATAAAAAGGCAAATAAACCGATCTTCATGATTATTATATTATTATAGGTTACCTGTGGTAATTGACATTCCATATATTTTTAACACTTTTATATACATATAAACACAATTACCGTCACAAACGAAATCCTAACATAACCTAAACACTAACGATAATACGCACGCACATATATATGCTTAACGAATCGCACAATACATATAATGTTTGAAGGGAAAAGTTTTCTTATATACTAATCGACATAATACATTACCACTTTTGAGAAAAATCCACAAAAATCACAAGTTTCCATCTGTGAACAACAGTTGAAGTTTGACATCCGCCAAATTCAAACTTCACTTAACAGTTTTTACATGATATAACCGGTTTATATTGAATAAAACTATCACGTAGAAAGTATTTATTGTGTTATTTTTCACCCACTTTACGACAACGTTAATGATTTAATCGTTTCTTTTAAGAGAGAAATTATATAATCCGAATAAGCAAATCAACAGTGACAAGACGCGCACAACGGTTAAACTGTCATGGCCGCCAATTTTCCAATAGTTAATGGAATTTCAACAAAGCATTATTTTGAAATATAATCTTTTTAATAGTAAGATGTTCAAGATGAACTTATTTTATTGTTGCTTCCTATTGAATATAGTAATATTTTTAACCTATTTTTGTAAATATTTTTATAAAAATTATTATTTAATAAAAATTAAATAATTTTAATTATTTTTTTTAGATTATACTTTTTCCTAGTTTCATTTTCCTTTTAAAAAAAGCAATCTTTCCAGTTTTAAATAGTAAATTTTAATTTCAAAATATATAAATATTAACTTTTAAAAAAGTATATTCTTCTAGTCCTGTAGTATAAAATACCATTTTACAGTTATATCCTGATTTACAATCGAAATTTTGTAAAAATACATATTATAATATTAACTATTAAAACCAAAAGTTCTTCCGTGTAAAAAAAAAGGCCACTAATTACACTATTTTCAACTTAGCTGACAATAAGTCTCTAAGTATGTTACACTATTTTTAACTTAGCTGATAATAAGTCTCTAAGTATATTACACTTTTAGGTAATGTCAAAATAACTAATATTTTAGCTTTATTCTGTTAACTAATTCAATTGTCGAATTTTAACTATTTTTTAGTTATTTTTCACTAATTGCTGAAACAAAAACTCAGCCACGATTTAACTAATAATTAATTATTTTTAACTAATTCAAATTTAGAGAGGGTTTATTGTATTTAGGATTTATTTCCGAACTTTGGGGGGAAATCCATTATATTATTCGGGTAATTTGCAAATATTTAGAAATTAATTCCGATTTTTTTGGAATAAGTGCATTTTTCCTAACTACGGAAATATTTTCATCTAGATTTAGGATTTATTTCCTAACTTTTGGGGAAAATTTGGCATTTTTTTGTAATGATAAGTGAAATTTTTGCAAATTTAGGGAGAGATTGGGGGATGTTTTGTTTTTATTTATTTCGTATTTGTTTAAGGGGTTAGACCACTGTGAACCTTCCAAAAAAACAAAAAAAAAATTTTTAGTTAGAAAGGTGTCATAGGGTCTTAAAAATAAGAAACAATAAACAATATAGAAAGAAAACACTTTTAAAAGTTAAATTTTAAATCAGCGCGAAACGCTACTATGCGCAGTGCATTAGAAACGTCCATGTTCTTAAACTTTAAACGCGTTTTCCTCAAAACCACATTTTTCAAACTGGCCGGTAACTTTTCTCGCACAATTTTCGACCGATTTACTTAAAAATTGGTATGCAGCTACATGATAACATTATTTATGGAAGTACGTAGGGGTTTTTCTATAGTAAAAAAAAATAATTTTTTATTAACAATTTTCTATCGATTTTTTATCAAAAAACTGGAAATTTTCATTTAAATGTGTGCCATTTTCACAAAAACCGTTTTTTTTTCAAAATCCCCTACGTACTTCTCTAGCTTTTGAGTTGCAAATTCATAAAAATTTTGAGTTTTTGTTCTACATCAAAAATTGACAAATATTTTCTACCGGCCGTAGACCTTTACCTAAAAAACTGAATTTTTTAAATCGACAATCTAGGCCGCCATTTTAACTTTTTCAACATAGCAAAATAATTTTTTTATACTTCAATAGATGCCTAATAAAAATAAATAAAACCTGGTTTTATCTAATTTTATCTTGCTCCCGTAAAAGAACCTTAAAATTAGGTCTAATTTTCGTGCTTTACAGTGGTCTAACCCCTTAATTTAATGTATTTTTAATATATTTTAATAAATAAAAACAGTAATATTATTAATTTTTGTTCTTTTCACAACCATAAGATTAAATAAATAAATTTATATATATTTGTTAATAAAAATATGCCACTATTTTGTCACCTTTTCGAACACTTTATAACACTTTTGACACTATTTTTCATTGCGAAACTGAGTGAGAGGCCTGCAATTTTCACTTCAGTGAATAACAAGTTGACAGATTTTATATACTACAGAGATTTTATTTGTTAAAATATCGATTTAGCCGAATTTATATGTGTAAGAATTACAATTTAACTGAAACACCAGTTATCTTAATTTATATTTAGCACAATATCTATTTAACACAATGTTTATTTAATCGAATTTTTAATTTGTGATAAATTTTATAATATAGAATTGATATTTAAGGGGGTATATGAACCGTTCGCTCGAAAAACGGCTTAAGTCGGTTTTTGGCATTTTCAGAAATCTTAAATTTAAGATTTCATTTGTAAGTTATAAGTAATTTAATGCATTATTATCAGCATTCTTTTTCTGCTACAAAGGTTTACTATTAGTCAACAAATTTCCACAGTAAAAGCAATGATTTCTGTATTATATTATTATTTTGAAAAATAAACAAACATGGAAAGACTTAAGCCGTTCTTCTAAAGATCGAATAAAATATTTAAAAAAAACAATTGCTTTTAATTAGAAATAGTTAAATATGTATGTCACAAATAATTTTCTGAAACTTTCTTGTAGTCTTCAATTAAAATTTATAAATATGAACTGCGGGAAGTAGATTGAACTTATATGTAAAACATAAATTTTGCTGAATTAAAGGATATTTATAATCGATATGACTAAAAATAGTTTTTTCTTTCTAATATTCAATTTTTATAATGTTTAAGGTATCTGTTATAATATTCTGTAGTTAATTAAAGTATTTAACGCCTTCAATTTTATTATCGATGTCCGTTTTTTGTACAGTCTAGTCGTTCCACTGTGTGGCGCTATTTACAAATATGAGTGTAACTTACAGAATATTCACCGGATTGACCAGCAATTTTCTGTGATACTATTAAATACATGTTTATTATACGAAAATAAAAATTTAAAAAAATCGATTTTTTTAAAATTCCAAGTGTATATAACCCCTTAACAGAAACTGCATTTGTTCGAAGTTTTATATTGTATAATTTAAATCTTACCACACCCCTTTTTAACTGAAAATTTATTTAAGAGAATCTATATTTAGCAGAATTGGTATTTAACATAATTTTTATATGTTTGACAATTCATGTAACAGATTGTTTATAAAGCCGAACTGTCATACGACAGATTTCCTATGAAAGCGAAACATTCATTTGATAGAACCTTCATGTGACAGATCTTTCAACTGACCGACACTTAATAAATCCGAACTTTAATTTGTCAGAATAACTTTCCGCCATCTTTTTTGTTTTCTTGTTTAACGCTCATAAGGCCTAAGTAGATAGAAATACGGTTACGGGACCAGAGCATCAGACAGAAAAGGACAGAAACAGTCTCTGTCCTTTATTATCTCATGCCCTGCTCCCATAACCGTATTTGTTGTGCTTTGGGCTATAGTCAGAAAGAGAAAGAGATAAAAATGTCGATAAATTATTCTGCTAAATAAAAATTCGTCTAATTAAGTGTCGGTAAGTTGAAAGTTTTGTCACGTGAAGGTTCTATCAAATGAATGTTTGAATTCATAGAAATTTTATCGCATAAAAATTCGGCTTTATAAACATTCTGTCACATGAATTTTCAGTTACATGAATTGTCGTGCACATCAAAGTTCTGTTAAATAAATTATTCCTGCTAATTTATTTAAGAGTTATGACATATGAAAGTTAGGTTAACTGAAATTTCTATGGGATGATTAGTCTGACCAACAAAGATTAGTGCAAATGAAATTTCGGTTTGTTAAAATTTTCCGAATCATTCCGAAATAATCCGTTTTATTCCGAAGCTAAATTTTAATCCGTTTAAAACCCGTTATTTCATTCCGAATCAATCCGTTCCAATTTTAGTCGGGTTTATTCGAATATGAAACGGATTGATTCGGAATGAAATAACGTGATTCAAACGGATTAAAATTTAGCTTTGGAATGAAACGGATTAATTCGGAATGATTCTGAAAGAATTTTTCGTCAAGTTACATCCGTTTTTAGATTCGGATAAAAAGTGATTGGCTCGGAAACAAATTTCGGAATGAACCGAAAGAATACTGATTAAAACTTATTCAATCTGATTGAAATTCAATCCAATACTTTTGTCAGGGAATAATTCTGTTAAAAGGTAATTTCATTATGTATTTATTCTGACATATATTAATTCGAGAATACGAAAATTCGGGTCAAGTTTAATTCTAACTTATTGATTTTGATCTTTTGGAGATTCTGCTTAATAAAATATAGTGTATCATCGTGCGTCTCTTATCAAAATTAAAAGTTCATGTTAATATAATTATTTTAAAACATTGCGTTAATATGCTTTTTACTATTAAAACTATTATAATTTAAATAACTGAACATTTTTCTAAAAGTTTTGACAATGATCGTACATATTTAACGTTCTGTAAGGAAGCATTATTAATTCGAAGACGCATTATTTAGAATTCTCAGTTTTATAGAATTGTTTATAAAATAACTTTTTTTTTTTGAAGAATCTTATTTCAATCGAATTTATATAAATCCGACTTTTTACTTAGAACAGGGTGGCCGCAGGTCAGGGAAAAACTGGAAATCAGGGAAAAGTCAGGGATTTTCCAAAAAAATCTTTAAAAGTCAGGGTATTGTTTCATAAAGGAACCACAATTTAAAAAAATTAATGATTTTATTACTTGAAATTCCAATTAAACAAAGCAAGGTTTAAAAATCAGTAAAATTGGTGCTCAGGTAAAATGAAAAATTAGTCAAGGAAAAATCAGGGAAATATCAGGGAATTTTGAAAATTAAATTTTGCGGCCACCCTATTAGAAGAATGTTTAGGTCACCGAATTTGTGTTTAACAGAATTTTCATTTTAAAGATTTTATTGTTGAACGAGTTTTTGTTTTAAAGTCGTACGATTTTAACAAAATTTTTATTTAGGAGAATTCTCATGTATTAGGAGTTTAAATGAGTAGAATTTTTAAAAATCAAAATATCCATTGTACCAAAATTGTGTTTCTCTTAATTTGCATTTGTTCGAATTGATATTTAATTGTATTCTTAAAATGCTGGGATTTGTCCGAAATTATAAATAGACAAATATCTTAGAGAAAGATATTGAGGAAAATTTTGAAAATAACTAATTACAATGGACTAATCGGTTAATTTTTAAATTTGCGCCAAAATTTTTCTGTCGGATATTCAAACATTTACAATTTGAACAAACGAACATTTGGCGTTTTAAGAATTATATTAAATATCAATTCGAGTAAATATAAATTCGAACGAATGAGATTCAGCCAAGTGGATATTCTGGCATTTAAAGTCAATCAATAATCTGTAAAATAAAATTTTTTAATAAATATGAATTCGATGATCTCAAAAATCGAATTTTTTTAAATTGGATTATTATTATTTTTATTATTATTATTCATATGAAATTGAGAGGTCATCTCGGCAATTTTACCTATCTTATGTTTTTGGATAAAGATTTGAGGTCTATTTAAAAATACTTTTACTTTGTGATAATGTAATTATAAAACCCTTTTTTCTGTATTGTTTATAGCTTTCCTAACAGTTAAATAATGACTGTTAATCAATGTCTACTTCCTATTTTTTTAATAAACAAGTTTTAAAAGTTCGTCCCTTGAAAACTATCCTTTTATAATTTCGTTATTGCATCCCAACTGATATACATAAATTATTTATATTATTTATAACTTTGTTAATTTGTTATAATAACGTGGATACATTTTACTAATTTTAATACGGAAATATTTTTCAAAACTTTTTTTATCCCCAGAATCCCACACTATATTTGGTACCCCCCGATAATTTTGCGAATTTCTAACATAATTATTTGAATTTTTTAAAGATCAAGATTGAATGAAAACTACCTTAAAACTTAAAAAGTTTGTAGCCTAATTATGGTATTCTTTATCGGTATAAAAAAACTTGGATATTTAATTAAATTCTATATTTCACAGAGTGTCTGTAACGCGATATGAAGAAAGAGACTCAAGAAGAAAAAATGTTTAAGTTATGTTTAGTAATAGTTTTACCCTGATTAAAAGTTTCTTTTTAATTAGGGGAGAGGGTCCCAAGTTGGACACCCTTTCGTCTTATTGCTGTAGAATCCAAACCAAATAAAATATATTAAAATATTTTATACCGGATGAAAGTACAATTTATAAGGTAACTTATGGCCACAGAGATAAAATTTTATTTTGAACATAAACATTTTTTAAAGCGTTTTTTCTAATTGTTAAAATTTTCGATCTAAAAAAAAGTGGCCCCAAGATGGACACCTTCTTAAAAGTCTCTGAAAATTGTAGTAAATAAAAAATTAATATCCTGTAACAATTCTTAAACTAATTTTTAATCATTTTACGGAATTTATCAGGAAATAACATTTCTTAAAACTTCAATCTAATAGCTTAACAGTAAAAAGTAATAAAATATCGAAAAATATAAATATATCAAATTCTCTAACGATAACATCACATTTTATGGTGGAAAATAAAAAATTTTAATTAATTGGCTCAAAAAATTATTAAAAAAAGTGTACAATCGAAAATATGCAAATAAATACATTGAGATTTGAGGCCTGTCCATCTTAGGGTACATGACACCATTTTTTAATCCCAAGTAAAAATATATATACGAACACTGAATTAGTAAAATTATTTTAGAATATTATTATACGATAAATAAAGAATATTATAACGTTAAGTACTCATTCTAAATCATAAATTAAAGTAACTTTACCAACTTAAGAAAAAACTGTTACAAAACTTTTTTAGACCCAAAATTACGTGTCATATATAGAAGAAAAACCAACTGGTTTTTTTTTCTTCAAATGTGCATCAAAATCTTCGTCTAGACAAACAACAAAAATAACAAGAAGCATAAGGCGCTGCCACCTTAAACAAAAATTTTATACGAAATGTCCATCTTGGGGCCCTGTCCATCTTGGGGCCCACTCCCCTACATATGTAAAATTGCCAAACAAAATACTAAAATGAGTGTTTTTAAAGATATTACAAATAGAAAGCATTTACATTATCAACAAGTAATTTCGAAGATAGTTCAAATAAAATTATTAGCTAGGGAAATTTTGAATTCCTTTCGAGATGTAATACGTATGAATATAAAGATAGCATTTCCATAAAAACTTACCTTTTACAAAAATTTTATTCAAAATTTTTGCTAATTCCGTAGCGTTAAATTCTAAAGAAACTTATCTATGTAGTGTAACTGATAGATTTAACGTCGTATTTGAAAGACTTGTAAATGTCAATGTTGTGAAATCAGCAATTTATTAGAAATATGATTAATATTTTAAATACATATACGAAAATTTTCACTTTGTTCCAAATCTTAGAAAAGGGGCTGAATTGTTTAAAATATTGAAAATAAACATTGGAAACAAAAGAAATCTTAATGTTTTCAAGAAAAATACTTCAAAGTTGAGAAAATTATAATTTTCTTATTTTTACAAAAATGAGGGCATAATTAAAAAATAGTTTTCAGTTATTTATTGAAATATTTAAATACAATTTTATATAATGATGCTAATTTGCTTAAAAATGCTAAAAAGTATAAAAACAAATCAAAAATCATGTTTACTTCATAAACATGTTGCTTACACGTCAGCAAAAAAATTTACTTCCTCATGGAGGAAACAATAAGTTAACTTTTGAGAAAATTGATCATTTCAATTTCTTAAAAATTTGTAAACTATGATTTATTCTATAAAAATTTGACAAAATATAAACCTCTTTTAGGTCAATCTATTTGTTTTGAAGCATGGAACACGAATTTTTTACATATTAAGTTAAATATATAGCATAAAAAATATTTTTAAAAAAGTCAAAATGCAATAAAAAAATTTTGTTAATAGTAATTTTCAAAAACCCTTGTGTCTGATTCCAGATTTTAGTAAGTAGTTAAAATAATCTTACAAAATTTCACTTAAATCCGTTCAACCATTTTCGAGTTATCATGTTCACAAGAAAAATTCATCCACACATTTGACATTTGACCAGGAACTCATTTCTATATAAAAGAAAGTTTATTTTAAGTATTTTAAAAAATTTGTGAATTTGAAGGGACACAAAGCTTAATCCATGAGGAAGCAAACAAATTCAAAAATTTAATATAGTGATAGAAGACCTCAGGTATGAAATAATTTTAGTGTAATCGGCGCATGCGTAGTTGCAACTTACATGAAATTATTGTGCGTGAACTTGAACTTTACAGGCACATAAAAATAAAACAATATTCGCAATACATAGTTAAAAATTCCAGAGGTATGCCTACATAAAAATTTGTATGTCTGTCCACGGTGGTCCTCGAATAACTTTAACCTTGACTTTCTTCTACCTCTGATTTTCTTTTTGGGAATATTAAGGGACTGTTTTAGGATCATTTTGCAAGAAAAATTGAAATCGAAGAGTGAGCACTTTTTTTAATTGCGATTTTTCGATTTTTTTCTTAAATTTCGTATTCACTCTCTACTTATTCAATATGTTAATATACAATGAGTACTCCGTAGCCGTTCAACTTTGTAATCGTTCATTTTTCATACTCGTTCGATTTGTGGGTGGTGGCATTTCTCGAAGTTGTTTTGTTTTCCAAGGTACGCGCGTCACCAGTCAGTGCTGTGCATATTCAACTTACGTGTAGATGTTTGAAAGTGAATTTAAATATCTTGAATAAAACTTAAGAAATAAAATTATATTTAAACACTTCTGAAAAGTAAGTAAAATAAAAAATATCATTCTTCTTTCATTATTTAATAAAATTATGTAATAAATGAATAAGTTTACATGCAGCAAAAATTGATATGTTAAACATTTTTTTAATGTTCTACAAATAAGAATAAAAGTCGAGAGATTAGAAAAAAATTCAAGAAGGCTGGAGAGTTAGGTTGGAAGAATGGGTATCAATGGTAAATTTAATAAAGGAAAAACCAATTTTGAATCATTTAGGTTGGGGAATATGGATAGTTGATGATTTAACAGAATAGCAAAAGGAGGTTCAGGCATAGTTACAGAAAGAAGTTGAATTGTGGAATAATGAACGAAAAAGAGCAAAAGTAGGGTATCAAAGACTTTGAGTGCAAGGTACAGAATAGGATGAATTAGTAGAATTAAAACCTTAGCAAGAATATCGGAAAAAAAGAAGACTTTTCGGAACAGAAAAAAAGGAAGAGAATAGAACATACAAGGCTTAAAAAATGCGCGAAAAAAACTTGTGGAGAAGCATGGATATTGCAGTATTTCAAAAAAAATGTATAAAAGAAAAAAAATGCTTAAAGTTATAGACACGTTAGACAATGAATTCGAATGGTGCGAAAAAAACTCAGAAAAATAATTATTGTAGGTGGTTTAAATGCGAAAGTAGGTATTGAACAATACTAATTTGGGATTTTTTTTCCGGCTGTGAGATAACTTCAGTGGAAGGTAAAGACGTCGAGGTATAATGATATGCACTGTCTCGGTAATCGACCTGTGCAGATCACTAGAACTCGACTGTCGATAAACCGGTTGTACTCAGGAGAAGTTTTTCTACAGTTTTCCCTCTCCACTGGCGAGCGAACCAATATACCGGGTGGTCCAGGCAAATGCAAGTACTCCTAATTTCAAACCGTTCTGTAGACGCAAAAACACTTAGAGAATATATTCAAATTACTGAATTCTAGGAACTCCCTTCGGGGGACACTCATTGGGCCTGAAAGGTTGTTAAAACGAGTGTATAATAACTATTTACTAATTTAACAATATAGTGGGAATGATAATTGTCAACAGACGAGAATTTAATTGCGAAAGATCATGGGATAAAGGAGAACACAGGAATAAGAGAGATTGGACAAATAAAATGGATTATTTGACTTGTAGAAAAGAATTAGCAGAATTAAGACAAAATTTGGTTAAAGAGTGTTAAGACGAAAAGCAACAAAAAGTGTCGGAATAAAGTAAAAATATTAGAGTGGTAGAATGTCATCAAGGGGTTCCGGAGAAAAGGAAAGTGGTAAACAACGTGATCTAGAAAGAAACATGGCTAAATCATTTTAAAAAGCTGATGGATAGAGTTGACGATTTAGAATACAGAGAAACAGACAAAGAAGAAGAAAAAGGGAATATGCAAAATTAACAAATAATTCAACAAAAGAAAAAGACAGAGAGACGATAAAGATAAATAGTCCCTTAAGCTTGGAGGAAATTTTTAAAGTTATTAAAAACTAGAAGAAAGGAAAAGCGGCAGATGAGGATATCATTACTGTTGAATTTTTACGCGATATGCCCAGAAGAAGGTTTAAAAGAGTTCATAAAATTAATCCAAGAGTTATGAAAGGAAAGAAAATTGATTGAATGCCAGCATCTTCAAAATCCATAGAAAAGATTAATAAGAACCTAACCATAAACTATAGAAGCATTTCTTTACTAGATGTAGGTTAGATGATCCTGGCATCAATAATGGCCAAGAGATTGGGCAACTGGTTGGAGGTAGGAGAAGAGCTAACAGAGGCTCAATGTGATTTTAGAATTGGTAGAGATTAGGAACAGACTAAGAATAAAAAGAGGTAAGCTATATACGACTTTTATCGACTTTAAAAAGGCTTTTGACCTAGCAGACAGAGAAATATTATGGGCAAAAGTGGAGTAAATGGGATTGAATAGTAAATTTTTAGACGAGACCAAAGAGATGTATAAACAAACTAGCAACGAAATTTTGGCAAAGGGGGAAAACAGAAAGATTTTTAACAAACAAAGGGGTAACACAGGGTTGTCCTCTCAGCCCTATCTTATTTAATATACCTATAGATATATAAATTGTTTAGAACCCGAAATAAGAAGAAAAAAAATGGTGGCACGACGTTGAGTTTCAGTTTATAAATAAAAATATTCGCACTACTTTATGCTGTTGATTTGGTTTTAGTGTCAGAAAACGAAGAGGATCTAGGTAGATCTATAAAAATGGACAGATAAGAATGAAATGGAAGTAAAAACAAATAAGTTGTATTTAGAACGGAGGAAAAAGAAGGGCAGAAAATTGGAAGTATCAAGAAGAGGAAATAGAAGTTGTTGGGTAATTCAAATACTCATGTTTCTGGTTCTCAACCAAAAATCAGTATAATTTTCACGTGGAGAAGGCTGCTGGATAAACTCAACAGTTGATTAATAAAGTTTGGGGAGAAACAAGAAGGGCAGGAAAAATTTTCGAAGAAAATCATTAAATAGAATAGTCAGCAGATTAATTGAAACAGAAGAAATAGCAAAGGATCAGGACACATAAAAAAATTGGTTATGAACAGAAAAGTCTAGTTATTGTAGATATTTCAAGAACAAAAGGAAAGTAAAAAGATATTGGAAAGAAAACAAAGTTCAAAAGTTCACAAAAAGAAAATTAGGCTAGATGGAGATGCGAAAATGTGGTAAAAGAAGAGGAAAAAGGCTATAATGGCGAGAATTGTAGGTCATGTAAGAAACAAATCGAAAAGCTGCAGCATGTGATTAGATGTGACGTGATGAGCAAAAAATTAAATTCTCAAAATAGTACTTGGATGAAGAAATGGAAACAGGAAAATCAGCAAGAAAACTGGAGGAAGGAGATATTAAAAGTGCTATCAAAAGATATTGACTTTAAATGGTGCAAAGTTTTAAGTGAAATCGAAAAAATGTTGAAAGAGGAATAAATTAAAATTAGTTTTAAGATTGCTTGTAGAAATAAGTAGATCGTTTTGGTATGAATAAGTGTCTGTTATTTGACATTGAGTGAGTTTACACCTAGCTTTACTTACGCCAATTCGAGGAGTGAGTTAAGCCAACTAGTGGCTTAGAGCAGTATCTTTCTCTCAACTCTTATTGCCCCTCTCCTACTCTAAGCCACTAGTTGGCTTAACTCACTCCTCGAATTGGCGTAAGTAAAGCTGGGTGTAAACTCACTCATTGAAGGATTTTGACTTTGTAAATTGTGAGTTTGTAAATTCTTTGAATACAATTTAAATTGACTGAATTATTCTTTTCACCTTATAAATATTCTTAAATGCTTTAAATAATTTTTCCATTATTTAGAAATATTCCTGATATCCATATAGGGTACTTATTTCTACTACTAAAATCTGAAATTAGATACAAGAAATTTTAAACATAACTATATATTTTTACTACTTAAATTCAATTGAATATAAAAATTGTGTATTCCATGTTTTAAAACCAATTGATTGACCTGTATGAAATATATATTTGCATAATATTTGAAAAATTATTCTCAATAAAAACATTTCACATTTTTTTGAACAATATTGAATATTACATATCTTTGAATTCTTAAGAGAATATATCTAGGTTAATAATAACATTAAAGTTCAGTTGTCACAACTGTACCTACGATAGTGCAGTGTTTTCCTTATTATACAATTTTTTAATTTTTGTTTATCCAACTTTTCAGAATGTCTAAAAAAAGAGAAAAGTACAGTTTTCTCAATTTAGAGCAACGGAAGGAGATTTTGCAGATTTTCAAATGCAATGAAGCACTTGGTGTTAAAACTTGCTATGCAGAATTAGCTAGACAATTTAAAGTTTCTCACACAACTATTCGTCGAATGAGAATGATGAAGGATAGCTACCAAAGTCGTATGGACAATTTAAAACATTTTAATCTTAAACGTAAAAGGTTTTCCACTACTAAAAATTCGACTGTTGAAGAGATTCTTTATGAATGGTACAAAAAGAAGAGAGCTGATGGACAACCAATATCTATGCCTATTCTAAAAGAAAAAGCCTTATTAATAAACGAGGAAATAAAAGGAGATCCTAATTTTAAAGCCAGTACTGGATGGTTTATGAATTTTAAAGAGAGGCTTGGCATTCGTTCCTGTTCTGTCTCCGGAGAAAAAATATCAGCCGATGTTGAGAACAGTTTAGAATTTGTTGAAGATCTGGCAGTACAGATGAGAAATAATTTTGAACTTTCAGAAGTCTACAATGCAGACGAAACAGGATTGCTGTGGAAAATATTACCAAAAACGAGCTTTGTTTCCAATTTTGAGAAAGATGTTTCCGAGGAAAGAATAACCCTGATGGTTTGTGCCAACGCTGACGGCAGTCATAAAATACCACTTTTTGTAATCGGCAAGTCAAAAGACCCAAAATGCTTTAAAAATATAAATCATTTACCGGTAAAATATACTGATCAAAAAAATGCTTGGATGACGCGAAAATTGTTTGAGGAATGGTATACTGAACTCTTCTTACCTTCTGTTCGAAAATTTCAAGCAGACAGAAGAACAAATTTCAAAAAAGTTCTTCTTATTCTTGATAACGCAAGATGCCATTTAAGAAAAGAAGACATTGAAGCTATTGATGATATGTGCACTGTAAGTATTTTCAACATTTAAAATTTAAATTTAAAATATATGTGACGCGACGCGAAGAAAAGCACCTAAGAAGGAAAAAATCGATTTTCGGATTTTGATAAAATTAGGTTAATTATATGTTGCTTTTTCAGTATCTAAAGTCAGAAAACATTTTCATTGAATATTTTTCACGTATTTAAGACTTGAGCATCAGCGGTTTGTACAGAATCCAATGGCGCGCACGCCGCTTCTTTTCACTCTCCTGTAAAATTGCCGTTTGGCTTCTTAGGTGCTTTTCTTCGCGACGCGTCACATATATATGTTGCAATATTTCTCAAGCGTATCAATTGAAAAAATGAAAAGAGCTAATTAGCAAATTGCCTTTTAGACAGATGTCTTTTTTTTATTATTCAATTTTTTATAATTAATTTATAAAATAATAAAATGGTTTCGTCCTCAATTCTTAATGAAAACGTTCTGTTATAGGTTCAATTTCTTCCTCCTGATGAAACATCTTTGATCCAGCCAATGAATCAAGGAATTATAGAGAAAATGAAAAGAGTTTATAGGAGAAGTATGTTGAGAGAGATGATTTCAGAAAAAGATGAACAAAGTCTTGTTGAATTTATTAAAAATCGAAATTTATTAAAATGCTGCATTCAAGTTGCCAGTGCTTGGTCAGAAGTCACAAATGTAAACATTTGTCAAGCTTGGAGGAAGTTAATTCCGGCTTGTGCCATTGATTTCAATAGGATAGAATTGTCAGATGACGATTTTATTCAAATCATACGTAGAGTCCCAGGATTTAAGGATGTCACACAGGAACAAGTGTCAGAGTGGCTTGCAATTGATCAATGTGATCCTGGTTATAAAACATTAAAACTTCAGGAGGTTATTCGAGAGTAAGATACAATTTTTTAATTATATATATTTTTTTTTTTTTTTGAAGTATGTTCCCAATAAAAATATATCTTTTAAAAAATTGATTCTAATCTTTTTTAAAATAGTGTAATTTATATAAATATCGTTATTTGTTTTCAAAAAGTGTCAATTATTTAATATTTTTTAAAAATGATCAACTACACCTAAAAAGCAAAGTACTTTTTTAAAGATATAAAGTGATTAAATTTTGGATAATTTTAAAAAATATTATTAATTTTTAACAAGGTTTTTATTTTTAAAAAATCTCAATGTAATTTACAGATTTCAAGGTAATCCAATAATTACTGACGAAAAATCTGATAAAGATGATGATGAGCATGATGATGAGATGGATACTGAAGAATCCGATGAAGAAACGAGTACAGACAAAGTTCTTGAAGAAGCAAATGCAGCTCTCAATGCTTTGAAAGTATTCAAGAACTGGTTCCAACGACAAAATGATTGTGATTTAGAATCTACAATTTCTCTTCAAAAATTTACAGAATCAACAGAAACGATTATTGGTCATTTATCAATGCCACGATAATGCAATTTAATTAAAAATATTCAAAACATTTCAATTCTAATTTATATTATTTAATTAAAGTTGTTATATATTTTTATAATTAGTTTATTTAATAAAAAACGTTTATAGAAATAAATTAATGTATATTACTTTATACAAGTTCATTAAAAACTTAAATTTAATGCGTAAGACAAACATAAAAACTTACATTGATGTACAATTTTTTTCCATCTAAATTTTAATTCTTCGTAATTTTTTCATATTTAATTAAATTAAAATTTTATACGTATAGACGGCTGCAGAATATTCACTGTATTTAAATTATTTTTAATTAGTAAATATAATGTTCTTAAAATTAAATTTTCATAATTTTTTGTTTTTCTTTTGTTTTGTGTAATATATACTTGTAAAAAAAACACTTATAATAACATATTAAATAAGTGGGGAGTAAATATTAAACTTTTTTTTTAAATTATAACAAAAATCAAAAAATTGCAATTAAAAAAACAGTACTCACTGTTCATTTTAATTTTTCTTGCAAAATGGTCCTGAAACAGTCCCTTAATATTCAAAAAAAAAAATTAAAGCTAGAAGAAAGTCAAGGTTGAAGTTATTCGAGGATCACAGTGTATAATGAGGAATTTTTTCTGTGATATTTACAATGAGCAAATAAGAATACAATATTTTTGCAATATTTTCTCTCTTGTTGAAAATATAATTTTGTAATTATAACATCTGTGTTCTGAGTGTAGAAAAACTCATTTTTAATTTAAATGATCTTTAAATGCAGAAATTTAACAATCAATATGAAATTTAAAGTGTTTAAATTCCTAGAGGAATTTAAAACTTTTAAAGGTTTTTTATAAATAATTATATTGTGCAGATATTTTTCTTATTACTAATAATTTTGAAAGAAGTACCCAATGATAGTAATGTGTTAATTATATCATATTTATTCTTAATAATACCTATATAATTTAATGAATATAATACTGATAATTACTTTATTCTAATAGAATAAAGTGTGGAATTTTCTAACCTTCAATTACTCAGAATTGATATTTTCTAGAATATAATTTGACTAGAAGATAAGAATTAAAAGCATTTTTTGTAACCACTTTTAAATTCTATTCTAATTTGTTGATTACTCAAAATAAAAAAAAAAAATTAGAAGTTTTTTGTGAATGACAAAACTTGTTTGTTTTACGTCATATTTTATCAAATAAGATTATTGCAGGCGAAACATTTTAGAAACAATTAAAAACTTTTATATTTTTTATTGTTTATATTAATTTTTGTTCTAAAGTAATAAATATTAATTTTTTATGGCAATCAAAATTCATATTCAATAGAATCGAAATATGAAGCTTGTTAATAATTTTCGACAAAATTTTACAGAATACATTTATTTAAATTTTATAAATTATCATTAACCAGGATAAGTTTCTAATGAAAATCGCTATTTGTTTATTCAACTCTTCATTAAAAAGAATTGAAAAAATTTGTTTTCTTAACTATTCAGTTCACAATGCAAATTTTGCTAATTTATAAAGTATCCTAAAAATTTTGTTGAATATTATGGATATAAAAATTTTTTTCTGTAAATAAATTAAAGTCGTATAAAGAAAAAAAGAGCTAAAAATAATATTTCTCTGGGAATTGTTCAACAAATTCGAAAGTAAAATACTGAAATTTTACGTAAATCTATACTCTTTAAAAAGGTGCATTTTTAAATATTTATTATTGATTTAACAAATGACGGGATATACCCTTTCGTACAAAAAATACATTACAATACGTACATTAATGGAAAAATTCTAAGCTTTTTAAGTTATTTTAAACGAAAGAGATTTAAAATTAACTTGTAAAACACAAATGTCTATGTATGTTATTTTTTCAGATTTTGATGCACTTATTCTAAAGTTATAATTTACTAATTTGTAGTTTTTTTAACACGTAATGACGACGCGTAAAAAACTTATTTATTTACTATGAAATAAAATTTTTGAAAAAAATAATTGTTTTTAAATAGTGCTTAAATGTCCAAAAAGTTCGAATGTAAAACACTGAAATTTTACTAAAACGCAGATTTACAAACAAGGTACATTTTTTAAAAATTATATTTAATAGAATTTCTAATAAGCTTTCTTTGCTATTTTTGACATTTTCTTGATCCTTCTAGTTACCGTACTTGAAATTTTTTAATTTTCGTAATTGTCGGTTAAAAATTTAAGTTTCAGTATAGTTACTACAAAGTCATTTCATTTCGCCAAATATGAGTGCTATTGTTTTTGAGAGACCTTAATATAATCTGTTTGTAAATTAAAGCAATATTTTAATTTTCGTAAAGTAAACTTTAACTGACAATGAGTATATGTATTTTTAATCAAATTTTGTTTTGCGTATTTTTTACTATTACTGATTTCATATCATGGTAGGAGAATCTTTTCGCGATGAAAGCAAACTTTACACATCCCTTAGAGTTAAAAGCGTGAACACTATCACCTGTCAAGAAAATGAGTGTTTCAACAAAGAAAAAATCTAAATCACAGTGACAAAAAAGTGAATAATCAAAAGAGAATATGCAAATAACAAAGTAAGTTGACTAAAATTGTACCTTAAAGTGAAATTTGAATTTCTAAAAAGTTATTTGATGTTCGCATTACGCGTTTGTGATATGCCTGATGCGACGTCAAAATGTAGTCAAGGTCGAAACACTGTCTGCAGTCTAGGTCGGAAGAAAATAAACACTCAAGAAACAAAAGATGATTGTACAAAGTTGTTTTTTCTTAATAATACATTTTAAGATTGCGAAATGAGAAATTAATTTTGTGAATCGGTTTTGTTACTTGAAATTGTAGAATTAGAAATTTCCGATTGAAGCGATTATCATATTTCTAACTCGTTCTAAAAATGTCTAGCTCACTTTTTTATATTTCACATCAAACTTCTAATTTTTTAAATTGTTGAGTAATTAAAAGGATTCATACACTGGATTACCAGATCTAGTGATAAAATTATATTTTAAGATCCTATAAGCCAGTTACGTAAGTTTTGTGAATAAAATACAAATAAAAAGTTGAATCGAAATTTCCTGTCAAATACTCAATCGGAATTTTCCTATTATTTAAAAATGCGCTTGTATATAGATATACACTGAAGCTTCACTTATTTTAATCCGGTTCACGCAAATCCATGACAAAAGTCGCACTTATTTTAACTTCCATGTACTTATAGAGAACTTCTCTGATTGTCTGATCCAATTCGCAGCAACCAATGAAAATGTTGGTTAGTTTTGATTGGTCGACAAGTTAAAATAAGTTAGATTTCGAACTGTTAAAATAAATGCGACTTCAAATAAGCGGGACTTTAAATAATTGAAGTTTCAGTGCAGAAGTACAGTGTAGAATATCGATTCACAAGGCTGAATCGGTTTTTGTACCTAGGCCTTAATTATTTTTTATGATATTTTTTTATTTTCCAGGCGAACTTCGCGAAACAAGCGAAAAACAGATCACGGCAATGTAGATTCCGCCAACATTATTCAAGCAATTAAAGCTGTAATGCTTGAAAAGAAGTCGGCGAGAGCCGCAGCACGCACCTACAATGTCCCAACGTCGTCATTGGTACGATACATCAACGCAGTTAAAGCCGAGTATAAGAACATTGTCGAAGTGCCCGACGATAAGTTGAAAGCCGCACTTAAACGACATGGCACATATGCTAATTGTGCCGTAAATCAAGTAAGTTACTTAAAAAAAAAACAATCAATGCAGGAACGAAAAGATAGATGAATGATGTTATGAATGAATTTTGAAATATTTATACTTTCTCTATTGTAGGTATTTTCGACCGAAGAAGAAGATACGTTGGTCAGCTATATAAAGCAGTGCATCGACCACTATTTTGAGTTAAGCATCAATGAATTACGTCAATTGGCATACCAGTTTGCTGTTAAATTGCGCATCAAATATCCCGCAACTTGGGATAAAAACCAAACGACTGGGCGGGACTGGTACTACGGCTTCTTACGGCGTCATCAACATCTGAACCGTAATCGCGCAAAACCTTTATCAGAGGAGAACATCCGCAAGTTTTTCGAGGATTTAAGCGCTGTGTTGACCGCAAACAACTTCAATGATCTGAACATATGGAACATGAATGAGACTGGTTTTTCGACGGCTCCAGACAAAGTAGGAAAAGTAATTCCACTACGTGGGCCTCGTCGAGAAAGACAAATTGTCGCAGCGGAAATGGGCAGCGTGGTAACAATAGCTTTAGCCGTGAATGCCGCTGGGATTTCCATGCCTCCATTCTTCATTTTCCCGAGCCATAAAATGCAGGAGACATTCATGAGCAATTCATCGCAAGGCGCTATAGGATGTGCGAATGACTCCGGATGGATGCAGTACCGAGAATTTGTAAAATTCATTGAATTTTTTATTCATTCCACCAATGCAACGAAAGAAACGCCGACCTTGCTACTTCTGGGTAACCATGAGTCTCAACTATCAATTGAGGCACTAGACATGGCTGCCGAACATGGAATTACATTGTTTTCGTTTCCTCCACATTGCTGCCACCGTCTACAACCTTTAGATGTATCGGTGTATGGACCGCTGAAGACACATTATAAATCACAATGTACAGCATGGCAATTGCGCAACTCGGGAAAAGTCATGGATATTCAACATATTACAGGACTTATCTGCACGACCTTGGATTACGCTTTGACGCCGCACAACATCAAAGAGGGATTTGAAGTGACGGGAATTGCTCCTTATAATCCCCAACTTTTCACGGATTCCAGCTTCATCCAGGCCATCATCAGTGGTGAAAATGAGTGTACAGAAGAAGCAGAAGAGCGATATGAAGATCTACAATTCTGCAACGTAGACTCCGTGGCAACCGATATTAATGCCCAAGAAGAAGTTATCACTTCGATTGAACCGTCCACTTCCCTTGATGCTGTGTTGCCGCAGCAACATAGCAAACTAAAGTGCCAAATTTCGACCGAATCGACAGCCAAAACGTCAAACAAAATAGCCAGTAAAGCATCAGGCAAACGCAAAGCTACATCAACAAATACCTCGACAAACAAACCCGCAAAACGCGTACGATCGCAGAAAGAAGAAGCGAAAATGTCCTCTTTTAAAGAAGCCAAAGATTTCTGCATAATATGCTTTGAACAAATACCACGCTGCCTTGACCGTGATAATTCAATTGATTGCATCGAATGCAATAGATCGGTACATTTGAAATGCTTTAAAATGACAAACTTTTTTACTTGCCAGAATTGCAATTCTGAATAATGTTTGTCTAGTTCTCGTGTTTTTATTTGATAGATATAAAGTTTCAAATTTTGTTTAAATATTCACAAAGGACTTACTGCTATGTAAATGGTATCAATGAGGTTTTAAACTCTTACTGATTTAGTTATGAAAAGCTTCGAGGCTTGATACTGCAATTATTTAAAAAGAATAATAATATAATTGTCAAAAAACCAAAAATTGTTATAATTGTAGGAGAGAAATGATGTGGACGGAATGAAGTGGGCGGAAGTACCCTCATCAAATACGTAGAATTAACATGTAAATAAATTATCTTAAGACTGAAGACAAAATTTGACAAGTATTTGTTGATTATTTGAAATTAAACTTTTAAGATGATTTACTTTCCTACTTTTACGTTTCTAATAAAGGAATCAAAGATGATATATTGTTTAAAAAAAATTTTTGTTTTATTTGACTCTGTGTAATTAATATGTGATTGATTTCTGTTGAAAAAATGTTATTCTATGAGCAGCTCGGTGACATTCATGGGTTAAAATAATATCAACTGTTAAAAGTAGTTACGATCAGCGCTAGATTAAAAACTATCATATTTTCTTACATATATAATAGTTTGTAAATAAATTATTTTTTAATATCACTTTGACTAGATTTGTTTATAAATAAAACAGTTCTTTTCTTGAAAACACATTTTTTGTTTGTTAATAAGGCTCATGTACTGCTAGTGCTGGTAGCGACCACTTTTAACATTCAGTTGAATACTCAATGAAAAAATGTAACAATGCAAATTTAATCCAACTATTTTTCTTTTTATGAGTAAAATGTGTAAACAAAAAAATAAAATAACTAAATTTGTTATAATTAAAAAATACTTTGAAAATCAATTCTATGACTTTTAATTTCTTCATAAAATATACATATTATATATATTTTAATCAAGAGATCAATAAACAAGTTAATAACAGTATATAAATAATTATTCTAATAAATAGTTGTAAAGTTTTATTTGCTTTTTTACTGATCACTTAATTGAAACACAATTATATATTTTATTATTTTTCCTTGCTGTATCATCTATTTTATCTTTTCATCCATTTCGAATAAGAAAGGACGCAATTCTCTTTTGTTGAATCAAAATAATGAATGTAGTTAACTAAATTAATTAATAGATACTTCAACCAATTTAATTCTACTTAAGTCTACCCAACTATAATCTAACCCGTCTGCTCATGGGCTTCTATTTTCTGTTTCCTTTTTGTTCTTTCCTGAATAGCTCTTCATTCTTAAATAAGCCCTCCTTCCTAGGTATTTCCATCGCTTCTTTCATTCCTCATTTTTTCGCTTTCTTTTCTCTTTTATCCTCCTCTTTCTTGGTCCACTTACAACTTATATTCAATATTCATCTTAGTTTATTGTCCACACCTCTTTCTTGATCCATTCTCCCCACACATCATTTAACATATACTCCCAGTTCTTACTCTCATTCTTACATTCTATCTGTTTCTCATCCATATAGTATTTATACTCTCATTCCTTCACCAATCTTGAACTTTCATATCCTGGACCATGTGCATCCTTTCTAAATACTCCGGTCTTTCCTCCTCTTTACCCACTTTTTACCATCTATTATACTTTAACTCCAATATCTTCTCCCATCCGTCACTTTTCTTCCTATCCCAACTCTCCCTTAACTCTTCTCTCTTTCCTCCGTGTCTCCTCCTCTCGTCTAAATTTTCCATTCTTTCCTTCTCTCACCTTCCAATCTCATCTTTCCCTTCTTCTTATTTTCATGGATCAAAAATCAACAATGTTGAGATAATTTTTCATTAAATTCTTTTCCCCTATACTCCTCTGCATCACAACCATTTTCTCCCTACATAATACCTCCCTCAACATATATCCTGGGCAATCTTACCTCACCCCCATTGTCCATCTCAAAAACCTCTCATGTATTCCTTTCTAATTTCCCAATCTCTTTCCACCCTTACACTCCACCGTTTATACCAACACATCAAACAGCCGTCTCTTTTAATAATTATTAAGTCTCTTCTCTTTTATCTCCCATACCTGATTCATAATTCTATCTCCCGCTTTCAATCTCCTATTGATTTTCAACCTTGCCCTCTATGTATCTAAACCAGTGGCCTAGATAAAAAAAAAATAAAATAACTCTACTATCTTCTACTGTTTTACCATTCAACTTCCTTAGTTTTTCCTCCTTTCATCTCTACTTTCCAAACCTCATCAATTTTTTCTCTACATTCACACACAAGTCCTCCATTCCTCACATTCAAATTCACTCAAAAACAATCGCAATCCATTCTCATCTTCAGTCATCATTCTTCTCCCACTCTAATCCTCTCCCGCGTATCTTCGTACAGTTTCTTTATCCTCTCAAACAAACCTTGTTCTATCTCTTATTCTTCCAACATTTTTTACATGTATTTACTAATGAGAATACAGCCTTAAATTCTACAAATACCGCTATAATCTTCCTTTTTTTTCTTACTCAAATCTTTGTTCACCAGATAGTTTAGACAATAAATTAGTTCCTGAATTCCGTTTGATTATGTAAGATTCATCCCATTGCCTCTACCCTATTCTTTAGCCTCTTCTTAAATACTTCTGTGTACTCCTTGTATGGTCGAAATCATTTCAATTCCATTCTTCAATTTGCAATTATCTTCTTCAATTTTGAATTACTTTTTTTTTATTTTCAATCTAGTTGTTCAATTTGCAATTTTTTCCAACAATTATTCTCATAATTTCCTTAATTTCTCAATTTTTTTGTTTACTGTTTAGTATTTAAATTAAATTATTTTTTTCAATTGTGTAATAATTGTACATATCATATTAAAAATCCTCCACATTTTCTCTCTCACACCCTTTCCTCCAAACTTTAAAAATTGTATCTCTCTCCGATCCTCACCTGTAGCTCTGTTCCTCCTTATCATATCTATCACTTTATTTATTTCTTTCTTACTAATATCTTATTGGTCCATCTCTGTTCCTTTTCGTTTACCCTCTTTTTCATCCTCTTCTAGATTTTTCCACTTAAACTTTTGAAATATGCCATCCATTTCACTTTCCTAATTTCCCTATTTCTTCCTTAGATTTTTTTTTGCTTGTTTCAATTACCTTCCATTCTTTACGTTCTCTTATCTCCCTCTCGATCTCTTTAAAAAATAATTCTGTTCCTTTCTGCTTTTTTCTTCTTTCCAACTTTCCATATTCTTTAGACTCCCTCTTCTCTATTATATCTTTTCTCCATTCCCTAATGGGGAAATTCTCCATTCTCTTAACCGTTCTCCACTCTTGCAATCTTCATGCCACCAACCTTTCATCTTTTCTCTTTTTCCTCCCTCTCCAACCATAATCATCTTCTTTTTAACTTCTTCTATTAATCCTTGCGGCCTTTTCACTCTATAATTTATTATTATTAATTTTATAAAGTTTAAATTATTGTTATTTTTATTAAATGGTAAATTTAAAGTTTGTACTAACAACAATCATTTTTTTCGAGAGGGAATTCGCTGGTTAAAAAAGTATACCATTGACTACATATTACCAAATATTACATATATTACCGATATTACATTATTATTACAGTATTACATATATATTATTACATTGTATTATAGCACATTGACCTGGATAAAAAAAATTGTTTCGGGATTTTAATCAATTAATTGAGATTATCTCGAAAATTTTAGCTAATCTGGTGATCCCGACTTCAGAGAGAATTTAGCGGAGAAAAATACGTAGGAATACACTAGCGTAATATACCGCTATAACGGTGAGCAGGAAGCCGGAAAGTTTCGACCAAAAATTACGACAAAATCGGCAAGCGGGGATGTTTTAAGCTTCGTTTGGACATTACAAATCCGTTTGATTTGAAATCTTAACTGATCGTTTAAGCAACTTATCGTGAAATCAGTCCCAGATATCACATAATTTAAAATTTTTCGTTCTTAAAACTTTAAAAACTCTTACATCTTGTGACTAAAACTATTTAAAACCTCTAATTTTCATGTTTTTAAGGTCGCTGAAAACGATTCAATAGTCAGAAGAAAAATGCAAAATGGCGGATTAATTTTTTTAAAATTCATTAAATTCAACTGAATTCAGTTGAAAATTGTTACTCGGAGTTTTTAGGTTCGCTAAATACGAATCCAAGGTCAGAATATAGAAGTTTAAAATGGCAGATCCAATACAGCCGAAGATTTTTTAAAACTTTACTGAAATCAGATGAATATTATTACTAGAAGATTTTTGGAGTCGCTGAATACGGATTTGTTGGTGAAATTTAAAAAGTAACCCTTTCGACATTTTGAATTTTTAAATTCTGACCATTGAATCGTATTCAGCGACCTTAAAAATATGAAAATCAGAGGTTTTAAATAGTTTTAGTCACAAAATGTAAGAGTTTTTAAAGTTTCAAAAAAGAAAAATTTTAAATTATGTGACATTTGGGACTGGTTTCACGATAAATCTCTTAAACCATCAGTTAGGATTTCAAATCAAACGGATATGGTCGATTCTATTAGTGAATTTTAAAGGTATATATGAGAGTAACTGAAAATCAAATATACATAAATATATATATTATAACTTCTATTATATTGCACTATAACTGCTGAAATTTCAGCTCCGTGGCGTGTCCCTTTTGCAAAATGTTAACTTTAATTTAATAATTTTCGGTGAAAATATCATTACTATAACTCAGCCTTTTTCAAGCATAAAGTGTCTATATCTATGAACAATTTAGGTTTATATTGCACTTCATAATACCTTTTTCATACTTAAAAATCTGTAAAAATATTTTGTCCCTCAATTTTTCCAATTTTTGAACGCAATCTGTAGACTTATAATTAAGGTGTCATGTGTTTAGTTATTACGCCTTCTAATAAGTTAAATCTTAATTTTGACCCATTAGCACTAAATCACATGTGAAAAAAGTTTAAAAAATAAAAATTTTTGCTTAAAAAAAATTATTTTTGTGAAAATCGCATGTGTACAAAAAAAGCGTTCAGTTCCATGTCATTACTATTATATTACTGTAACACCTATTTGATAGTATTGTTACCATTTTCTTTAAGTTTTCATGTGAAAAAAGCGATCTGCAGAAGAAATAGATTTATTTTTCAATATTGTAGAAGTGAGGTTAGAATAAATGTCAAATTTCAGCTCCATGGCCTATATGAAGTGTTCAGTGTGCTTCATGCAGAGAAACTTTTTTATCTGTGGTGGTTATTTTAAAATATTATTCTATAAAGTAGTTTAGCAATGCAGGATTACACTGCTCGATCTCCATTTCAAATTATCCAAAAAAATAAAACGAAATATTAATTATTAAATATTGTATTTTCTGTTCTTTTATAAAATTTTATATATGTTAACTAATATCTAAAATACTGTTAGAATATTAAATAATTTATGAATTTATTTTCCTTTTAGCAAAATATCAAAAAGAAATTTTTATTTTGTACAATATATTTGCAATATAAGGATGCGGTTCAGCTCCACATGGCAGCCATTTTTCAAAAATTTGCTATTATTTTCGTATGAATATAGTTGTAGTAAAATCGTTTAAAATATACTTATATTACACCCTAATAAGAAAAATAAGTGCAGAGAAAAATTAATTAAAAAAATTTTTTTTTTACCAAAACTTATCTTGAAATCGGGCAGTTACGCAAGAATCGACCATATGTAATGTCTAAACATAGCCTAAAACATTCCCGTTTGCCGTTTTCGTCGTCATTTTTGGTCGGAACTTTCCGGCTTCCTGCTCACCGTGACCGAGAAAAAAGAAAAAAAAATTTTTTTTTTTATTTGTTTTTAAATTTTTTTTTGAGAGTATCTCAAAAACTAGAACCAATCTAGCAATTCTGACGATACAGCGAAGAAAAATACATCGTAAATTTTTTATATCATAATAATATATTATAGATAAAGTTCCGTATTTTTTTGCGCTGATTACGAATATCATAGTGAAAATTGGCGCAAATTTGATTTTCGTGGTAAAAATTATAAAAAACACTATAGGTCGAGTCCATACCAAGTGATCACACCAATTTCAGTCATATTGAGTAATATTTACGAAATTGATATTTTGGGTTCCTTTAGGAGTAAAAAAAATAAATTTTAATTATTTTTAAAAAATTCAAAATATTTTCGAAAATATTCAAATTCAAAATTTTGAGTACTATTTTTTTTGTTTTATCATAACTTCTGTAATTTTGAAGCAATGGAGATCATTTTTTTTTAAATTACTCGTATTTAAATACTCTTTCAAGAAAAATTATAATAATTAAGAAATTGTTTATAATTAAATTTTTATTAAAAAAATTAAATTATTTATTTAAACAAAATCTAAAGTATATCATCGATCTTTTTCAAAAAATTCATAAACATAGCCTATAATGTGCTTAAAAATTTGAGCCAAAGAAAAAGATGGTATGTATTATAGTTTTTGAGAAAAAAATTATTAAGTTATGCTAGCGCGGCGCAGACCGGTGTCACCGCTACTCAACGCGTAGTTCCGTAGTAACCGAAATGTATGTATATTATTACATAATATAAATACAGTTCATCGTCATGTTTATTTTTTTATTTTACAAATTGTGCTGTGCACAGAATTAGAAAAAATTTTTGTTTCAATTTTATTCTCAAGGGGTACGAAGGAATGAAATTTTTGTGTACCTTTAATGGTCATAGCTTGATTAAATCTTTCACTTAACAATTGTTTTTCAGCTTCATATTCTGCGTAATTACAAAATTCTACATTAATTTTCTCTAAACTGGATTTTGCCCACTCGTATAAGTCAAGAGGAGTAACAATTTGATTGTTTAATGGTCGTTGTAAACTTGCTTCTTTCAACTATTTTCAAACTATTTTTGTCATTCTTTAAGGGGAGAGATAGGTGAAATTTTAACTCAACAAAATTTTTGATGCTCAGAGGTGTCATTTTTTTTTCTTATATCAATTAAGATGTAGAATTATGGTATTACATAAAAATTAAAAAACAATATTTTTTTGGTCATTTTCGAAATTTTATTTTTCAAAATCCATACGATGGATTGTAGAAAATCATTTAAAAATCCCACAAAAAAATTGTCGATGGAAAAAATGAAAATTGTGAAAGAGGTTTAATTTTTAAAATTTAAGTTTTTCTTAGAATAAATTTCTCAAACTCCGCAAATTATTTGTTTCTCTATTTTTGACATTACCCCATAATTTTAGGTCTAAAATTGCATAAGAAAAAAAATTAACACCCCTGAACATCGCGAATTTTGATAATTTTACCAGTCCATTATTTTTCTTTCTTCAGTTTTAAATTATTTTAATTATTCACTTATTTTCACTTATTTTTACCAGTTTTTAATTATATTAATTATTTTTCAATTGATTTAACAAATTTTCAATTATTATTCTTAAATTTTAATAATTTTCCCAATTTTTAGTTATTTTTATTATTTTTCTATAAATTACCAATTTTTTAATTACTTTTTTTTACTTTAATTATTTTCTCCGATTTTTTTAATTCTAAAGTTTGATGTCCATGTACTATGAAAAGATCAGTGTGACTTTCTGAAGCTTATAATTTAAATATAATACACTAACTATATTTACATTATGTAAAAATATACATACATTTCGGTTACTACGGAACTACGCGTTGAGTAGCGGTGACACCGGTCTGCGCCGCGCTAGCATAACTTAATAATTTTTTTCTCAAAAACTATAATACATACCATCTTTTTCTTTGGCTCAAATTTTTAAGCACATTATAGGCTATGTTTATGAATTTTTTGAAAAAGATCGATGATATACTTTAGATTTTGTTTAAATAAATAATTTAATTTTTTTAATAAAAATTTAATTATAAACAATTTCTTAATTATTATAATTTTTCTTGAAAGAGTATTTAAATACGAGTAATTTAAAAAAAAATGATCTCAATTGCTTCAAAATTACAGAAGTTATGATAAAACAAAAAAAATAGTACTCAAAATTTTGAATTTGAATATTTTCGAAAATATTTTGAATTTTTTAAAAATAATTAAAATTTATTTTTTTTACTCCTAAAGGAACCCAAAATATCAATTTCGTAAATATTACTCAATATGACTGAAATTGGTGTGATCACTTGGTATGGACTCGACCTATAAAATCATAGTTTTTTGGCATTATCTTTTAAATTATTAAAATTATGAAAAAAGCTTATAACAAAAGTTGTAGATCTCATTTCAACAAACATTTTATGTTGTATGCATTTTTACGTTAAAACGAATAGTTTTCGAGAAAAACTGCAAAACCCATAAACAACTAATGGGGTGGGGGGGGGGGGGGGTGCCCACTGACAGTGGAATATGGCCAACAATTACGTAATTCTACGAAGTTACGCAATTACATTGCGTATTATTACGTAGTTACGTTATGTAATTAAGTAATATTACGTAGTTACGTAATGTTATTACATAATTACGACTGAGTGTAATTTAATGTTCATATAATGTGCGTATTTGGTCGCTTTTATGATGATTTATATTTTTTGCGATTTTCTCGTAAACTAATTAGATTTCGTAAAAAATGCATTAAACATAAAATATGTATTTTTGTGAGAGCTACAACTTTTGTATAAAAAGTTTTTTTAAATTTGCAATATTTAAAGAGATAAATTAAAAAAACCGAAATTTTTATGATTTTTTATACACATTTTTCACCATGATAATAAAATTTGCGCTAATTTTCACTATGATTTTCGTAATCAGCGCATCGAAATACATAAGTATACCAAGTTTCATCAAAATCGGAGGTAAGTACTAATCGGAACTACACCCGAAGCAATTATGTGTAAAACTTTTCAAAAGGCAATTTTTTATTTAAAAATTCGGTGAAACCAATAGACAAACCAAATTGGGAGCGCCAAGGAGCGCTATTTTATGTAATAGAGTGTATTAATATAATAGGAAAAACAAAACAATCAATAACCACTTGCAAAATTTTCCAAATCTTTTTGCGTCTTTTTCCTAAACTAAGTAAGAAGAAGCTCATGGATCGAGCTTTTAACGATCGAGTGTTCCGTGTATAATTAACTTTTGAAGAGGGGATTCTCTTTCAAAATGTCAGATTGTGATTTTTTTTTCTTCTAAATTGATACGTCAATTTTTCTTTTAAAATGTCAATCTCTAATACAATGACTTTCACTTTTCAGTTGAACAAGCTATTTTGCTATTATATTTTATTTTTTTAGAAGTCACGCAATTAATTATTATATTGTTTTCTGTTGCAGTCCAGACAGGGAGGAATTTAATGATGATTTAGAGCATGCGGAGATTGAGAATACCATACGTTACCAAAACTTGAACCCAAGAAACATGTGCTTAGATGTTACAGAGAATAAAAAAATAATTTCAAATGAAGAATCAATAAAAGAATTTGGAAATGAAACTCGTCAGCCACCATGTGAAAAAACGCCTTTTGTAAAAAAAGATTCCAAAGCTCCAAAAGTTGATTGGAATCCTGAACTGATGATTCTCGCTGTGAATGCTGTAAATTCAAGGAAAATGGGATGTCTTAAAGCATCAAAGATTTTTCAAATTCCAAAAAGCACTCTTTTAAAATACATTAATGAAAATAAGGCTGTCAAAGTAGATGCACTACCTCGTCCATATAAACAACGAAAATCTAACTTAACCCCAAAAGCAGAAAAAGAACTCTTGCATTATTTAAAATTTATTCAAGAAAGGTATTTCGTAATGACAAGAGATGAAATAAAAAGTATTATTTACCAGTATTTAAAGTCACAAGGTATCACAAGTAATTTAAGCTCTAGTGGGCAACCTGGTTTCACGTGGATAAACACGTTTTTAAAAGAAAATACTTCAATTATTCCACACCATGCTAGGCGTAAAATAAAAACTGATTATGTTTCAAAGTTCTTCGATTTGTTGAAACAAGAAGTAGAAACTAATCATTTCGCATCAAATATGATCTTCAATGTGCATGAAACTGCATTTTCCATTGTACATTCCAAAGACCCTCAATTCCGCTTAATGAAACGAGAGGAAGATGTTATGCGTGCCAAGAAAGGATCCTATTTAACAGTCATCACATGCATGGGCGCTGCAAAAAATTTCATCCCACCAATGTTCATCTTTCCTCGCCACAAAGTTACACCTGATTTAATGAAAGAAGCTCCAGCGGGGTCAGTTGCAGCATGTCACCCGTCCGGTTGGGTACAGTTGGAACTTTTTGCTCAGTGGTTTCGACACTTCATCAATGTGCTCAAGCCGTCAAAAGACAATCCTGCTCTTTTGATTCTTGATGGTAAACAAAGCCACACTAAAAATATTGAAGTGGTTCGACTGGCTAAAGAAAATCACGTTTCTCTCATTAGCCTTCCACCGATTACCGCGAGCAAAGTCGAGTTCGTTTACAAGTCTTTTATGGATCCTTTGGAAAATTTTTATGGTATTGAAGTTTGGAAGTGGATGAAGCAAAATCTTCGTCCTCTCAGTTTAGATGTCGTTGTACAACTTTTTAGCAAAGCTTATATGAAAGTCTTGAATATTAATAATAAAGTTGATGGATTTCGAGACTCGAAAATTATGCCTCTTAAGTCTAATGTGATCTCCAAAGTTTCTCCAGATCTTAAATCTGAGAGTTCAGAGGATTTAAAAGTGCAGCGATTCATCAGTTATATCATGAACCAACTCTTCGCTCCAGATGAAATAAGTCCTGTGAAAGTTAAAATTAATTGTTTAATCCCTAAAAATATGTTTCTGGATTCTAACAACGACGAGTTTCCAATTCCCAATTCATCAAAACCATCTCAATCTTCTGAAGAGGACGAAGACGTGGTTGAGCATGACCCAATCAAGAAAATAAAATTAGAAGTCGAAAGAGAATGTGAGCAGGAATGTATTTTTTGTAAACAACTGCAGACGGAAGATACCAAAAGCGAAAGGTGGGTGCAATGTAACACTTGCGACTTGTGGTCTCATGAAGAATGTGCTGGTTACGATGAAGGTGATTACGTTTGTGACTATTGTCAAAGAACATAGTCGAAGAAAAATCATTCACTTTAGCTAATTCACAGTAGTTCTCTTTACTCTCAAGATATTCAGAATAAGGGAAATACTGGGATTTTATTTACCAAATTCCTGCTGGATATTCTCACTCTAAACAAATTTATATTTAATATAACGTAAATATAGTTTTCTACATAACTACTTGAACTTTCATTATTAATCGATTCCATTTCAGGCGGGCTATTTATAGATACTTTAAGAAATTACTTTCTATTAAAATATATTATTTTTCAATTAAAAATATTTTTTAGTTTCATGATGTTTATAAAATTAGAAATAGTTATGCGAGGATCAAAAGTTAGGCTGAGTATTTAACGAAGCAACTTTCTTCTCTTCAGATTACGATGCAATTGTTAACCTTATTTTTTCGAACCATACTTAGAATGTTTGAATTGAATTGGAATCGTCTTTAGTAAGTTCTGTAGATAATTTTTATCATATGATAATGAATGGTACTCACGATTTGATATCATGATCTCCATTAAAACAATGTAGCTATTGACCCTTAATTTATCTATAATTTATTCAAATAATGTACAATTTCTAACGGTACTCATGATATGACATCGTGACCTTCAATACAACAGTGTATATTTATTTACCTTTAATTTATTTTCATTGCATTAAATACTTTATGTTGTAATACTTTTTGAAATAGCTTTAAATTTAGTTTGTAAATTGTGCTATTGCAATTTAAATATTACCATTTAAAAAAGTAGGTATGTCTGTGTTTCATCTAAGTTAATGAAAAATGTCTAGTGCAAATTCGTAAAAATTCAACGAAACGTGTAATTATGGCTGTAAATATATATAAAAATACATAAATTAATTTAGATAGTTAGCAACGAGATTTGATTATTCCCCTTACTTAAGACGTTAAAAGTGATATTTAAGAGATTACATGGGGCATTCCACGTGACATTTTCATTCAAACATTTTTTTTGTTTGGAATAATTTTTTTCTGATTCTATATGAAAAATAAGGAAACACGTATTTTTTTATTTTTTTATTGAATGAAAATTGCAGAAGTTATGAATTTTTGAAATTTAACGTTTTTTGAAATAGAGCATTTTTAACCTTCATTTTTCTCCGTTATTATTAATAAATTAAAAATAAAGCCCTGCATAAAATTTGTTCAATTTTTCTTAGATTTTTTAGACATGTAGTAAAAAATAATGAATTTGCAAAAAAAAAATACATGAAAAATTGAATTTCCGCCTAAAAAGTGACTTTTCTCAAAACCGAAGGTCTCGATTTTCGATTTTTTTCTTTCAACGCAGTTACTGATTAATAAAGAAATTTTTCTCGTAAGTCTAAAAGTGGTGCTCTTTAGCGTTTTAATCATATTTGCATTTATATAGTTTACTTTTACATTTTTTTAAATTTTAACCTTCTGTTACAAAACAAAAGAACTGTTACACACAGGAATTGGTAAGTTGAAGTTGTTTCATTTATATAATTCATAATTTAAACTTTTTGCAACAAGGAATTATTATAAATATCATTGAAACATTAAAGAGCACCACTTTTAGACTTACGAGAAAAATTTCTTTATTAATCAGTAACTGCATTGAAAGAAAAAAATCGAAAATCGAGACCTTCGGTTTTGAGAAAAGTCACTTTTTAGGCGGAAATTCAATTTTTCATGTATTTTTTTTTTGCAAATTCATTATTTTTTACTACATGTCTAAAAAATCTAAGAAAAATTGAACAAATTTTATGCAGGGCTTTATTTTTAATTTATTAATAATAACGGAGAAAAATGAAGGTTAAAAATGCTCTATTTCAAAAAACGTTAAATTTCAAAAATTCATAACTTCTGCAATTTTCATTCAATTAAAAAATAAAAAAATACGTGTTTCCTTATTTTTCATATAGAACCAGAAAAAAATTATTCCAAACAAAAAAAATTTTTGAATGGAAATGTCACGTGGAATGCCCCACATACACTTAATAGGCCTAAAAAAGAGGTTTTTCAAAAAATGTTCCTGGAAAACAGGAACAGGGTTCTCCCGGAACCCCTCGTAAAAATGCGTTTGTGGTAACTACTATATCTCTGAAGTGGATCATCTAAAATGAAAAAACCAAACGGATTTCGTTCAAGTAATGTATAATCTTGTAATTAATCGAAGGAATAAGCAAAATAAAAATTTTTGACAAAATGGCGGCTTCTTAAAAAATAAAAATTTTTTAATCAAATTTACGGACTTTTACGGGATTTACGGACCTAGTTTGATCTCTGCATTAAACTACAAAAAATTAAATAAATGACTTTCAACAATAATGGATCAAAATGTAGTTTTTTTTTCTCATAAACGGGAAAAAATTCCTTATTTATCGAAGATAATTAAAAAATAAAATTGAAAATCATCAATGTCTTTCTTTGAGAAAAAACACTTTTTAAATTTAATATTTTTTTTTTTTGTATTTTCACTGCAGGTACACTATTTTTTATTGCATGTATCGAAATGTCGAGAAATTTCCGACAAATTTAATGCAGCATACTATTTTCAATTTTTTCTTATTCACGGAGAAAAACGTGTTCAAAAAGTACCCTAGTTTTGAAAACATCAAATTTCAATAATAATTTATAACTTCCATAATGTCCATGAAATCACGAAATATAAAAATACGTATGTATTAATTTTTAATATAAATTCAAAAAAAAAAATTAATCCAGGAAAATCTAATTTTTGATTGAAAATAATTCGAAGAATGCTGCGTATACTGGTTTACAGAATAGTATTTAAAATCTAAGTTTACGGGAAAAAAATATATGTACAGGAATTGATTTTGCAGAAAAAAGATACCGGAATATAAGAGACTTTAATTTTGTACAGGAAATGTACGGAAATTTAAAAAAAATTACTGGAGTTAATTTTTCACTATAAACGTACGGGAATGTAAAGCAATTTAATTTTGAAAACAAATGTACTGGAATTTATTTTTGCACGGGAAATTAAAGAAATGTACGAGATATTATTTTTCACAAGAAAGGCAAAGAAATTTAAGAGACTTTTATTTTTTGCAGGGAATGTACGGGAATATAAAAAGATTACTGGAATTAATTTTTCACTATAAACGTACGGTAATAGGTATTTAATATGAAAAGAAAATGTACTAAAATTTGTTATACGGCAGAGGTATGGAAATATAGGAAACTTTAATTTTGTGGGAGAATATAATGCAATTTCATTTTGAAAGAAAAATGTACCGGAATTTAATTTTGTACGGGAATATAAAAAAATGTAGTGGAATTTTTCTTTTTATCTTCTTTACTTTTGTTTTAAATATAAAGTAGGGGATGTAAAGTAATTTAATTTTGAAAAAATACTACTAGAATTTACTATTGCACGCGAGAGATATGAAAATATGGAACTATTTAATTTTGTACGGGAATTAATTTTGCACGGGAAATCTGGGGGAATATAAGGCAATTTAATTTTAGAAGAGATAGCGAAATTTCATTTTCAGATATTTTTGTGTCACTAAAATTTAAATAATCTACCAACCATATCCAATGTGAAATTTTAAATGAATAATAAAAATAAAGATGCAATAAAAAAAAATAAAAAAACTAGCTAGGATTTTTTAAATCAAACCTGGGCACATTCCTGTGTCCCATTTTTCTTGTCATATTTGCTTTGAATTTTCTAGCTTCAAGCCCTATATTTATTTTCATATGTATAAATTATTTGTTATAATTATTTGAGAACATTTTTATTGCTTGCAAAAGTAATGTTGGTAGAAGCACCTTAACAATGTAAATAGAAATATTTGCTTAAAAAAAATTTAGTTACCGCAATCAAATGACATACATAAACATTACACACAAAAAATTGAAATTCAGTTAAAAATTGTTTTGACGTTATAATAAAAATTAATACAATTTTACTTTTTTTCTGATAAGATTCACTAATAACATGCGGACACCTTGACTTTGAGTGTCATTACACAAGCCTGCAAAAAAAAAATTTTTCTGTTGTTTGAGATCGGTAAGTCATTTCCCGTAGTTTTTGATGCGCTGAATTCAAATCTGGTAAGGAAAACCTTCCATCACGTCAGGATTTTGAGAAAAGTGGGGGTAAAACTCCCAAAAATCACGTTTTTGTCAGTTTTTGAAAATTTGTACCGAGCAATTCCGACGTGCTAGAGACTTGTCATAGAGGTTAAATTAAAGCTTGAACCCTATACTTTACGATGATATATAATGATATTGGCAACAACATGCTAAATTAACTGTCAAACATGGTTTTTTTGACAGTTGTCAAGCATAAAATATGTCTTTCACTGTCCGTAAATACAACTATTTTAAAAATTGATTGGATTCGCTTGATACTTGTTACTCGGGGGTTTTTGGGGTCGCTAAATACGAATATGTAATCAGATTTCAAAAATTCAAAATGGCGGATCCAATATGGCGTTTCTAAACGAAACCAATCAATTTTTAACAAAATCGTCCGCCATATTGGATCCGCCATTTTGAATTTTCGAAATCTGATTACATATTCGTATTCAGCGACCCCAAAAACCCCCGAGTAACAAGTATCAAGCGAATCCAATCAATTTTTAAAATAGTTGTATTTACCGACAGTGAAAGACATTTTTTATGCTTGACAACTGTCAAAAAAACCATGTTTGACAGTTAATTTAGCATGTTGTTGCCAATATCATTATATATCATCGTAAAGTATAGGGTTCAAGCTTTAATTTAACCTCTATGACAAGTCTCTAGCACGTCGGAATTGCTCGGTACAAATTTTCAAAAACTGACAAAAACGTGATTTTTGGGAGTTTTACCCCCACTTTTCTCAAAATCCTGACGTGATGGAAGGTTTTCCTTACCAGATTTGAATTCAGCGCATCAAAAACTACGGGAAATGACTTACCGATCTCAAACAACAGAAAAAAATTTTTTTTTGCAGGCTTGTGATTATTAACGGTCTGCAATCATCCAATGTTAAGGTGTAAAGGTAAGTTAAAAACATTAAATTAAATAAATGTTTCAAATGAACATTTCTTTGATGAAATGTATAATGTCTTTTAAAATTTTCAATAAAAGTTGTTTATGTTTAGTACATTTCTTTGATACCATAACCAAAATTATTGAAAAAGTTAGTTTGGACTTAAAAAATATGTAAATATGTAAAAAAATGAATAGTAATTTTCTTCAGGTTGCATACAAAGGATTTTTCTTTAAACTCATAAGACAGTTTGTAAAAACATAAAATCCTTGTTAATTACCGGTTGAGTTTTAATTTTTGTTTGTTATAAAAGCTTCAAGGCTTTGATTAAGGTCAGAAAGGAAAAACTTTATAAATGCATGAAAAGAAGAATTAATAAAAAACATTATGTCATATATGGAATCGATTATATTGTGTAATTAATTAAATATTTTATTATCAACAATAGGATAAATTATTTCTGGTCGTACAGAAATTTCTTAAGTGAGAATATATTAATCGTCACACGTAAGTTTCAGATTAATAAGATATTTGTCTTATTATTTATTTATTATTATTATTTCTTTTTAATATAAGTGAAGCATTTATTAATTATAGTTCTTTCTGTATACAAGTTGTGAGGTTTTGAAACCAGATTGTATGCTTTTTTAATTTAATTAAAGAAACAATTTCAACATTTTTTTATGAGCAGCGAGCGCACTTTATTTCCAAACTGTTTTCGTATCCAGATTTTACTTCTGTATGCAATTACATATACGTAAAAAATAATTTGAAGAAATTTTATAAAAAAATATTTTTGTGTACACATTTATACGAAAATATTTTCTTTTTACTCCAGGAATTTAACGTACTGTAGTATTAAATTAAAGTATATATTTAAATATTTTAATTTTAAACACAAATTGAGTTAACAAATTGCTATTAGTTAATAAACCAGATAAAAATTATTTGCATTTCATAAACTTTTTGCTTTGACGTGCAAAAATATTTGTTGTCTCCCAAAGGTAGTATAATAAATTTACATTTACTTGATATGGAATGCGTAAAACCGTTTTATGACACTGTAGAAACATTTTTATCGAATTATTTCTGCATTTTGTTGTTCTAAAAGAAATTAGCTAAATAAATTAAAAGTTCTAAATATATGTGAAGCGATTCATTAAATTTCGAAAGTACTATTGGATTTGACTAAAATTTTTTAATCTGCGTTAAATTTTCAAAAATCAAACTAAAGGATCAAATATGGCGGCCAAAAACTCTGGATTTCTGGACTTGTCGATTACGAATGTAAAGTTAGAATTTTTAAATTTGAAATGACGAATCCAAATTGCCGTACGAAAAATATTTAAATTCCTTCAATAATTCGACTAAAGGTTGTTATTACTCGGAAGTTATATATTTTTTTAAATCTTTAAGACATATTTGGCAGACGTTTATATAAACCTACTTATTTATAATTTGAAATTATATTAGTAAATAAATAAAAATATATAAATGGAGAAAGTGCTGTATTCTGTAAGACAGTATAGAAAACTATTAAGAGGATTTTCACATCAGTTTTTAATCCTGCGCCATGAAAGAGAGAAAAGTTCAAATCTTTGCTCAAAAAACTAATTTTATCTTGAAAATTTTTGTTGTAACTAAAAATTAAGCAAAAATAAAATAACTATTACCCCTAATTTAATATATCATGAAAATAACTGAGAATTTGTAAAAAGATCCGGGAATTCTTAATATTAAAACAATCTGGGAGTTTTTAAGAAATTCCGAGAATTCGTAGATGAATCCTGAAAATTTCAACATTGTATTTTTGAAAAACTTCAAATATTGAATTTGAAATGGTCAAAATGCGATCTAAAAATTTTGGGGAGATTTTTTTTACCTCTAACGTTCACTGACCTAAAAACTGTGAGTTCTGCCCCGCTTAAGGTGAACCAAAACATGAGGTTTTTGTGCATGTGTGGTAGAAAATAATATAAAATTTTTAATAATTTCAAGTTATTATAATTAAAATAAATTCCAAACGCTAATTAAATAAAACTTCAATTTATTTTAACTTTTAAATTTTAATTAATTTCAATTTCAATTGTCAAAAATTAATTTGTTTGCCTTTTATTTTACTTCCAATATTTACAACTTTTCCTAATTTTCTAACTTTGTCATTAATTATTTTGTTCTTTCAAAAAAAAATTTTCTAGCTATAGATTTTCTTTCATTTTTTTCTTTTTGCGCAAATTATTTTAGTTTATTTTGTACAATTTTATTGTTTAAACATTTAAGAAAAATTTAGTATCATACTTTGGTGGGGAACGCAATTTAGTTTTCTTTAATTTTACGATTTTTTTTAAACTACTCGTTTTTTGTAAGCTTATTTAATTTTCTTTACATTTTGCTTATTTTTATCAAAATTATTTACTCTACAATAAAATTTCTAAGTTTAATAATGAAAAAAAAACATTATTGTTATAGTTGTTTCCAATTTTTTTAGAATTTTCTTTAGTTTAGGAATAATTTTCTAAAAATGGTTATTTTTAAAGGAATTTTTAATTCTTTTTCTAGACTTTTATCAACTTATTTTTTTTACCATTTCTTATTTATTCTTTCTGGTTTTTATTTTTCTATTTTATTTTCCACAAGAAAAAAGACTCTTCTTCTATTTTATTTTATGTACCTACATTTGATCATACAATCTTATAATACATTTATCATTCTATCTTCATTTTTCTATCTTTTAACAATATTTTTCCTTTTTTCGAAAATGTTTAATTTCTTTTTCTTTAATTTTTAAAACATTTTTTTCAAAGTTCTTTCTCATTAGTAAAATTTTAACGCTTTTTCATGGACTTTCTTATTTATTATTTTAATTTGGGGGTCAGCAAAAATACTACGCTGCGTTACGAGGAGGTAGGGGGGCTCCAAGAGGTTTTTTACATAACGCTCCCTTTTCTATTTATCAAGATTAGTACACTGAAAAACTTTAGGAATTAATTTTTACTAATCTGATTTTTACTCTGGGATAATCACGTAAAACGTGAATTTTGCCATCGTAGATTGTAAATTTTCAAATCATGAAAGAAATTTTTTTTTTAAAAAATGTAAATACTCCTATCCTCGAATGAAAACTTTACTTTCTTAGCTGGGAAAATTTTTCGTTTTATAATTTTAGTTTACATACACGCCAAAATACTAAGCTAAATGTAAAATAAATGCACGAATGTTGGATGTTTAAAATTTAATGTAAAATTATTAATTATATGAATCATAGAGGAAAGCATTTTTAATAAAGACAAACTTTACTTTCAGAAAAAATCCTATCTTTTAGAATTGATAACCTATAATGGAAAAATTACATAACGCCTTTAAGGGTAACGGAAGGGGGGGGGGGTCACTAAAAAATTACTGTGCGTTACGTGGGGGAGGGGAGGACAAAAACCGCCAAAAAAGCGTTACGTATTTTTTGAACAGCCCTTTGACAAAATATTTCCGTAAATATTTTAATTTCTTAAAAAAAATTATTTTTATTCTTTTATAGTTTTAATTCTTATTAATTTAAAATGTTACTATTTTTCGTATATTATCCCGCGGTATCTTTTGATTTAAAACAAAAACAATTTAAGCATTTTTTCTTAAAGTTTCTAATATTTTTAGAAATTATTACCATATATTTCTTAAGTTTAAACTTTTTTATAATAATTTTTTTAATTTTTAAAAAAATCTTTTTGTAGGCTTTTCATTTATCTTTGTACATTTTATTTTTGTTTTTAATTGTCCCATTTTAAAATATATTTTTCTTAACTTTCTTATTTTTGCATTCATAATAATGTTTTTAATGTTTTGTTATTTAATCATTTTTTCATAATGTCTTAAATTTTTTAAAGGTTTCTATTTTTTTATTATGAATTATACATTCTCACTTTATTTTATTTATTCACTACTTTTTTTACTTTTCCTTTAATTTCTTCATTCTTCCGTTGATTTTTTTTCGTAGTATTTCGGAAGTTTTAAAATTTTTAAATAATTTGTTTTGTTTTTGTAGTTATTTTTGAAACTAATCTTAATACTTCATTCAAACTATTTAATATTGAAATAGTATTGTTATTAATTATTAAGCGAATAAATCCGGGAAAACTGTATTTTACGATCCGGGAAATTCCCCATCGGTGCAACATAAATTTCGGTATATTGGAAATTCGATGTGTGTGTCCCCCTACCTTAAAAAAGAAAATTTTAAATATTTGTTTTACACATTGTTCTTGATAATAGTTTATTAAACTTTTGTATAAAATTAAGTAAAATAATAATAATAAAACATAATTAACTTAAAATAGAATATTTCTCACGCACTTTAATTCGTGTTTATTTTAATGATATTACTAAAGTTTTGTCAATAAGAATTTTGGGTTGAATAAAAATATTTTTGTAAACTGAATATATTATTTAAATTATACTTTCTTAACTAAATGTGCATTGACTCCAAGCATTGATAATGCTTTCAAGTGCTACAGAAAAATGACATTTACCTATTTGATTGTTCCCTTCACCTACAAACTGCCTCAGTAGCTTCAGTCGCTTTCAGCCAAGCGAATAGTGTGCCTCAAATATTTGTTCCGCTTCACATTCACATGGTGAGCTCAGGTCTGATAACACGCGGTACTTGTGTCTTGTATGTAACAGATTGTAGTGCATATGGACTTGATTGACCTCCTCCTGTGAAGAAGTAAAATCAGGTATTCTATTTTAAACATTTTTACAAAGGTTATAATAATGACATGCGAAAGTAAAAGTTACTGCTTCCTGAACAGAAAGGAAAAGAATATTATATTATAATTACAAATTTTGCTGACATTTGATTATTGTCTCTAAACAGTTTTTCAAACATTTCCATAAATAAACTGAACAGAAAATTCTGCAGTTTGGACAAAAAAATTTGTAAAACGTACAAAATATATCTACTGTTACCAGTTATCTGTTTTTTATTGTTATTTTTTTCTCTGTGTTTATTTAAATTATTTGTGTATTTTAAAGAAACTGTATTTTAAATGATATTGACAATATTTATCATGAAAAAAATAATTCTTTCAATTTTTACATTCATAAGAATATCAATTAACAACTTTTAAGTGAACATTATTTTGGGTAAAATTTTATGAATTTTAAAAAATTAGTAAAACTGTAGCATTTTACGAAGAAATTTTTTCGATTCAAAAGATTGAAAATTTAATCTTTATCTGATTTATTGAAAAATCATTTTGCAGTTTTATTGTAAATTTTTCTTGCCTATTTCGTATGACATTTAATAACCGTTACTTGTTTAATGTTATGCAATATTAACCGAAGATTTACTGTTTATCAGTAAATCGCATTTTCTAATAAGAATTTTTTCCAATTTCAAAATAATCAAATATGCAAGAAACAATGTTGATGCAATCTTTAAAGCTTCAATTTTTTGCAAATAAAATTTAGATACAATTTTTTTATGTTGTATTTATACAAATTTATCAAGTTAAAGCAAATTCGGTTTTTGTAACTGATTTGTTAACATTGAAGCCTGATTTTTAGTAATCAAAAACTTTTATAGTATTCAGTAAAGTTGAACTAACCAGACTAATCCTTTGTTGAAGCTAAGCTTTATATGTATTTATGTTTGACTTTTATTTTAAAAAAATATAATTTAAAAATTTGTAAATTAAACTTTTTGTTTTAATCTATTAGTCGGCATAACTTCAAACTTTTTAGTACATTTTTCTAAATCTCACTTTAATAGATTCTTATATGGCTGTTACATTTTCATTTATTTTTATGTCCTTGTCTGTGATATTAAACCGTTTTGCGTGAAGTTTTTAAAAATAAGAGCTAGGTCAATATACACAAACTATATTTTCCACCTACCTGTACATGTGTTGGTATTCCTGTAAAGTTCTTTGGACAAGTACGTGAAGCTGAAAGTCAATTCGCAATTTTTCATTTATGTAACAACCCACTAACATAATATGCAGAGCAAAATAATGTATAATGGTACCTCGATTAGTCAATCGTAACCGACATTATCAATTTCCGACTGACGACTTTGTTAATATAAATGTTACTAATGATATTTTAATATTTTGCTTCAGATCTGTAAGAAATTAAGGAAACATAATATATTTATAACTATAACAAAATTCATACACAAAAATTTGTTTATGTCATAAAGAAACCCGCACTTTTTTTTGGGATTTTTCCAACTTTAAAAAACGATATTTCCGAAAAAAAATGGTTAAAATTTCAGACAAAAATGTAACAAATCTAGATAAGATATAATAAATGTAAATATTAGTCAAGTAACAAATTCATATAATTACTAATAACTCAAAAACTTAAATTTAAAATAAAAAATAAAATTTATTCAAAAAATCGCTTTTTATTTATAGATATATACTCATCAGTCGTTTATTATCAAGAGAAAATTTTTGGTTTACTTTTTGAAAGTCTTCACATTCCCTTCTTCTTGTACCGTTAATTCTTATGGAAGAAAAATTTCCATTTATAATGACCGAATACTGAAAGCTTAGAAAATATTTTGAATGCATTCAATAATAATGTGATTATATTTTTTTAAAATTTTCATTTTAAAATGATACAAAAAGAATCTGAAGTACAGATTGTCAGTCATAGAAAACAACTATTGCTTACATTTCACGCATTCAAGTTGTCCAAACAAATTTCGTTTTTTAAGTTTCGTTGGCCATGAGCTCCACATTGTTGCAATTCAAGATAAATACAGATGTTCTTAAATATTGATTGAAAATGCATAGTGAAGACCGAGGCTAATTGAAGCATTTTTCAGTCTCAGTTGTTAAGCTTTTTAATAAAAAAATTATATAAAACTTGCATATGGGTAAATTTCTAGTTCTTTTGTACTTAGTTCTTCTTCTTTTTTTCTTTTAAAAAAAAGCAACGAAACTGATACAAATATGAAAATATTTCGTTTGTATGAAATTCATTATACTTATTATTTACTTTTTACTTTAAAGATTTGTAAAAAAATGACAAATAAAAAATATTAAATTATTTAAATTTCAATCTTTATTATTTTTGTATTTTATTAATATGTTTAACATTGTTTAAAAAAAATTAGAAAAAATAAATTTCTACCTAAAGAAAGATTTTGAAAATCGTGATTTTTATTAATTTTATTCTTATATTGTCTTGCAAGATTTAATATATTTTCATTAACTTGCAGGTGAATAATAACACATCGTATGAGCTATTTGCGAACCTTCTAACTTTATCCTGTTTAGAGTTATTAAAATTTAAAAACGGAAAATTTTGATAAAAAAGATTTTTTTTAGTTTTTTGTTATCTTATATAAATTTTATAAAAAATACTTTTTACCCATTTTGTAGACAATTCAAATTAATTAGTGTATTTAAGATTTCTTTACAACCTATATTAATCAGAACTTAAGTGCTGTTAAAATTTTTTAAGGTTTTTTGTTTTTTATAATAAGCATAATTTTTAGAAATACTTTGTGAAAAATATAAAAATCACTAAAAAATCGTCATACTGAAAATATTGTGTTTTTGATTTTTTTTCCACTTTTCTACTAAATTAAATCCTAAATATCCTTTACATGACCTATAAGTTACACCATGTAACTGACAGAAGCTTTTGAAAAATAATTATTAACTATACTCGATTTTCGAGAATTTATCACTCAGTAATTATGTATATATGTACGTCATTGGGTTTTATAGCGACAATTAACTTTAAAATGGTTAAATAATATTTATTTTAAATATAAAAAATTATTTAAATTAACAATTCACAACAATACAATGATGATTTTGTATTACGTGTGATTTCATTATTTTGGGGGGAGGACAGCATTGGCTGTCGGAAGGTAAAATAAAACTATTATTTTTATTAAATTTAACTCGGAGAGATTGATAAATTTTCTATTTTTTTATTAATAATTAAAATTTTTTTTAACATAGTTAAGAAGAGGATGCGGTGAAATTTGAAATAATCAAAAATTACTGATGACAATTATTTTGTATTATTTTCTTTTTTTTTATGTATAATTTTCAACACAAAAGTATGGGATAATGTTAAAAATAAAAATATGATGAGTATCAAATAAATTAAACTTCTTAAAAATCAACCTTTTTTACTATTTTTAGTATTTTCATTGCCAATTCACTATTTTTTGTTGTCAATTTTTTAAATATGTTTTAGGAATGACAAATTTTTTCCAATACAATTTAGGATTTAGCATTATTTTCTAAATATGAATAAATTAATATTTACTTACTTAAAGTTGTCTATTTTTGGTTTAGGCAAAAAATTTCTCTACCTATAGAGATTAAATTGTGGGTTGAAATTTAATCTCTGATCTTTTTTAATAATACGGTCTTATCTAAAGCAGTTGTGCTGCATATCAACATTTTATGCGTCATTATTAAAATTAATATGAAATCCGTAATAATAATAATAATAATAATAATATAATTGTATTATACTCTATTAAATTATAATATTATCAAAAATTCTACATTGCAGATATAATATGATGTCTGACTAAAATGTCTTTTACCGCAATCTTTGTGAAACTCACTTTCTACGGGTGTTTTGGGTCACAGATAACGTATCTAATGACAAATGTTAAAAATTCAAAATGGCGAACCCAATATGTCTGATAAAATTTTTGAAAATTGTTCAATTATTAAGAAATTTGATATCTAGGTTGTCGCTAATTACGAATCTGGCGTCACGTTTTAGACCATTTAAAAATTGCTGATCCAATTTTTCCGCCTAAAATTTAAAATTATTATTATATTATTTATATTAATTATTATATTATATTAACTAATTATTGGCTATATTATCTGTCTATAATAAGATATGCAATTTAAAGTCCTTAAAAAATCAGATATTATATTTGTAATTAGCGACCACAAAGAATTTCCTAGATACCATATTAGGACATTATATAAGGAATAAAGAAAAATTAGAAAAAACGCAAGATTGAAACAGTGACATAAAAATATATAAAAAAGTAGAAACTCTTTTAAAAAAATTAAACTGTCTACGGTCATTTTTTTTTAATTAAAAAAATATATAATGATGATGGTGGCAAACCAAGCCACCGAAACGTCGTCGTACTGTGAAAAATAGTGTTTTTTCCTATTTTTTCCTCATTTTCCAGTAATCGAAAAAAAGTGTTTTTGTTAAAAAAATATATAAGATATAATTAAAAATTTTTTAAGATTAGAAAAATTAGAGAATTATTTACAAAGATAAATAAAGAAATATTTTTTTTCAAAAAAGTAGATAAATGATTTAAAAAATGTAGATAAAAGCATCGAATAAAAGTTTTCAAAAATTTGTAATTACAAGATAAAAAGTAAACAACTTAAAAGAAGGAAAATGTTCCTAAGAAATAGAAAACTGATGACAAAAGTTAAAAAATTAATTAAAATGCAAGGAAGAAATACAAAAATTGTGAAACAACAACACACTGAGAAAATAAGCCTCTATCTAATTTCTAGGTTAAGGGACTCTGAACAAAACAAACAAGATACCGGCGATCTCAACCAAACTTTAAGGTTAACAGTAGCATTTAATCGACTAATAATAAACAAAGTGCTTTGCAGGTGCTATATCAACATCTCTTGGCTAAATTTAATCAAAAATTGGTTATATTTAGTCAACTTATTTTTTCAGTGCAAAATTAAATAAATAGCAAGAAAATGGAGAAATATAGTTTTTTCTTAATCTAATAAACTGTAAAAAAAAGTAAAAAATACAAAAAATTAAAAAAATTTAGTAAGAATCTATTAAAAAATTAGAATTATTATGCATTAATTAATATGCATGAAATGAATTGAAATTTAAAAGTTTGAACAAATTAGAATATTAGTTAATTGACTTTTGGAATTTATTTAAATTATAAAAACTTAAAGATATACAAATTAACCTTAATTTTTTGTTATCTTAATTCTAAAAACTTCTAGATCGTAGGTATTTTGATCATGCATGTCATCACAATTTTTTAAATTTTAGAAAGAATAAAATATTAAAAATAAATTTTCAAGATTTATCCACAAGTTTTTGGGGATTTTTTATGGTTTGCGATTTTTTTCATGCAGTATTAGACACCTGGAGAATTGTGAAGTTTTTATTTTTTTATTTCCCGTGTAGAAAAATCTTAGGGCATGCCCTAGGTCCTACGATCGACTGGTCGGGCATTGTCAAGACCGTCTAGTCTAGATGATCTGACTAGGCGCTGGGCAGCGCCCGATCAGACCGTCCGAAATGGATATTTTTGTTGAATGTCGTCTAGGCGGTCTGGCTAGGCGCTAACTAGCGCCAGATCAGACCGTCCAGATTAAGAAAATGTTTAAGTATCGACCAGACAGTCTGGCTAGCGCCCGTTCAGACCGTCTAGTTTAAGAAAACGTTTAAGTATAGACCTGACGGTCTGTCCAGCGCCCGATCAGACCGTCTAGTTTAAGAAACTTTTTAAGTATCGAACAGATGGTCTGACCAGCGATTGATTAGACCGTCCAGATTAAGAAAATGTTCAAGTATCGACCAGGGGGTCTGACCAGCACCCGATCAGACCGTCTAGTTTAAGAAAACGATTAAGTAGCGACCAGACGGTCTGACCAGCGCCCGATCAGACCATCCAGATTGAGAAAATGTTTAAGTATCGACTAGACAGACCTGGCCAGCGCCTGATCAGACCGTCCAGATTAAGAAAATGTTCAAGTATCGACCAGGCGGTCTGACCAGCGCCCGTTCAGACCTTCCAGATTAAAAAAATGATTAAATATTGACCGGACGGTCAGACCCAGAGCAATCCAGCGCCCGATCAGACTGTCCGTATTGGAATATTTATTAAGTGTTCTCTATAGGCCGTTTAGGCGACACTTAACCAATTTTACAAACCAACCAGTCTTCAATTGCTCTTCCGCCACATGGGATCCACCATGTTGAATTTTTGAAAACCGGCTTTAAATTCGCTATCAACAATAGCGAGTTTCAAATAAATCTGCCGATTATTTAAAAATTCGTCCACCATATTGCATCCGCCATTTTGAGTTTTTAAAAACCAACTTTAAATTCGCTACCAGCATGCCCAAAAATCCCCGAATTGCAAGTTTTAAATAATTTTGACGATTTTAGAAAAAATTCATCCGCCATTTTGAGTTTTTGAGAACCAATTTTAAATTCTGTTTCAGCTACCCCAAAAACCCCCGAATTGCAAGTTTCAAATGAATCTGACGATTTTAAAAAAATTCATCCGCCATATTGGATCCGCCATTTTGAATTTTTGAAAACAGTCTTTAAATTCTGTTTCAGCTACCTCAAAAACCCCCGAATTGTAAGTTTCAAATGAATCTGATGATTTTTAAAATATTCGTCCACCATATTGGATCCGCCATTTTGAATTTTTAAAAACCGACTTTTAATTCGGTCTTAGCTACCCCAAAAACCTCTGAATTGTTAATTTCAAATGAATCTAACAATTTTTAAATTTTACGTCCGTCATATTGGATCCGCCATTTTGAATTTTGGAAAATTGATATGAGATTCGTAATCAGCGACCCCAAAAACCCCTGAATAACCTCAGAAGTTTAACTTTTATAAATTACATCTATGAACATAACTTATAAGGACAATACGGAAAATTCTTTCAAGCGAGCGTATATAGCGTAGTTGGTAAGAGCGTAGGCTTTTAGAGCCCAGGGTTGCGTGTTCAATTCCCCCATGCGTCAAATTTTAATTTATAAGTTTATCGGTAATTGTTAGCAATACGTTGGTAATGGTGATAAAAATCAATAATATGTAGCACACTTGCCTTAGAATCATAAAATAATAATTAAAAATAATTATGTTAGTCATTTTTATGCATAAAAATTTTTTTTGTGTTCTGGCCGGGCGCTGGCCAGACCGTCTATTTTGAGTCTGGCCAGGGGGTCTTGACATGGCGCTGGCCAGAACTGTTACGATTTATCCATGATTTCGTATAGACTAGACGGTCTGAACAGGCGCTAATTAGCTGGTCTGATCTGGGGCTGGTTAGACGGTCTGACTAGCCGCTAACCAGACCGTCTAGTCTAGACGAAATCATGGATAAATCGTAACAGTTCTGGCCAGCGCCATGTCAAGACCGTCTGGCCAGCGCCCCAAAATTTTTCTACACGGGTTAAATCATGATTTTAATGCAAATGCTCAATAATTTAAATTATGATTCAAATAATGATTTATATCAAAGTGATTTAAGTCAATTACAGCCCTGATCAAAATAGTGGGACATTTAACAATGCTTTAGAGGTTTTTGGTTTTGAATGCAAGATACTAAATAATTTTAAAAAGAAAAACTTTACATTAAACGTCTCAAACACGTTTAATGTAAAATTTACTGCACCACTTTTCTCAGTATATTATACCTTCCTGCTCTTTTAAAAAAAATCGTCCCTGTAAGCAAATTATTTAGCCCAGTACCAGGCCCGTAGCCAGAAATTTTTTTCGGGGGGCCCAATATTTTATACCCGTAGCGCCCGTATCAAAAAAAAATTTTAACGAGTAAGAAAAATTTTGGGGCACCCCTGGCTACGTGCCTGCCCAGTACCAATTACTAACAATAATTTAAATTAAATAAGTCAAATATTTTTTTCCTAATATATATATGATAGTTTATACTAGATAAACCGTAAAATAACCAAAAACATTGAAAATAAAATTGTTGGAAAACATAATTTCATCAATTTTTGTTATAGGTCCAGTGATTTTTCAATTTTTGAAACTAACTTTATCCTAAAGTAAGGAAAGCAAATTGAAAAACATTTATAGTACCTATATAGTAAATATTTCCTGAATCAGTTTAAACCAAAAGTATATCATAAGACATAAGTCATCATTATATAGATATTTTAAAAAAGATTTGTTTCAAATACGATGATTGATACATTGGCGGAAGTCCTTATAAGTTTTTTGAAATCTCCTCTTTCATAAGAAAGAAACAATAACTCCAAGTATGCTAACAAGTTTACATCTCTAATCATGAAAACCGATATACCTACTAACTATTTGCATGCCATCGACATTAGTTTGCGGTCTCTCTCCTCTCTCACAATTGAATGTTGTAAATCGATCATTGAGCGCTTATACTACATAATAAGTGATTGTTGATTTTTTTTAATATTCATTAAAATTTTGAAAATTTGTTACAAAATATACGGAGAAATAAACGTTTTATACTTATTGAAGCTCTATACGTGTGCCTGTAGGTAGGCTGCTATGTAGGCATAGAAGAGTCAAAGCTGACGGTGTAAGATATTCAGGCGTAGGTTCAGTAATTAAAGTTAAAAATTCTATTCAAAAGTCTCGCTCTCGAAAAAGCGACAAGTCTTAACGTTTTATGTAAGGCTGATTCGTAATTAGATAAGTGCTTCTTTGGATTAGACGAGCTTACAATTAGTAGGAGCAGCGAAAATGATAAAAGAAAACTGAATAAATATGTTTGTCCAGTTTCAGAAAGTGCATAATAAAAAAAATTTACCTTTTTATTTAGATTTTTTTAATTAATATTTAAAGGTGACAGGTAGCAATCGTCTCTCTCGTAGGATTATTTTGAATTTAACAAGGAAATGATCACTCAATTTTTTAAATATTTGTTTAGTAACTATAGTAATTTTCAAATGCAATTTCAATGCAATTAAAGAAGACTTGCCAAAGAATAGAAAATTATAAATAAAGAAGAAATTAAAATTAAAATTTGTTTACCTTTTCTTATATTTGTAATTAAAACTGATCAAACATGTGAAAAAATGCTTTCACCTAATTTCAAGGTTGACGTTTCTCGCTCTTATAAGACAACATAATAATAAATTTGGAAAAATTATACAAAAATAATAATTAGCTTTTTTTATAGTAAGAAAATTGAAGTTCCACAACTTGTGCCACTATATTATTTCCAATAAATTAACATTCATTAATTTATTTTGTCTTTCAAGATCGAGAAACGTCAACATTGAAATCAGGTGAGAACATTTTCGCGTTCACGGGTTTGATCAGCTTTAAAAGTTGATCAGCCTCAAAGTTTCCCAATGGTTTCCCATGCAAAATGCATGGAAAAAAGCTTTTTCGTAGAAATGGTACAGAACCCTTCATAATCGATATTTTTCAATCACCCAACTCTGTTTCTCTTCAAGAGACTTCAAAGAATAATGTTAAATTGTTTATTTAACCATTTTTTAAAATTAACTATTTTTACAGGGCTCCAAAAGAACACACATTAAGTACAAATTACGAAATACTCGTTAAAAAACATTTTTACTGTCTTTATGACAGATTTTTCATAGATTTTGAAAAAATAACATAAATATTGGTTTTTAATCAATATTAATACATACAACTTCATGTAATTGCTAATTTGTTTAAACAAATTATTATTATTTATTTACAAAGAGAAAAATGGATTTTTAGAATTAGATGTTTAAAACAAGATAGTAACGCTTAACCTCTAATTATTATTAAAGGTTAACATCTAAGATATTAAATTTTAACATCTAGATATTAAAGTTTAATATGTAGATGTTAACCCTAAACATCTAGATAGCTGTACCTATGTATATTGAACGTTCGGACCAATTAACATTTTATGACACACAGCTTCAATAGTCATTTGATTAAACAAACAATTGAATAGAAATCGTATTTAAAATATTATTAATAAAAATGAGTTTCCACTGTTTTTTAAAGTAACATTTTATAGGACTGGCTTTGTAATAAACATGTTATCAACGGGGGCGTCGATGAGTTGTGTACTTAGGGAGTAAAGAGGAAAAGTGGTAGGTGATGGAGAAGAAGAAGGCGCTGAGAGGTAGAAGAGAGAGGATAGAGGAAGATTTAACGCAGTGGAAGAGGAAAGTAAGCTGGTGGATTAATCAGAAAGCCTGGGAGGAGAGACGAAAGCGAAGATGGGTAAGAGTGAGAAGAGGGTGTATATGAGTACATGAAGAGAGAGATTGAAGGTGAAAGAGAGAGAAGAAGTAATAGAGCTTAGAAGGGAGGGTTAAGAGACGGAGGAAACAGAGAGCAGAGGTTTCAGGAATGGAAGAAAAAGGAAAGGAATGGTATAAGGGAAGTCAAAGGTATCACAGAGGCGTTCGGGTATGTAGGCTGGGGAATAAGGATGATGGTTTTTGGCCAACGAAAAGAAAATGAGGTGTGGTTTTGGGGTACGATGGATGGTGGGATCAGGAGTGTGAAAAAAGTAACGAGGTTTTAAGAGAAGATATCAGGAACTGGAGAAAAGGAAGGTTAGATAAAGGAGAATATAATATGAGACTCAGAGTGCTTGGAAGGCTTTTGGAGATGAAGAGGGAATTAGATAGGAAGAGTTATATTGAGAGCGTAGAAAAGGCGGTAAGGTTGGGAAGGAAATGGGAAGTAATAAATAGAGAAAGGAGAAAAAGACAGGAGATAAATCAAGAGATTAGTTTAAAAAAATGGATGAGATACTTTAAGGAGATGTATGGACGGGTAGGGGTGAGAATAAGGGGAGAGGAGAAAAAAATAAGAGGGTATGTGGAGGGTGAGGAAGAGATTAATAGGGAGGTCAGGAGGGCAATAGATAAATTGAAGAGGGATAAAACAGCTGGGATGTGAGGAATGGAAAATGAAGAATTGAAATATGGACGGAGGAGTAAGGGAAGAGATATGGAGAGTGGTCAGTGATATATGGGAAGGGAAAAGATGGCTGGAGAAGTGGAAGACAGGGGTGATAGTCCCTATAGTGAAGAAGGGGGAAGTAAGAAATATAGGAGACTATAGAAGAATCACATTAATGCCTGTGTTGTATATATGCTGAGGTAGTCAGGAGTAGGTTAGAAAAGAAGGTGGAAAGATTGGGTTGCATCCCACATAATCAAACGGGATTTAGAAGGGGAATAAGGACCATGGACAATATATATGTTTAGAATCACTTACTGAGCTAGAGATTGGAGAAGAAAGGGGGAAATGTCGTGGCAGTTCCTGTCGACTTTAAATCTGCATTTCTGTCAGTTAACAGGGGTTCCTATGGAAAGTCTTGAAAGATAGGGGAATAAAGGAGAGCACGATAGAGAGTATTACGGAGATTTACGAAGACTCAAGAGTGAAAGTCGGAGTTGGAGGAAAGTATGGAAAGAAATTTGGTTGAGAAGGAGGTTAATGCAGGGTTGTCCACTGAGCCCCTTGATTTTTAATCTGCTTATAGCGGATTTGGAGGAAAGGTTATGAAGGAGATGGAAATGAGGGGTAGTGCTAGGGAGATCGAGGATATATACCCTGGCGTACGCTGAAGATGTGGTGCTGCTTGTGGAGAAGAAGAAGTAAATGAGTTTTGTTATTTAGAATATTGGTCTGAGTCGAATGGATCAAATGAGTTAAATGTAAGGAAGAGAGTGGACAAGGCTAGTAAAGTAATGGGACAAGTGTGCAGGATAGGGAAGAGGAGGTGTAAGAACGATTGGAAAAGAAGAGTGTGGCTCTTTGATGTATTGGTGTGGTCGGTCGTAAGATATGGTGTGAAAATATGGGGATGGTTAAAAAATTGCATTAAAGGTTTCTGAGGTAGGCGAAGGGGGTGAGTAGAAGCTGCCCAGGGTATATGGATCCGAGAAGAATTGAGTAAGGATAAAATGATAGTGAGGCAAAGAAAAAGGGTATAGTGTTTTAAGAAGTTAAGAAAAGGAGGAGGTAGTAAAATAGGACAGATGTGTTGGAAGGCTGTAATGGAAAGACAGGAGAAAGGGATGGAGAGTAGAATGGGTTGGGAGAAAAAAATATGGTTGTCAAGAAAGGAGGAAAAAGGGTGAGAAGTTAGGAGGAACTGGAGAAGCATGTGCGGAAAAAGAATCAAACGGAGAAATGGGCGAGAATTAAGGAGTCTAGATATAATAGATGGTATTGGATAGTGAAGAAAGAAGGTGTGCCGAGGTATTTGGATGCAAGGAAGAAAGAGGGTAAGTAGAATAGGTGTTAAGATTTAGGATGGTAGAGGAGATGAAACAGTGTAGATATTGGATGGACGATAAGGAAAGGTATCTTTCAGAATGAAAAAAAAAGAGGGGCTCTTGTGCTATACCTATCTCTTTTTACAGTACCCTACCTGCTTGCACCTCCCATGGGAATTGAGCAACTAGCGCTGTTTATCTTTATTCTTATATGTCTATGGTTAGATAGGTGATGGATAGGGACGGGTTAATAAAGGATAGCTTAAGTAAATAATAAAGGTCAAGTAATTTCGCAAGGCTCGCTTATGAGAGTATTACGGTTACGAAACAGAAGCCCTGGCACACAAGTAAGTTTATCAGAGTATAAGAAAGCGTTTGTCGATGTAGTTTATAAAATGGTGTGCACGGAAAAAAATAATTTTTCGAATATTACAAAACTTTTTTGTACTCTTGGATAAAACCATTTACAAAACCCAGTTTCAGGTATGTGCAGAACAGTTTTGTAAAATATCCTGAAATTTTAGAAAAAAGTGGAAAATTATTTGCAGTTACTACAAAGAATTCCGGAACTTGTGCTGAAATTTCAGTACATTTTACAAATCTTTTCTGCACATACCTTAAACTGAGTTTAGTAAATGGCTTTATCGAAGAGTGCAAAAATGTTTTTATTTGTAAAATTCGAAAAATTATTTTTTTCCGTGTATATAGTCTGTACGTTATTGTAAAGAGGACGGAAGTCCTTCGAGCCCGTAAAAGGGAGAATAAACAATTTACTTATATTGTTTATTATCAACATTTTATTATGTAGAGCTACTTTCCCGTGCAATCTCAGAAAACATTTAAGTGACATTATCATTTGAGTCGATATTTCCAAAATAAAACACGCAAGTACCAACCGAAACCGCAAAGTCACTTAGGTATTTTCTTAGATTGCACGGCAGTACAGAGATGCAACTTTTTCTTAATTTTGCAACTTTTCGAGGTCAGTGATGCTATGTACTAACAACAAACCAAAATTATAATTTTTACAATTGTTGAAACAAATTCTATTGTTTATTATTTACTTTTTATTAAATAGAGCTACAGAGATGCAACTTTTTCTCAATTTTGCAACTTTTTGAGGTCAGTGAACCCATGTACAAACAACGAACTAACAATAATAATTTTCACAATAGTTTAATCAAATTATTAATGTGCATTTTCAAGTGTTATGGAATAGAGTTAGAGAGTGGCAATTTTTTTGCAATTTTGCAACTTTTGAAGGCCTATGAAGACAAGTACTAGCAACAAAATACGAAAATGCATTTCGTGGATTAGGAGCTGCAAGACGCAAATTCAGGTGATAGTTCGAAACATGCCACTCTATTAAAGATTTGAAGAACGTACCATCGCAGATGTTAAATTTTTTCCTTCATATTAGGTTGTTAAAAATATAACAAAAGGTTAATTAGTGTCAGTAATTATTTTCATAAATTAAATTTAAACTACAAATAGTTAACTTTAAAGAATAATTATTAATATTTTATTCATTTTCGTTAAATATCAGTTAAAATAAAATAAACAAAAAAAATTGATAGACCAGATGGCACGTTCTTCAATTCTTATCCCAAATAGCTTGTTTCTAAAATTACAACTTTTTAAAAATTTATCTATTTTTACCTTCAGAAGACTTCCTTTAGAACTCTGGTCAAATAACTAACACATGTATTTATCATATTTAAAAAAAACAAATATTCTAACGTTTTATACTTAATTATTATGTCTTACAGTCATTCTTACCTCTCAACAGAAGAAAACTTGCAAAATTGAGAAAAAGTTGCATCTCTGTAGCTCTATTTAATAAAAAGTAAATAATAAACAATAGAATTTTTTTAAACAAGTGTAAAAATTATTATTTTTAGTTTGTTGTTAGTACGTGGCTTCACTGACCTTGAAAACTTGCAAAATTGAGAAAGAGTTGCATCTCTGTTGCTCAATTTGTGCAGATTTTGAAAATATACAAAATAATTTGTTTAAACAATTGTTAAAATTAATATTTTAACTTTTTTGTTCGTGTTTGGCTCCAATGGCTTCGATAAGTTGCAAAATTAAGAAAAAGTTGCAACTCTCTAGGTCAATTTCATAGAAAGTTGTACCATTTCTACGAAAAAATCTTTTTTCCTATGCATTCCGAATATGAAATTTTGAGCGCTTTGAGCCTCACCTAAATATTTATTAAAAGATAAAAAACAAGAGTATTTTCTTTTTTTTGATCTAGAACAATCCTAAGGAGTGAGAGCATTAAAAATTTTTTTTTTACCACCCTATTGTGCTGTCATCCAAGCGAGAACTTTGTTGCTTACCTTCTCCTATTTTTTTCTTTCATGCAATTGACAAAAGATTTTCATCTCTAACAGGAATTTTAATTAGGATATTTTTTTAACAGTTCTTTACAAAGTGTCGCAGATGAAGTCGACACTTTTCTTTTTTTAGGAAGAAGATCAGTACAAGAGGAAATAATTTTTGAAGGACAAGATGAAAGATTACATACTTCTTCAGTGTCAACTATACTATCTTGTCTGCTCTCAAATCTAAAAAAACTTTTATAAGAAAGCACAAACTTGCCTCCATCACTGATAGAATTGTCATATTCAGAGTGAATTTCAATAATATTAATAATAGCTAAAGTCTTGAAGTTACCTATAAATATAAAACAAGTTTTTTTGAGGATTCTCTCGAAGACCCTCTCAGGAGCTCCTACTGAAAGGAAAAGGTCGGATCTGCCCTCGTGTGAATACTGGCATATCGCCTATTCCGACTCTGGGATTTCGATCCGCTCAATATATCACAAGAAGCTCTCAACTCCGAAATCTTGATGCTATGTTTTGAATACATGTGACCTGGTTGGCATTTGAATAATATTCTCGATGCCCGATTAAGAGCGTGACTTTGGAGAAAAGCACAAGCTAAGGGGTATTATATTTTTGACCTTTTCTTTAGGACGGTAGTCAGAAATATTCTTTCGCCACCCTCTTCAAGGGAGATCCAAAAATCACACTCTACTGAGAAACTCTATTGGCGTATCGAATCGTGGTCAGGGGTGAACGTTAGAACCACTACTAACGTATTTTGTATTTTAAATGTCACGACGTTTAGTTTCAGAATCATAATACGGTTACAATAACCTAGAAAGGAGTACTTAAATCAGGGACGTAACTACAAATGTTGAGGCCTCCCCACAAATTTTTCAGGAGGCCCCCTCCCCGCCAATATTTTTTTAAATAGTGTATAAATAATAGCGGTCAATATTTTCTATTTTTAATTATTTTTTTAACAAAAACTTTTTGCATTAGGGTTATTGGGCTCGAGACCCCTAGCAAGCCGAGGCCCCCCGCAATGCGGGGTTTCGCTGTATGGTAGTTACGTCCCTGACTTAAATATTATATTATTATTAAAGTGATAGGTAAAAACCTTAACAGATAGGAAGGGCATTGTTAAACCGTTACAGTGGCGTAGCAAGGGGGGCGGAGGGGGCGGTCCGCCCCGGGTGACACCATTTTAGGGGTGACACCCTAGAGGAAAGCTAGTGCAATAGGACAAAATTTAACTCTCCTAACTAAAAAAAAAAAAAAAAAGTTTATAGTAGGGAAGGATTTGAGTTTTTGGGGTGACATTCTTATTTCCGCCCCGGGTGACACTCAGCCTAGCTACGCCCCTGAACCGTTAAAAATATGTGGCAATTTACTGATTAATATTTTTACGTAAACAAAAATTTAATAATTGTTTTCTTTTTAGTTGTATGCATATGGATACGCATAAACATGTGTTTGTCTTCATACGTGGGCCAAATATAAATATATTGCGAGAAGATTGACGTATCTTTAGAAATTCTTTGTACGTTACCAAAGAACAGCGATTTAATATTTAGAAATTATAAAAATTTGCATTAAAATTTTACACTCTGAAATAAATGAAATCACGCTGTATGTATTAAAGTGAAACGACAGTTAGCGTGCTAAGACTCTTATTTTATTATTTTTGAATAAATAGTCCATCTAACGAAAATTTGATTCTTTTTATTTTACTTAGGGTTATCTCTCTTTAGTTAAGAAATACAAACTCTAACAGCTTATACCACGATTACTCAGAGGAGCTCTATAATATTCCCTTTTTTAGAGCTCTGATATTGAAACTGCTTATTTACATAAACAATACCACAATGTTTATGTAAAAAAGTACATTCTCACATAAAGACACAAAGGAGGCAGAGTATTGTATTTAACTGTCTCCAAATCTTTTTAAATTTTAATTGACTAGTTAACCCGGTTGTAAATCCGTGTACAAGATCATCTACTGAACTTGTACATGATTCTGGATAAAATCATGCACAGGTGCATTGACTTGCTTTGTGCATGAACTTGCGAATGGTCAACACATAAATTTGGAACAACGAACGTGCAAAAGAACATGCACATGTTCATGAACGCTTCTAAAGGCAAATAATTTCATGTACATGAAAATGCACACGAACATGCACATGAATCTGTACACGAAAATGGATAATTATTTATTTAATTTTAAACGTTGCGCATTAGTTATCTATGGGAGTGAAGGCTGCGCAGTAGATTTTAATGGCTATAAAAGGTAGAGGACCACTATAAAACAAGTAACATTTGTTAATAATATTTAAAGTATGAAAAATTATGTGCATGAACATTTGCACGTTCATGCACATGTTCTTGTATCAGATTTTATTGTGCGTGCATAAAAATGTACACGTTCGTTGTTCCAAATTCATGTGTTGACCATCCACAAGTTCATGCACAAGACAAGTCAATGCACCTGTGCATGATTTTATCCAGAATCATGTACAAGTTCAGTAGATGATCTTGTACACGGATTTACAATAGGGAAAACTATTCATGTTTTAACTTTTAGCCTGATGAGGTCGACAAATCTGGGTGGACGGAACGTCGCATATTTGACGAAAGAATAAAAATTTAAATTTTGTATTCACCTGACCTTCCGACCTTTCATCGGATGTATATTTACAGGTTTTTTACATGATAAGGTGGATAAATGACCATGCAGTGGTGTCTTTTAAACTTTAAATACTCATTTATAAATTTAAATATGACAACTGTTATAATGTTTTACCCCGAATAATACCTTCTTCCGGCACTTGGTGAACAATATACTATTACTTTATTTTGCTTCAAGATTACTTTATTTTATGTTAAAAAGAAATAATTAATAAAATATTATTAAGATGTAAATGTTTTTCTTTTTTTTTTAGGAAACAATGGAAAGGAGGAAAGTTTCAGATGCTAAGGAGACAAATTATGGAACGTAAGTATAGTTGCAAAAAGATAAAGATAGTGAAAGAATAAGGTGTCAGCTGATCCAACTAGAGAAATTTGTAAATTAAAATGAAAAATCACTTATTATTGCAATAAGTATTTAATAAAAAGATACACCTTACGCGACAGTAAGACGTATGAAAAGAAGGGCTTTGTAGAAAGTCATGCTTTAAAAATTCATGTTTATAAATAGATCATTCATAAACATTTAACAGCATATATATTTCGTGCTAATGTTGCGTTCAAATTACTACACACTTGTTATTTATTGTAGAGATCTAAGATTGCAGGCTGATCTTACAAGTCTTCTGTGGTATCTTACTTTTAGTTTTTGGCATGTTGTAGTTAAAAATGTACAATTAATAATTAAAATTATTTGTTAATAATAATTTAATCATAATTCGCGTTTAAGTCCCACGTCTGCATTCTTTTAGCACTCAGAACGTGTAACTCAATCTGATCTAATTTAAAAGCAAGCTTCGCAAAATGTACGCTCAAGGAAGAGCTGACACTTAGGTTAAGACTCATTGTACCTGCCTATCCGTTCCCTCGAAATAATCAAACTCACCCTTTCGAAAGTTCTATTTTTCCCTAAAAGTTCAGGATTTCTTCCAGAGACAAGTTTGTAACTTGAGTAACATCTTGAGAATGTTATTTTATCAATGTTAAATTGTTGATAATTTAGGAAACCGTGTCCAGTAAGCAGTTGACTTACGGTTTTCATCTTGGATCTACTGAGACCAAGAAGTTACTGCAAACTTTTTCTTAAAGCCCAGAAAATTTTTCGATTGTCTTCCCACCTCCACTTCTGCCCAGTAGGTTTCATGCTTTCTCTGAAACCATCGATGGAGAACTCTCTCAACCTCGCTCGTAGAAATGCCTATAAAGCCGATTCCGACCCCACCATCAGTATTGTTGGTCCTATTTCAGCTAGAGCGTTCGCTCTTTAATATAAACCAACGTTGATTCGTTGATTTGCTAGAGCACTTAGATCCGTTGAAACGAGAGTCCCGCTCGAAAAATTCATCGGGATACTTTGATCCGATCGGTTACTAGGATCGCCGTGGTCCCGGTGGAAACGTTTACGTAATTGGCTTGCACATGAAACTATGGAGCGCGTCCACAGGTGCCGGATTGTAGGACGTCTTTTTCGGAGAGTAGGGCGAGTCTCACGAACCATTGTGTGATCTCAGGGTGGGGTGCAGTGGATGAAAGCTCAAATGCTTAAGTGAGAAGTTGAGGGAAGCCTGAGCCTGACGGTCTAAGCACATCAAGGAAAATGTTAATACCCTTTGCAGATAATCACATGCAAGTTTCAACTCTTCTCTCTTTCCCATAGATACAGGCCTTCCTTGAAGTAAGCCCATTTAGTTCTCCTAGAGTCACGACTCTACTTGTTTTCTTCCTCTATTGCCTTCAACCTGAATGTTATGAGCCTGTTCTGTGACGGAGTGTCCTCTTTTGAAATTTTCCAATCATGCACTAGCTCCAAACGAATTTTCGAGCAGCTCGTACCCAACACTTTCTTCCTTTTAGCAGTTATTAATGTTATCTCATTCTGCTGGCTCAGAATGTCTAAATCAGAGTATATTAAGAAGTTTAGAAGTGTCACACCTTTTATTGGTATAAGTGTTACTCCTTACAGAGTGATGTGCATTAGAGGCAGCCTTTCTTCATGGCAGAGTTCCACCAGCTTCGTAAGGGGTCGTTCATATACCATGTGGACACATTGGGGGGGGGGGGGGGAGGACCTAGTTCAAAAAAAACCTTTACAGGAACTTCTAAGGATCCTGTTATGATCCTTTAAGGAACTTAAAATGTTCCTTTACATAGGAACTTACTTATGTTCCTTTAACGAGTCCCTCGTAGGACCATAATACAGTTTGGGATCCTCTATAGGTACACGCGGGAACCTGTGAAGGATCGTTGTCCCAAATTCCGTCAAGGGATCGTGTCAGGATCCTCCGAGGAATTCTTGCAGGACCTTTCAGGATCGTTAAAGGACCTGTCATGATCCTTAAAGGAACATTTAATGTTCCTTTAAAGATACTTTAAGGATCCCTTGACACGATCCCTTGACGGAATTTGGGACAACGATCCTTCACAGGTTCCCGCGTGTACCTATAGAGGATCCCAAACTGTATTATGGTCCTACGAGGGACTCGTTAAAGGAACATAAGTAAGTTCCTATGTAAGAACATGTGTAGTTTTTCAAAGAACTAAATACATGACGCGCACTGGTCGAACTTGGTTTCTATGATACTTACAGCTGCGCAGTAGTTTTTAATTTTCTAGAATCCTACGTCAAATATAACAGAATTTTAATCAATTACCAGATCAAAAAAGAAATTATCCAAAAAATTTTTATTAAAGGATACTACGCGGGAACCTGCAGGGGAACATGTACATTATGCGTTCCTTCGCGGGAACCTGTGACGGATCGTTGTTCCAAATTCCTTCAACGGATCGTGTCAGGACTCACTAAGGAATTATTGCAGGACCTTTGAGGATCCTTAAAGGACCTGTCCGGACCCTTAAAGAAACATTTAATGTTTCTTAAAGGTTCATGACACGATCCTTAAAAGTTCCTTTAAAAGAATTTTTAACTGGAGAGGGTCTAGAAAAGTCAAAAAGTGTTCAATCTCCAATGCATTTTTATGTCCACTAGGGGGGAGGAGGGTCAAAATTTGGTAAAAAACTGTCTACGTGGTATATGAACGGTCCCTTACCTCCTCTGGTAGAGGTAGTCCTGCATCTCCTGGAAAATAATTTAAGGCTTAAATGACCTCCTTTTTACCAACTACTTTTTCCTGATATTTAGCTATAATTACAACCAAATTTTGTGTGCGAAAATCTGTCAGAGAGAGGACTTCTAATCCTCGTTGAATTGTATATACCATCGAAACAGGTTCTTGTAGTAGAACTCTCTTGGAGGACTTTTGAGCAATGGTCGAGAGTACTTTTTTCTGATGAAGCTAAAATGTACCATGGAATACTTGTAAAACATAGAGCGCCAAATGGAAAACGTCTTATAGGTAATAAGTTTGAATTCCAAGAAAATGAATTAATGAAGATGAATGAAATTATTGCGCATGTGCAAAGTATTACAACGTGGTTCTTAGTCTCCGATAATAAAAGCTGAATTTGTGTTAAAAAGTGACTTAATAAGACCTGCTTTTACATTCTATTAGTCAAAGTGATACTTTTTGAAACTATTTTTATATAAACTTTGGTGCAGAGTATTGTTTTACTCGATTTTTTCTAACTTCTTATTTCTTAAGGTCAGGTTCCTCCAAAAAACGTGTTTTTTCAAACTTATTTTATTGATATTACAAAAAAAGTTTTTGAATCAAACTTTTTTCATATACAAAGACACATAAAAATACTAATTGAAAAAAATAATTTTATTTTGTTTTCAAAATAGCTGCACCGAAAATGGCTGTTCAAAAAAATCCCTTTTGTTGGTGGGTGTCACGATATCTCTGGATCCATTCAATTGAAAGCAAAAATCAAAATGGTTTCTTATTCTCTATGACATTGGCTATAGTGTGAACTAGAATAAAACATTTTCACCAAAAAAAAACAAAATTTCGGACTTTTCAATTTTTAACCCTTTTTTTCACTTTTAATTGTTTATAACTTTTTTAAATGATGATGAATATTTTTGGTTCTAGTTCACACCATAGAGAGACATTTGAAGAGTAAAATGACGTTTGGTTCATGTTGATAAATGCAATAGTTTCTAAATAAGAGTGACACCCAGTTCAGAAAACTTTGTTTCGAGAAAAACGTGGTTTCGAGAAAAAGGCGATTAAAATTTTTGTTCGTGAAAAATCGTAAAAAAAGTGGATTTTACACATGTATCCAATGCGGCTGCGTACACTTCTTCCTGGTCGTCATAGGTGTCATTTTCAAGAATTTTTGCATTTCTTGCTGCAGTTCTGTAATCTATAGACGCTTCTGTGGCCGCTCGAGCGGCTTTCTTGTATATCTACTTCTCGGTCGTGCAGACCTTCGAGACTAATTCTATATTATTTCTAAGAGTATTTTCTAGCAATTAACGGGGGAAAAAAATTTAGATTTTTTGAAAATTGTTTGGAGGAACCTGGCCTTAACCTAAAAGTTAGTGCAACGTCTAATAAAAGTGCGATGTCTACTTTATTATTAGTTCCTGATTCCGATAAAACTTTTCGGGAGTGTAATGTTGACATTCAAAAAGAAGTTACTCGATGTGATAAATGTAATGCACCATTTCATGCTAGCAGCTTTAAATGTAAGAAAAAGTGCTGTGCTGGTTCAAGGTAATCATCACCGAGTGTATCCGAAAGAGCGGTCACTAAGGAAGATTTGAGTGAATTGCTGGCTAATCAGTTAAAGCAACTTGTAGAGCATATTTCTGTTAAATTAGATCCTTTGCGCGAATCTTTGGGTAAAATTTCTGAACGAGTCACCGGAATAGAAAATTCTATCTCTGGTGCTTTAGATCGAGTGAACTCATTGGAGACTGAAGTAGTTGTTATAAAAAATAACATTGAAACTGTAAACGACAGAATCGCGAAATTCTCAGATCTCACTTTTTCTAATTGCTTAAAAAAAATTGATGATCGTAATAGCCGCAAATCTAATAATATTTTGTTCAATGTTCCTGAGGATGCCAACGAATCTTCTCATGATTCAAACCTTGTTCTGAATATCTTGCAGGTCTTATCGTCTGATAAAATTCCTGAAACTCAGTCAGTTAAACGTATCAAGCCTAGAATACGGATGTCACCTCGACCACGTCTATTGCGTGTTTCTTTGATGAATGAAACAAGTGTGAAGTTTACGATCACTGCCTTTAAGAATCTTAAATTTTAAAAACAGCTCTTCCAGACATTTTCCCTAAAAATCTTTCTGTCTCATGGGACAAACTTTCATTACAAATGCAAGATTATAGAAATGCCAGAAAAGAAATGGAAGATCGTATTTTGAAAGGAGAGAGGCTTCATAAAAGGATGACCTCAAATCATTAAGAGAGACCGGAACTACCTCGTATCACTAGAACCTAACATTACATAGATTGAACGATCATTTCTATTGCATTGAACTATAGTTAAATGACATGACACTGGAACACATCTACCTCTTATCAAATTCTCAAGAACAATCACACTACAATTTTTCTTCTGCTTCAAACATTATTGTCCACATTATTGTCTTGGCTTCAATAATAAAATAGGTGTTTTTATCTATCATCGATGTGCTGTTTTTTATGACATTTTTCAAGTGGATTAAGTGCTAGTTGTTGAGTAATTTGTTAATTAAAATGCTCATGTAATGATTTATCTTAAATTTAAAACTATATTTTGGATCATGTTTTAGATTTATATTATCAATTCTATGTTAAGCTTATTCTATCAGATTTATATATTATTTTGGTTACGGTGTTATAAGCTTGCTATTGTTTCATACTTTGCCTCATACTTAAAAGTATTATACTTTTCATACAATTTTTATTGTTGTTTAGTTTTAAGTTTTGTTAAGTACTTTGTACAAAAGGGTCTCAAGCTAGTTAATACTTTTTAAATAAATAAATAAATGAATAAAAGATAATGATTTAAAGCACACAAGCAAAATCTAAAAATCGTATATTGCTCGAAATATGAAAGCAAGAGTTTTTACGAAAATGGAGTTGTTTTCACAATCTTCATATTGCGACCGATTCGAACTTGTATGGGACTGGTTAGAAGAAAGAATTAGAATATTGCGACCTAAAATCATCAACCACTTATGGGATTGTCTAGAAAATTAAAAGGAAAAAAGTCATCTGGTGATTAGATTTTTCAGCAATGGTCGAGGGTACTTTTTCTGATGAATCCAAGTTTCAGCTTTTTGAAACAAATTGCACTGCTTGGAAAAGCATCGTCGAGAATTATTTAGATAAATTAATAAATCGAATGCCTCGAATGTGTTGCGCAGTTATTGAATCAAAAAGAGGATATTTTGCAAAGTCAAATATTTATTAAAAATAAATCGAGTCGTGCGTAAGTAGCCACATACTTGTGACCGGTACTATATTTTTTTCGAGTCTTTTAGAGTAATTAAGCACCCATTTCCCCAGTATTAATTGACTTAATGCTTGGAATCAGAGCGTACATAGTAAAATTATATGTATTCCTGTAGAAAGAGATTAAGCTTAAACATGTTTTATGAAATAAAGAAGAGAAAGACAATCGACAAAGTGACCTACCCATCTATAACGATAAACACATGATCCAGAAATTTTAAGGAGATAATATTCTTTAAGGACTCTTAATTTTTGAACTCAATATTGAAATTGATCCAAGTCTTTATCGTGTCGACTCCTATCAAAGACCAAATTCTGCTGAACTTGTTTTTTTATACATTATTTTTACCAGCTTCGAGCAACTTTCATTTTAAGATTTTGTTCCTGATCGACATGTATTAAGTTTAAGGTTCTCAGTCGAGAACTGCAGTCGGATGATAATAGATATGATTCCTCTATCTTTGATTAAATTGTGTGATTTGTCATTTGTGGAACCATTATTTATATTATTTAACATGTCACTGCAGTGTTGTGTTTATCCATTTGAATGGAAAAAAGGATTTGTAATTCCTGTGCATAAAAGTGGTAAAAAAAACAACATTGAAAATTATAGGTCATTACATTACTTAGTACAATATCAAAAATTTTTGAAAGTATAATTCACGATTCTCTTTATGCTTCAGTTTCGAATTTTATTATTGATGAGCAACACGGTTTTGTTCAGGGCCGTTCTACTACAACCAACCTTGGATTGTTCACAACTTTTTAATGTTGAATCTTGAAAAAAAAACGGCAAATTGATACGGTTTATGTTGACCTAGCCAAGGCTTTTGATCGGGTTGACCATTTAATTTTACTAAGTAAATTTAGAGTCATGGGATTGTCTGATAATCTGATCACATTTTTTAAAAGTTATCTTTTTGAAAGATCTCAAGTTGTTAAAATTAAACATGAGTAGACTATGCCGTTTCTGCCACTTCTGGTGTTCCACAAGGCTCGAATCTTTGTCCGCTTTTTTTTATACTATATATGAATGATATGAAATTTGTTTTTCAAAACTCTCTATTTTTGTTATACGCGGATGATATAAAATGCTATAAAGTAATAGATCATGAAAATCCTTGTAGTGATAAGGCGGTGTTACAGGCAGACCTGGATCGTCTTGATCGGTGGTGTAGTGATAACCATATGTCCTTGAATACCAAAAAGTCTTTAATTATCTCTTTTTCAAAACAAATGACGTTTAGCTACAGCTATACCATTGGTGGGAATGATCTAGATATGGTTACTCGTGTACGTGACCTTGGAATTCTATTATGTAATGACTTGAACTTTAATGATCATGTTTTGGAAGTAGTTTCTAAAGCACATAAATCATTAGGATTTGTGATGAGAAATTCTGCAGCCTTGCACAAAATGTCTACAATTGGAGTACTTTATTTTACATTAGTAAGATCAGTTTTAGAATACTCGTCTGTGATTTGGGTGCCTTACTATACGTTTAACATAATAAAGATAGAAAGAGTTCAAAACAGATTTCTACGGTTTGCAGCGCGATAACTTAACATACCATTTGATAGGAATACCCATGATTATAATAATTTACGGGCAATTATTAATATCCCACCGATTACGTCCAGATCTTATTATTATGCTGACATGATCTTTTTCTATAAATTATTTCATGGTATAATTCGAAGTTTACCTCTATTATCTATGATAAAATTGCATGTCCCAATAATATGAGATATTATTCTCCTTTTCATGTTGAATCTCATAAAACCAATTATGGTATTCATTTTTTGATGAGTAGGCTAGTCAAAGAGGCAAATAAACTGTCAACTGACGTTGACTTTTTTAATAACGATCTAACGAGATTTACTTCAATATCGTATCGATTTTTACTGAAATCAAACACATTAATGTAAGCTTAGCATATATTATTTGCTATGAAGTTTAGTTACCATTTGTAACTTTAGGATTAATTAAAGGGCTTGTCCCGTTTATAAATAAAGAAATAAATACATTTTTATGTACATCATTTCCTGAAAAGAAGTTATAACAATATGTTGTACATGTCTAACAATATAAATCTTTTTGTTTTAGTGTAAAATGTGAAGAAGAAGATAAGCCAACATGGTGTTTTTGGAGAAAACGAAGATATGTAGTTGCAGTTCTTGCTTTTTTAGGCTTTTTTGTTTCTTATATACTGCGTGTAAATCTCAGCGTAGCTATAGTTGCAATGACTGAAAATAGGACCATTGTGGATGAAAATGGCAACATAACTCATTATGTAAGTTTGACTATCTTTTTGCAGCAACATTCAGTATAATGTTGAGATGTGTAGGTGGAAATCGTTACCTTCGAGCAAAAAACTCCCACTCTTGCTTTATACGCCTAAAAACTCCTCTCTGACGTTGGTCGTTTAAAACTTCCACTGTGTGTTTTTGGTTAATTGAATTGATAAAATGTTTTAATTTAAATCAAAAGATCATTTGAAATATACCAACTTCAATAAGCACTAATTTAAACAATATTATATGAATATTTACAATTTTTTATGTTTCTAAAATTTTAGAAAGTAGAAAGTTAGAAGAATTTAAAAAAACTGGTTTTTTGACGTTTATTTTAACAGTGGAAGTTTAAGACAGCTAACGTCGGAGTGTAGTTTTTAGGCAAAATTTTATGCAAAATTACTAGGCTCCATTCTGCCTATTCCTGTAATTAGTATGAAACAAGATACACCTCTCTGAAGAAGACTAAAAAATTAGTCTCCACTTGGTGGGTACGAATGTTAAAACAGTGAAAACAGTGGTTCAACTGCTCTCTGGGCACGGGTTCCTAAACTACCAGCAATTTAGAATTGGTAAAGTAATATTATTAAGGTGCAGGAATATTATAGGCTGATGAAGAAACATCAACCCACATATTAAGTCATTGCCGAGCTCTCGCTGAGGAGAGACAATTGAGCTGGAGATCAAAATTTATAGATCCCGCGCATGTTACAAACTTATCCCTTGAAAAACATCGGAGCTTCTGGGAAAAGAACGGATCTTTAGAAAGGATAGGTTTCATTATTTTGAGTAAATAGGTAGGCGGATACAATAGACAAAACGTGTGTACCCATTGGTCCTTGGGAGAACTCTTTGCGAAGTTCGTTTTAATATTAGATTGGATGAGATTAACACTTTACACGAAAGCGCATCAATAACAAACAATTTTTAACAACAAAATAAAAAAGAGAGAGTAAAAATGGACATTGGGTTGCGCTGGTTTCTCATGGTGGCTCTGGGACGCTCTTAACTTTTCAAATTATTTTTGTTTTACTAAAATACACTTGGTTCACAAAGTCTTAGTACATTTTGTTGGATTGTTCTTACCTACTCGCTTCACTTCCAATTAAAATATTTCTGCAAAAATGCAGTAAGATCTATCAATCAGGGATTTTTTCAAAAGTTTATTAAATTTAGGATAAAAGGGATCAATTCAAGGTGCAATTATTTTAATGAAGTAAATAAAAAAATATAGTTTTTTAAAGTCAGAGATTTTTTGTGACAATTGTGTCTCCAAAATATTTTCCAAAAAAGATTAAATAATTCTGAAGTTTCTAAGACTGTTATGATCGTTATAGAATAAAAGAGCAGCTCTGAATTTCAAATTACTTTGTCAGCTAATATCATTAAGGACGATCGATGGACAAACCCGACAGTGTTTGTCAAAGACTTTCCTCTCCTTTGGTGAAAATTTGCACTTTGACAATTTATTTAAAACAAACCAAACACGATTTCCTGGAAAAAGTGTTTGGTTTGTTTTAAATTAATTGTCAAAGTGCAAATTTTCACCAAAGGAGAGGAAAGTCTTTGACAAACACTGTCGGGTTTGTCCATCGATCTCATGATGCATAAAGACCATTAACAGAACTAGTCTCGTAAGCATCAAAAAAGAAAAATCATAAATTATTATTCGACTTTTTGGTCAATTATAGACTTTATATAGGTCAATCAATTCTTTTTAAGACAAGTAATGTAATTTTTTTATTTGTCAAGTTGTATTTTAAATGTGATATTTTTTTGTCAAAAAACAATATTTTTGGTAAAAACTGGTGTTTAAAAAATTTTAGTTTGGTATTTTCAAAAATTCCTGCCTCTAAATTTAGAAGTTTATGAGTTTAATTCGCCATCCAAATTTTATTAAAATCCGTTTAGGCGTTAACTAGTGGGAAAAAGACCGGACATGTGTGCCCACTGGGTATCGAAATATCTTGTCGACAAAGAAGTTACCGACTACACACACACACACACACTTGGATTCCAACTTAGATATTGGTTTTCAATAAGAATAGGTATCATGTAGATGTGCCTTAATTTTTATGGAAAATTTTAAATAAAAACTTGGTTTACCAGTCAGTATGTTAGACCAAAAATATAGTTAAAAATATACCCTGAGAGCAATGGGTGATATTCGGCCGAAATAAGAATGGGTGACAGAAACTAATAGGATATACTTATGACATTTATATGAGGCATTAAGATACTTTCTACCGATATGTCCCATAGTGCACGAAGATTATTTAACTGTATGAAGTATAAATGGGCTGCATCACATGATCGCATCGCAACAAGTTCCTGCCGGTGCCAATAAACTACTGATAGTTCCCCTGACATGCCCAAAAAATTGTTCTCAACCTGAACAAAACCAATTTTGGTGCTAGTGCGAGTTTTGGATAATTCCAAAAACTTTTAAAGAGAATGTAAAAAAAAGTTGGACAAGTTACATTGTATAACTTAAAAATGTAGGAACCATATTTTCTAATATTTTTTTCAATTTCGTATTACTTTCATTTTCAAATTTACTTACAAAAAAATTGAGTTTACACCAATCCTGAGGTTTTGGCCAGGTATTCATTATTACCTTATTCATTATTATTAAAAAAATAACAGATAGATGATTAAATTACTTTCAACATACAGTTTCCACAAAATGACTTTTCCGTAAGCGAAAAAATTACACATAAATTTTATTTTGCTCTAGCAAAACTCGTCATTGGCACTAGTATGTTGATGTTAATAATCTAGAAGGCCTATGTAAATGTTTTAGAGCTAATTATTGTATTACTTTTTCAGCATCAAGAATTTAACTGGGATAGAAAAGTCCAAGGACTTGTGCTGGGTTCCTTCTTTTACGGCTACATTAGTACTCAGTTATTAGGTGGCTGGCTAGCAGCTCGAATTGGAGGAAAGCGTGTTTTTGGACTTGGAATTGCCGTCACTGCACTCTTTACAATAGTTACACCACCAATAACCAGAGCTAGTGTTTATTTACTAGTAACTATTCGAATAATTGAAGGAGTTTTTGAGGTAAATATCTTAAATTAATAAATAGAATTAGTGTATGAAAACAATATTGCATTTATTATTATTTATTTTCATTTATTTTTATGATGTGAAAATCCTGCCCTCAGGTACCTTGGAGCACGCACTCCAAGGTTTTGATGAGATCTTCCCATCTTCTCCGGACCCAATTTGTTCTTTTCTTACCTGGTTAGGTCCACGTACTCTTACCAGAGTATAAAAGGTACCACGGGAGACCGAGTTGGCCCGGGGATTCGTCCTCGCCCGGTAAATTGGGTTGGATTTGTGGTGTTTCGTAGAGTCACGTTGTGTGAGTTGCAGTCTCAACTCGGGAGGCGGCCTGCATAGCCGTCAGGGATAAGAAAGGTCCCGACCCTCACCAAGGGTCTGCGAGGTTCTTGCTAATCTTACAGAAATTGGTAGAGCTTGGACTTGTTCAAGCTCGCGTTGGTCGAGCGTATCTCGGCTCCACGACCGATGGCGGGCCGTGTGGTAAATCGCCGACGCGCCTTGTTAGGTCCACTGCCTTTTGTATGGCATCTACTGTGGACAAGCCTTTACGAAAATCAAATTGGTATTTAGATAAACTTCGCTCTTCGTTCAAGTGGAGCTGCATTCTCTGCAAAACCATGTCTTCCAGAAGTTTGCCCATCGTATCTACCAGGCATATTGACCTGTAGGATGAGACTTTATCTAGAGGGTTGTTACCTTTCTTAAGGAGGACAAGTTTCTGTCTTTTTCAGTCACGGAAGAACTCTCCTCTTTTTAGGCAGTCCCTTACAAAAAAGAAGTACTGGATTCAGTATTGGAAAAACAGTACTTTTTTCGCCATGCACTGTTGAAAATTTGTTTACGTTGCGCACTAAGTTTCTATAGGTCTTACGGCTGCGCAGTAGTCTTTTCTTGTAAATTAAATAGAGAGGAATACATTGAACGCAAAACACAGTTCTAATGAAATTTAAAAAAGAATTTGCTATTGTGCTTAAAAAATTATATTAGGCGAAAAAAGTACTGGTTTCCCAGTACTGACCCCAGTACTGAACCCAGTACTGAATCCAGTATTACTTTTTTGTAAGGGGTTGTTAAAGGAATATAAAAGAATCTGGGGTGAAGCAACAATCACTTGTTTAAGGATCTCGTTGCTTATCCCATCGATTCCAGGCACCTTGTCTGGCTTCAATCTTCTGTCGGCTTCATGAAGCTCTGCAAGAGTAAAGAGTTCCTCCTCACCAAATTGACAGTCACTCCAGTCCATCCAGGATCATGTTTCTACTGGTGGAAACAAGGCATAGGTTATCTGACCGACTCAATCGGGATTAGACTCTTCCAACATCTTCGCTGCGACGCTCGAATCTTCTTTCTGAGGATCTACACGGGAAAAGTTAACCCGTATTGGTCACATAGGGTGCAGTACACCGCAGGCCAACTTTGCGTTCCAATATCTTTGGAACCACGCATAAAAAATCTTTAAAATGAATATACTTTTTCCATAGTACGTGACAAGACTATTTGTTTTCCTAAAGTGTAATATTTCAAGAGTAGAATGACGGGTGAAAAAAGCCTTTAGCCAAAAAATTTAGTTTTTTATGATTCTTTGAGGGGAAAAAGTCAAATGTTCTCCAATTTTTTTCACCATCAAAAAAATTATATGTATTTAAACTGACCGGTGCATTACATAAAAGGGACCTTCAAGTACCAAAAAAAAAAAAAAATTTTAAGTTGATATATCGTAAAAAAGCAGAATGACCGCGTTTTTGCGGCCTGGGGTTCGGAACATCCCTTGTGACCATCATGTTATTATTCCGGGGAGTGACCATTACGGGTTAAGTGCATTACTTTTTTAATTATAAATAACGGTTATTCACAGTTGGATAATCTGCCCTTACGTCTATAGAGTGAGAAAAACTATGTTTCTGTTTTCCTAATTTTCAATTTTTAACTATTTTGATAATAAATTACCAAATTAGTTTCGTAATTTCTAAATCATCTAAGATTAAATTTCTATTTTGTAAAATGTTTTAATGATTTTAATACATGTAATTGTATCACAAATAAATAACGCGATTTAGTTAAAATAGAATGCACGATCCAAAAAAAAAAAAATAATGATGCTACAATGACGCGCTGCAAAGAATGAAGAAATTAACAATTTCAGATTTCCAGATGCATGGCGTTTTTTAATTTGACAAAGACATTGAACGACATTTAACTTTTTAGGGCATTGACTTTTAGGGCTTTGTTCAAAATTGTTTTCTTGAAGGCATAAAAACTTCTAATTTAATGGATGATCAGAAAGCATTTAATGACATTTGAATTTATTTTTTACTGTTTCGCTTCACAGTTTTCTCAAAAGTATCAACTTGATGCAAAAAATATCAAATTGATAGCACATAGCGTATCAAATTTGTGTTTGATACCAATAATGGAATCAAAACGTTGCAAAATGATACTTTCAAAAAACTGTGTTGAAGGTAAAAGAACTTAAGTTTTTCTCTGGTGAGCATTCAAAATGATTTAAATGAGACAAATATATATATATCGATAAAACGCTTTAAATGGCATTCAGGACAAACACGGAATTAATAGGCATCTGTTAACATTTACATGTCTGTTTTTTAAAATACCAATTTATTCGTTGTGACCAACCTCTTTTTACTGGGAACTGTTAATTAAAAAATTAAAAATAGCTGTTATAATTCGGCAACTAGATATCAAGTTTTACATTTTCCATCAATTTTAAATTAAATTAAATTAATTAATTTAATTTAATTAATTATTTTAATTAATTTAATTTGTGTTTGTTATAAGGAATGATTTTGTTCTGTTTCTATTGGGGGCTATGTTTGTTAGTTCAGGATTTTACACTACTAAAAACTCAACTCTTTATCAGCTTTGTTACGAAATTTCATCTTTCTCGCGGATTGTTTGCTTCAGAACAGTGGCATGTACTGAGACGAAAATAGTATTTGTATTAACCAACAAAATTATTGTTCGTTCATCGATCGAGTAGTTCCTCAGAAGGTACGCCAATGTGAGTGGGTTGCAATATAGTCGTTGCTTGTTTTTATAATCAGAATATTTTGTGAATTTAACCTCGTCACAATATTTAAGATCAATTGCATAACGTGTAGTTTTATTTAAAAAATGTTTTAAATAATATTTTATTGTCTAATAAAATTCAGTCGAAGCTGATTAGTATCTTAAAGAGTTACTATCTAAAACTTCAGCTTTCAAGATCATTAGAAAAATTTATGGAAGCATTTAAACTTAATTTTAAATAACGGAATTTGATTTTTAAGATTTGAAGATATAAGATATAAGAAGAGCCTTTTGACAGCCTGGTATTATTAGTGTCGAACTGCAAAAAATATTATGTTGTAAAGCAATTAGCAAAATTAAAAATTGAATTTTTTAAATAAGTTTTTAACTGGAGCGTTAAATTTAAAATTTTGAATGTATATGGAAATATATCTTAAAGTAGCTATGAAAAGTACACTATCTAGAGCTGGTTCTATCACCTTCATGGAAGATAAACTAATACAATCCAATTTTTCCAGGGTGTGACGTATCCATGCATTCATGCAGTTTGGGCGAATTGGGCACCGCCTCTGGAGAGGTCGAAGCTCGCTACTTTAGCTTTCTCTGGCAGCTTTGTCGGAACCGTTTTTGCAATGCCCGTTTGTGGAATTATGGCTGAACGTTATGGATGGGAAAGTATTTTTTATGTCTTCGGACTGATTGGCATGATATGGTTCTTTTGTTGGTGGATTATTGTCAAAGATAAACCTGAGGATGATCCTTACATTTCTCAAGAAGAATTAATGTACATCAAAAATTCACTTGGAAATGCTGAGCGAAAAGTACACAAGTAAAATTAGTTTAGTAAATTTTAAAATTTAGTACTAGGTGATATTTTAGATTCTATAAAGACTTTATTGTGTACTTTATTTTAAAGTCTATTGAACTAAATTTGTTTATATTTCAATGTTTTTTTTACTATTTAATATTATGTCCTACTTTATTATTTTTTTTATTATAGAAAATTGTTCATCCTTGGAAAGCAATGTTAACGTCTCCGCCAGTTTGGGCTATCGTTTCCGCTCACTTTAGCGAAAATTGGGGATTTTATACCATGCTTACACAATTGCCTACATACATGAATGGTAATCATGAACCAAATTAACTTACTTAATAATTAATTTATTACAGTGAGTTCTCGATAGTGCCATTCTTGGAAATTTTCCCACCCTTCAAATTCTATAGTCGTTCGATGTAGCAGCCACGCCTCATGGAGGGTTTCAGGAACGTATGGTTTATAAATTTACCCTAAAGATTTATTATTTATTTAACTTATAAAATTTATATGAGTTGAAATTTTGTGAATACTTTAAGTTAAAATGTTTTAAAAACTTATATTAAAAATTTATTTTTTATCCCACAGGCACAAACATGGCGCTTTAAGATGCCTGTAGGCAGGGTCTAAACGCATTCATTTGAAAATGAACAGCTTATCCATGCATTTTTTCCACCACAGGGCAAAAATGGCCGCCATTTTTACACGGTCAAACAAGTGAATGCATTTAGACCCTAAGCACCAAGTTTGTGCCTTTGGAATAAAAAGTATCGTAAGCAACACGGGTTTATAGTCAGTCCAATTTGTTTACAAAGATGTTTGTGTAAACAAATGGCTGGCTTTAACCCCTTGTTGCTTCATATACTATTTATAATATTTTTTAATTGTTAACAAAAGTAAAATAAAAATAACAATTATATAAAGTGTCATTCACTTAAGTGATCAATAATCACTTTCGTTTATTCATAAAATTCAATATAAATTGTTGCTTCTGAATCACAATCCCATATTTGTTGGTACCAATTTCTTAATACATTTAAAATATTCAAATCTGCAGTGGCTTCATCAAAAACATTTCCTGAACTCATTTCCTCGTTAGATTCTTCAATATCCATTCCATCATCAAGCTCATCAGATAATAATTCATTAGGAATTGGAACACCTTGAAATCTGTCAAAGACATTTAATTTTTTTAAAAATTAAAACCTTGTTATAAACGAATGAGATTTTCAAGAAGATTTTACACAACTTCATCTATTTAAATTATTAAAAAAGTATTTTGCTTTTCACGTACAGTTGATTATTTTAAGAACATTTTTAAATAGTTAGCATTTTTTAAACAAGATAAAAATTATGTTCATTACGGGAACATTTTTTTTTTCTTCATAGTGGAAGCAATAGATTAAAATATTACAAAAAAGAAATTTTTAAGTTCGTTGAAAACAAAAAACAGATATTATTTCTCATTTCAAAATGAAATTAAATAAATTAAAAATAAATTTAAAAGAATTTTACAATTTACAAATTCAATACCCTTTAATTTTTTTAATAACAAACACTTATTTATAACTTTGAACAAGATATCTACAAATTCATGTTGAATTATAAATTATATTTCATTGTATTTAAAATTAAATGACTTTCTGTTTCTAGAAATTATTGCTCTATTAAAATTATAAATAAGTAATTATAAAAGAATTATTATATATTCATAGAAAATCAAATTCTAGAAATTTTTAATGTTATGAATAAATGTTTGATATTTGACGTCGAGGATGTTGAATTTGTAAATCGTAAAGTTTCTTTGAATTTCACTTAAATTTATTTAATTTCACTTTCAAAGTTATAAATACCTTAAAGTATTTTTTAATTTGTGTAAACAGTTGATTAATTATTTTGAAACATACATTTTTATTGTGCCTACTTTTAATAAATGTATATTATTATCCTGCCCTTACATAAACGTATACTTTTCGAAAAACTTAAATACAGCACTGATTAGTTACGCGCGCACGCAAGAAAACGAACGACTTTCAAAAATGTCCTGCCCACAAAGCAAACGACTATTAAAAACGAACGACTATCAAGTGTCACGACTACTTATCGAGAACTCACTATATTGTAAAAACATACATTCTCTTGCTCCTACAATTTCTAGAATCTTTATATACGTTATTCTTATGTTGTCCGTGGATACTTAATTTTTTTAAAATACTTATCAACTTGTATTTTTTATTAGATAATTAGTTTGTGCAATAGTCAAATGAACTAGTACAATAACTATTTAATTTTTATTAGATGTTTTGAATTATAAATTGGAAAAAGCTGGATTTTCTTCAGCACTTCCATACCTAGTCATGGCAATTGTTCTTCAATTAGCTGGTCACCTGGCAGATTACTTAAGGTCAAATAAGATTTTAACTACCACACAAGTAAGTTATAAGCCAAATGTTTTTAGTATCTCATGCTTGAAAATCACTCTCTTTTTAAGATATTATTTATAAAAAGTTTATTCAATAACAGATCAGTAAAGTTATATCTTAAATATCTAATGATTTACGGACTTTTTAAGGTACGAAAATTATTTAATTGTGGAGCATTTTTAAGTCAAACACTTTTTATGACTTCTGCAGCATTTATTGTTAATCCTGTGGGAGTAGTTTCTTGTTTAACAATAGCCATTGGTCTTGGAGGCTTTGCTTGGTCAGGTTTTAGGTAATAATACAAATTTAAAATAGGGGAGACCACCCAACAGTAGATAGTAAAAATTTCCAACGGATGTAATTATTTGAGGCTGAAATAAATAATGAAATGTTAAACATTAAAATGAAGCTAATCTCTTCAATTAATTATTACAATCATCAAAATGGGCCTAAAATTAAACACTTATTTATAATCAGTATTTTAATAATACGATACAAATATACTCAAAAATTACTTTCTGATTAAAATGTTTTTCAAAAGAAGATAAAGCTATCAAACCATAAACTCAACTTCTCACAGTTGTATAATGGATTATCTACTGTTGATCATATAGTGTTAAAATTCACACTGGTTCATAAAAAGTGCTCAAATAAAAACGAATAAAAAAACTAATTCTTCGTGATGACATATATTACTTTTTAAGCCTTAAATTTTGACAATAGGTTATTTGCGACCCTTAAAAATGTGTATTTTTCACGAAAACTATAGATCTATTACAGGTTAATTTTTTTTTAACGTTCAAAATTAATCAACTATTCAAATTTAAAATTATCTACTGCAGGGTGCTCTCCCCTATATTATTTTTTAATTGAAGATTAAATCATGTTTCTTGATTCTTTACTTAAATGAATAAATTTCTTTTTCAGTGTTAATCATTTAGACATCGCACCTCAACATGCAAGCGTTTTAATGGGTATAGGCAATACGATTGCTACCCTTCCTGGTATTCTCAGTCCAACTATTACTGGATTTCTTGTTAAAAACAAAGTACTTCAAAATTTTATATACATTTCAAGCTAATATTTGCTTTACATAATACATTTTATGAATCCTTTTGAAAGTTTAACAGTAAACACTTAACGACTTTTTATTTTCAAAATACTTGCTATCTCAATCAGAAAGCAATTCCTAGATTATGATTACTAAGTTATCCCTTGATTTTTTCATATTATCTACGTTTGACATCTGAAAAATCTAGAATATTCATAATTCTCCAATTTTATTTTTCCTGCATGGTACCACGAGGACCAATCAACCATGTATATGTAACTAAGGTATAACCCGCATGATACCCAAACAAACAATTGTTCTTTTAATTACAAACACTCAGTATTCAATAGCATACTTTAACGAATCAAAAGCAGATTTTGGTTTTTTCAACAGTACAAATTTTCGATTCATCAGCATAATTTTATTGTTTTGATTACAAACACTCAAGATTCAATAGTATATTTAAAGGAATCAAAAGCAGATCTTATTTGTTTTATAATAGTATTTACTGAAAAAAAATGTTTTAGAATTATTTGACATTTGTCTTTGATTCAATTATTAATTAGTAACATTCTGTAATTTTATCAATCCTGTTATTTATTATTAATACTGTTTTATAATATTTTTTATATCATTTTTACGAATACAATGTATACGACTCAAGACCAACATTCAGCTTATAAATTAAAAATATTTGACGCTGCGAGGTCACGAACGCGCGATCCCTAGACCTAAAGCACAATGCTCCAACCACTATGCCATACGCTCGCAAGTAGACGTTTAATGAACTGCCGTTAGAAGCTACACCGAGAGTTGGGATGAGTAACTTGTTAAGATATACTTGCTATTATTTTTAAAAAACAGTATCTCCCAGTTTTATATATCCTACAGTTTCTTACAATTTTCTTCAAAATTATTGTGCTAACATTTTAAGAGAACTATATAAACATTAAAACTAGCTACTGAGTCATATACATTAACAATTGAGTAGCTAATAGCAATTTGATAGCATCATCCTATTAATTAAAAAACTGCAATTTATTAATTTTAAATTACACATGCTTATTAATAGACTAATAAAGCAGTCATTGAAGTAATAACTTTGAATTCAATATCATGTAAACGTATTTGATTTAAAAACATTACCCAAGCAGCAGGTATTATTATTTTTCTGCGTAGGATGTGAAAACCTGCCTTCAGGTACCCTGTAGCCCGTACTACAGGGTTATGCGAGGGTGGCGATATTCAAACGATTCGCATAAATTGGCATTTAAAAAAACAGTCATTTGAATGCTGACAGATGCCTACTAATTCAGTTTTTGTCCTCAATGCCATTTAACGCGTTTTCTTGATTGATATTTGTTTCATTTTAATCATTTTGAATGTTCACAACTTTTATGAAAAAATTGAATGCGTTTCTTTACCTTCAAGCGGAACACCGCGAATTAGATCCAAATGCCATTAAATGCTTTTTGATAATGTATCAAATTAAATGCCATTCAATGCTTTCAAATAAACAATTTTGAACGTAGTCAATGCCTCAAGAAGTTTAATGCAGTTCAATGCCTATGTCATCAGATTAAAAAGACGCCATGAATCTATCGTTAACTTGTTCATTCTTTGCAGCGCGTCGTTTTGTCATTTTTTGTTGCATGCAAAACAAAATACGAAAATGACATTAAGTGTTATATTTAGTGCTCATATTTTATTCTATTTTGGCCTACTATTCAGGCCATGCTTTCTATTTGAAGGCATTCATACAAAAACGGAATCAAAGCGCATTGAAACATTTCAATGCGTTTTAATCATGTTCTTTTTACCGGGCACTTTCCGCGCGTATCGCCTTCAGGAGTGGTCGTATATCCCCTACTCTGTCGCCGAGGCGACTTTCTCCGGTCCGCGGGACCTACGATCTGCTACGATCATGCCAGTTAAAAATTCCTTTACAGGGACTTCTAAGGATCGTGTCATGAACCTTTAAGAAACATTAAATGGTCCTTTAAAGATACTTTAAGGATCCTCAAAGATCCTGCAATAATTTCTTGGAGGATCCTGACACGATCCCTTGACGGAATTTGGGACAACGATCCTTCACAGGTTCTAGCGTGTACCTGTACAGGATCCCAAACTGTATTATGGTCCTACGATAAGTAAGATCCTATGTAGGAACATGTGTAGTTTTTCAAAGAACTGAATACATGATGCGCACTGGTCGAACTTGGTTTCTATGATACTTACGGCTGCGCAGTAGTTTTTAATTTTCTAGAATCCTACGTCAAATATAACATATAATTTTGATCAATTACCAGATCAAAAAAAAAATTTCCAAAAAATTTTTATTAATGGAAACTGCGCGGGAAACTGCATGAGAACATGTACTTTATGCGTTCCTTCGCGGGAACCTGTGAAGCATCGTTGTTCCAAATTCCGTCAAGGGATTGTGTCAGGATCCTCTAAGGAATTATTGCAGGACCTTTGAGGATCCTTAAGGGAACATTTAATGTTCCTTAAAGGTTCATGACATGATCCTTAAAAGTTCCTTTAAAGGAACGGCTTGGCCGAACAGAGGAAGCAGAACGCTTTCTAAGCTTCTTGTCCGAACCTCCTAGTTTTAAGAAAATGTTCCGTTCCTTGGTGGACCAAGCACTCACTACTGTCGTCTGGATTAGTCAGGGTCCACTTCCTTTTTAAATCTGCCAAAGACAGACGTAAAAGTCTGTCCCTGAAAAAATTTGAACAAGGACTGCCGACTCTTTGGGCCTATGCGGCTCTACAACAATTTTGGGGATAGGGTCCTTCGGTCCCTCCCTCTCATGTTTGTTCTTTGAGGCCTTCACCTTCGCTGCCTCACCCTGCTTCCTTTTTTTTTGTAGTCGGTTTTGGAGGAGAGCGGTCCCCAAATTTTCTTTTCTTTCTTTTGCATATAAGGACTAGGTTTCTCATAGACCTAGCCTGGAAGCGTTCTCTTAACCTTCTCCTCTCTAATGCGGAGTCTTGCGTGCCAACAACGTTTTTATTTAGCTTTTCATTGGCCAGTATTGCCTCTTCGTACTTCTTTCTCATTGCTGGGATCCACTGGCTGAATTTCTTCAAGCCAGTTTGGATCGGCTCAGCCACATTTCGCTGAACCTTCAGCTTCTCCAACATCTTTGAGAATTCAGTCTCCATCTCCTGGAGGATGCTCTCTTCTTCCTCGCGAAGTTTTAAGCACTTGCTGCGCAAACATTTGCAAAATGTGAAGTCCTCTGCCGTAGCGTGGCTGAAAATACTACCACAGCTTCTGACACTCGCGGCACTATCTCTTCTCGACCTTGACAGGTCCTCCACCCTTAAAGTCGATGCACCAGCATCGCTTCTGCCTTCTATGTGATTCTCACGAGCCTGGGAGAAAAAACAGTCCACCCACACAGAGCTCGGATGTGTGGGTAAGGCACTTGTACACTAGGAGGGCGCCCGGTATCCTAGCACTGCTCGCGACACCTCCGAACGTGTCACTGGCGACGACAGTGGGTCCGCCGCCCAGGCCCCGGCATCAACAACCGACGCCTGCGCTTTACAGACGCCAAATAGAAGAGCACGTAGATTAGGCGATGTTCGCACCATCCCCGGCAGCTTCACGACGGATTTTGTAACCCTGGTGCCATCCATCCCTTGGTACAGTGTGGAACCTTAGATTGGGTTAGGTGTCGTTGGTCAGACCGAACAGACAACCGCTCCATCGGTTTAACCCTAGATTGAGACTACTTCACGAGGATGGTTAGCCCCCATTTGGAATCCGAATTAACATCATCCGCACAGATTAGCTAGTGCACAGATTCGAAAAACGGCGGCTACCAGAATTAACGGGGTCCCGTTCATTCCTCTGTGCCCAAACTCGCCAGACATCGGGAGTCGATAAGTTCTTGGAAGAGCCGAACAGCTCGTCTAGTGATGGCGACCAATATTGGTGATATTACGGGATAATATTACAGTGATCCCAGTGGACATAAAAGTCCAAAAGACGTCCTTAAGACCTTTGTTGGACATGAAAGCTGACATAGGGACGTCTTTTGGATATGTGAGCCCTATGGAATATTGAAGTGATATTGAAATGTCCGCATCAAGGTAAAATTATCGATTGATATTGAAGTAATATTACTGGAATATTATGAAGTATTCTTGTGGTAATATTAGGGTAATATTACGCAATATTACCCTAATATTACCTCAAAAACAAAGGGTAATATTACCTTCAGGCGGACACTTCAATATCAATGTAATATTATCCCGTAGTATTACCAATACTACAATATGATATAATATCACTGCGATATTCACATAAAATTACGTGCTGCTTGGGTACCTTCTCAGTGTTAAGTCAAAGTTAAATTTTACATTTTCGTAATATTTACTATATCTTTAAAGATATATTTTTAGTTTTAAAGACACTTTTTTTTTGTTTTATTCAATATACTATGGATTTAACGATATTTGCTTTTGAAAGTATAAAGATTTCATTAGTTGCGTTTACAGTAGATACTGTTAAATTTTAACCATATTTGTATGAGTACATTATTATTTTCTGTGATTTACAAAGATATTCCATTAATTTAATAAGATATATTTATTGTTTTAAAGATATCTTGATTCCTTGGAATTAAATCATGATTTCTTAAATCAAGTTTAATATACTTTTCTTTCGTATGTTAACGATGTTTAAATTTATAGTACTATATTTTTAAATAATTTGTTTCAGTTTTTTTAATTTATTTAAAATATATTTGAATCTATAGAAAAACTGTTGCTTTGAAAGGATGGAATCCAATAACATCGACACTTATCCCACACAGCACCCGAACTTTCCTGAACATTCCCAACATTCAGGGAAGTTTTAAAACTTGCAGTAAGTTTGCTGGAAATTCCACAACTTCCCCGAAGGTTGGGAATGTTCAGGGAAGTTCTGGTGTTGTGTAGGATGATTCAACAGTATTTTTTCTCAGTGTGAAGAAATGGTTGCCTTTTAACGTCACTGGTACAGGAAAAATTTGTCTGTAACTTTTCTTCTAAATTATTGAATATTTTGTCATGAAACTTGGTTGAATTACCTAAAATACCATTAAAAAGGTCTCTCTGACCCGAGTTTGTTTAAATTTTGTCTTGAAATTAATTTTTAAAAAATTTGCTAGTTTTGTAAAATTTTTCTAAACTAATTTTGGATTAAAATTCAAAGAAATTCGGCCAGAGAGACCTTTTTAATGATATTTTAAGTAATTCTACTGAGTATCTTGACAAAATATACAATACTTTAAGAGAAAATTTACGGAAAAAATTGTGCTTATACCAGTGACGTCATAATCCATTACATGCCCTTAACTGTAACATTTGTGACTTTTTTTAACTTTAATTCAACTTCTACCTTTGCAAGAATAACACAAATTTGAATTGTTCTCACTCAGCCTAAGTTCTTTCTTAGAGAAGAAGGGTGACTTTACGAGTGAACTATTAATGTTTAGTCTCAATTGTATCAAATTTTAACCAAACAGCCATTCACTATTGCTTGTTTATTTACTGGTGCAGTCACCATATTAATAATTTTTCCAGTCTTTTAGATTGCAATTCGCCTTTCTTACAAAATAAAATAATCTCCGAACCAAGCTAGACAATGTAAAGGGTACAAATTATTATATTTTATGTGAAACATCAATATCAGTAACGATGTCACACGTATTGTAAAACTACATTATGTTACATTTTTAATTCTTTTATGCCAAAATATGTACTTCTGCTCATATCATCTTTAACATTGAAAGATATTTCTTATTTACACAAATATACATACGAATCATAGGCAGTTTTATGGCTACTTTCTGGTTGAACTAGTTTCATGAAAACAGGTTTTTGTGAAAATAGCAAAAGTCGTTAAAGAAACTTGTAGATAGAATCTGAAGTGAGTTCTTGTGACTTGTTAGTTTTTGAAAAATTTCGAGCCCTTTGAACTTGTAAGTCGTTGAACGCCTAATTTCAAGGATGTATAATTTATAAATTTTTTCTAGAGAAAGACGATTGGATCCAGAAGGATCGGTTGAGTAGAAAAAGTACGTTATAACGTGTTATTTTAATGGTATACACAATTTCTACTTTAATCAATAAGAAATTTTAAAAAAAATTGATATATTATAAACTTAATAGATTCTATTGAAGTTTCAAGTTAAACAACTCGCGAGAACTCACTATATGTTTAATTAAACTATTAAATATATTCCAAGTTTTAATTATATAATAACTGTTATTTTCAGACTGCACAGGAGTGGCGAGTAGTATTTATTATTTCCGGTTTAATTTATCTAATAGGAGCTGTTATTTACGGATGTTTTGCTTCTGGTGAGAAGCAACATTGGGCAGATGACACGAAGAAGGAAGAAGGTACAGCTTACGAAAATGCGGCCATGGAAGTAGAAACATTTTAAAAGATACTAGGTCTAGTAAATATTGACAAAAGATTGTGCATAAAATTATATTTTTACTTGGATATTTTATTTATAATTTAAATAACAGTATAAGTATAGGTAATTTATTTTACCAGTTAAGAAAAAATTTTAATAAGTTTAACTAATTATAAAATCTAGAATATTTTATTAAAAGTTTGTAAAAAAATAAGTTCAAGAAAGTGAAAGAAACACGTTAAAATAATTATTACATTTTGTATAAATATTGTCGTTCATTACGTTTAATTTGTAAAATATTACACGTACGTCTGCTTTAAAAGAAGCATATATATTTTTAATTATTTAGTAAGTATTGTACAATGTACTTGTAAATGTAGATAAGTTCCTATTTATTATACACAGCCGAATTATATTATTAATTATTTTCTGTCTAAGTTTTTAGTAATATATCTTACTTTGTAAAAATAGTACTTATAAGGGCTGATAGACAGGTTTGTTTGTATAGCATTTTTTATTTCAATATTCCGGAAGACCGAAATTGCTTAGCGCACTTTTCACTCTTTGTTGATTAACTCTGGCAATTTTGAATTTATGAACATTATATTGCACAGGAACCTTGCTTGACATCTCAGCTTTGATTTAAACAAAAGAGAGGTCTGGAACATTTTCTACTTTTGCTTTATTAGAGGTGTTTATTTGGAGTAATTCAAAGTGCATCAGACAGCCCCTATCTATGGCGACGATAGATGCTATATTTAAAATCGCCTATTTTTTTATTGATCAAAACGGGAGAAAAGTTCTTTTTTAAAATTTAAGACCTTTAACAAAAAACCAAGAACCTTTATAATCTATATTCTATCAACTTTAGAAATACATATGGGTTTTGTAATTATATGTAAACTTTCTTTTTATGTACAATTTATTGCTTATTTTTTGTCAAAGAATCGAATTATTTACTCAAAATGTGCCCTATTTTCCCAAAAATTAATTTAAAAAAAACCATGCCATATGTACTTCCAAAGTTTATAGTATATGTACAGGTTTTAAGATTACTTACTTACTTCTTCGGGCTGGGTCTTTTAAAAAAGTAAATCTTTAAGTGGTCCTTCAATTTTAGTGCTATTCAGCGAAATTATAGTTCTATACTAGAGGTAATTAGACCCCAAAGAATTTTTCAAAATATTGAATATTGCGAGAATTATAGCAGTTTGAATTTTGATGGTACTTATTTTTCTTTATCGATAACTTCATTATTATTAAACCGATTTTAATAAATCCAACTCCAATTATTATGGAATATTGTGTATTTTATGTTAATTGTAGACCTACAATTTAATTTTTTAATTTTGACCAGAAACAAGTGAAAACAAATTTATTTGCATTTTTGACCAATTTTGACCCTTTTTACTTTATTTATTAAAACACAATATTATTCCTTATTCTTTTATCTTTAGTTTAAAAAAAGAAAATCTTGGAGACTTGATTAGATCCTGAGATCTCGGCATTTTTAGAAGATTAAATTCCTCTAATTCATAGAAAGACAGTGTTGAAGTTTGCATCACATTCATTTGTTTTTTATTGAAATATTTTTCGGCTATTTATTCATGAGAATTTGAGGTGCGATCTTCAAAAAAGAATGATATCTCAGGACCAAACAAAGTTTCCAAGATGTTTTTTTTTAAATTAAAGATGAAAAATGAGGTATAATATTGTGTTTTAAAAAATAAATTATACAGGGATGAAATTGATTAAAAAGCAAATAAATATTTTATTAAAATTTTTTTCTTTTTATATTAAAAAATTAAATTTTTGGTCTACAATTAACATAACATGCACAATATTTCCTAATAATTGTCGTTGGATTTATTAAAATCGGTTTAATAGTAATGAAGTTATCGATAAATGAAAAATAAGTACCATCAAAATTCAAATTGCTTTAACTCTCACATTTTTTAATATTATGAAAGATCCTATGATGTCGAATTACTTCTGGTATAAAATTAGAATTTTTCTAAATAGCATTTAATTTTAATCGAAGGACCACTTGCTGAGGTTTTTACACTTCAAAAAAAAAACATAAAACGAAATTTTAAAACAATAATAATCTAAGTATTAATAATTGGGATAGATACGGCAATATAGCAGTTTGCATTTTGATGTTACTTATTTTTTATTTGTCAATAACTTGACTATTATTAAACCAATTTTAATAAATCCAACGTCAATTATTATTAGGGAATATTGTATATTTTATGCTAATTAAAGACCGCAAATTCAATGTCTTAATTCGGAGAGAGTTGTAAATGGAATTATTTATTTACATTTTTGATCTACTTCTTCTCTGTTTAATATATTTTTTGAAACACAATATAATTCTTTTTCTTCATCTTTAATTTAAAAAAAAAATCTTGGAAACTTTGGTCCTGAGATATCATTCTTTTTTAAGATCGTACCTCAAATTTTCAACACTGTCTTTCTATGAATTAGAGGAATTTAATCTTCTAAAAATGACGATATCTCAGGATCTAATCAAGTTTCAAAAATAAAAATAAAAAAAATATTAAAATAGGTTTAATAATAATGAGGTTATCGATAAATGAAAAATAAGCACCAACAAAATTCAAACTGCTATAACTCTCACAATTTTCACCCTATCGAAAATTCCGACATCGGAACCAATGTAGTAAACTATGTCGGAAACTATAACGGAATCTATGTCGGAAACTATATCGGTAACTATGTCGGTAACTATGTCGGAAACTATGTCGGAATCTACGTCTGAAACTATGTCGGAAAATGAGAACGGCAACTACATAGTTTCCGACGTAGTTTCCTACATAGTTTCCGATATAGTTTCCGATGTAGTTTCCGAAATGGTTTTTTTTTGTAAAATGTTTTTTTTAATTTTATTTGTAAATTTTTTTGTAAACATTTTTTGAAACTGCAAAAAAAATTCTTCTGCCACCCATGCATGAAAAACTTTGAGTTTTTGTTCCGCTTTAGCGGGGCAGAACTTGCAGGGTTCTGAACACAAGGGTTCTTCGGGATAGGGTAGGGCGGGGCGATATGGACATAGTTATTTTCTTTGGCACATTATTTAAATTTCGCATTTTATAACTTTAAATACAGTTGATTATTAAATTCTTTGATGTTTCTTATTACTATTTTTGTAAAAACTAAAGTGAAATATTTCAGAAAATTTAAATAAAAAAGGAAAAAGTAAAGAAAGAGGATTTGGCTCATATCGCCCCACAGCTGGGGCGAGATGAGCCACGCAGTGGGGCGAAATGAGCCAATTAATATAAACATCTTAAAACATTTTATTCACAAGTAGTTAATTTAAAAAAAAAAAATTATATAGGAATACTTAGCCTAGATTGTTAACTTATATTAAATAAATAAACATGAGTCAGAAATTTATAAATATATGCATATATTGGAGCCCTTAATACGAAACATTTTATCACCTACATTGAAATTAAATTGAAGCAAATTTTATCAATTAAAGTTTATTTACTGAAAATTGCTTTTTAATTACACAGAATTATTAGATTATAGATTATTCTAAATCACAGAATAGGTATTATTTATAACTTTAAAATGTACACATATAGTTATATTAATAATACTAAAGTTTAATAATCTTTGGAATCGAACACATTTAATTGCATATAGGTAACTTTGTATTAACTTAACTTTTATATCACAGCACATTAGTTTCAGTTGTGATAAAAATTAATAAATTTAATAAATGAAAAAACCTCAAATAAGAAAAGAAGAATAAAAATTACAGTTTTAATCACTGGTTGGATTTTTGGACAGAAATCATTTGTGCCGATACGCTAGACGGCATGTGCGTTTGCACTGGTCGAATGGTTAATTCAGGATGCATTTGTGCTAATATTCTTGGTTGTTGCAAGACTGGTCTAATTGTAACAGGTGAGAATCTATTTGAAATGTTTGTTAGGACTCGTCTGTTTACAGGTCGAATAGAAACTGGAGAAGGCATTGGCACTGGTTGAATTATCGGAGAAATAACGTTTGTGGCCACGTTGGGCAGTATTTGCACGTGAGGCTGGACGGCTGAATTTGTAAAAATCGGTTGTTTTGTTTGTATTTGTGGAAACATCTGAACAGGATAAGGCTGCATACATTGAATTAGTTGTATAGGAACTTGAAGTTTCACTTTATTTTGAACTGAAGCTTGAGATTGATTAAAATTTTCTTTATTTATTTTTTGTTTCTTTGGTTTTGGTTTAGACTTTGATTTGCTTATCAGCAAAGATTCTTTATACTCATCAGAAGATATTACAGCTGCATATCCTTTGCGGCCTCTAGGTTTAACGACTGACTTAGCATTATTTGAAATTGTATTTGCCTTTGAATCGAAGGTACTTAGTACTTTGATAGGAACAGATTTAATATTGTCCGCATCAGTTACTGGCAAGTTGAGATCCACACAGTCAGTTGACTGCTCCAAAATCTTCTACAAAAACAAGCAATACATGTATATAATCTATCTACACTACGGTCACAATTGTGGAATTCTAAGATTCTAAGATGAATCAAAACCATCTTTAAATACGAAAAGTAAAAAAATTAAAATTTGTTCCTTATATTATTTGTAAAAGTTAATGGAATAAGACACAAAAGAAGTGATTTCGACAATATTCGTTTTAAATATTTTAAAAATAAGTGTACCATGAAGTTAAGCTATTTTCTGCGCCATGGGGCTGTTTTGTGGATGCGAGGTTTTTTAATGAATAAAATCTTTATATTAAATTGTTGAAGTTTGCTACTTGGTATTAATATTCTCTGATATTTAGACTACAGAGAATACTAAATGAAATTACTTAATTCTTTATCAGAAATCAGAAAAAAAATCGTAAAGTCGTGAGAATCAAGATGAAAATTTTCAATGCTCTCAAAATTCTGTTTAGATCTCCGGAAGTTTATAATAGTGAAATTCTTTATTTTTTTAAATTCTGAATTTTAATAAAGCATAGAGTGGGAAAAAAGCGATTTTGTGCACAAAATAGCCTTGCTCGACGGTATATATTTTTTTTTAATATTTAATAAAAATACCATTAACTTTTGAAATAATATATTCTTTTTTATGTTCTTAGTCTCACTTTAAATGTTATGTTCTGTAAAAGTGAAATTAATTCTGAATATTAATGTATCATTTTTTCCTTAAATAATATAATCCAGCAAAATTGTATCAAAAAAGTTAGAAAAATATGAAAATATTGTTTTAGTAGTAAAGCAATTTTTAAAATTCAAACATACGTATCTTATGAAATATCTTTTAAAATTGTAAATAATATCAATTATAATAATTTCTTAAATATTTTGTTAAGTTTAAAAGTTAAAGTTTAGAATTGTTTTTCATTCATCTCAAAAATATTTTTCCACAATAATAACCGGCAGAGAACTTTCCTGTGAAAAGTATTTAAAAATATGAAAGTTACCTCCAAATCAAAGTCCGCAATATTTGATTCGTTTGACAGATTGTCACTCGGAAGAATTTCATCAATTTCCAGTGATGATTCCATACAAGAATTATGATTTTCAAGGTCTCGAAGTCTGTGTACAAAATCGAATGATTCTTCTTCAACGAGTATTGGACCAGGATCAGCTGCTTGCGTAGTTAAAGAATCTTGAGCTTCAGGCTTCTTTGGCTTTGTTGGCTTATAACTTTTTGCTTCATCTGAATATCTTGTCTGAAGTCCACTTTGATGCTCCTTATTTTCTAATGTTTCATTAGAAACCCCGCTATCAGCTATACACTGCACTTCTGTTATTAGTTTCCTGAATGATCTTCTGAATTATATAATATATTTGTATATATATGTAAATATATTAGGCTGGTTCTTAATTGGTTGATGTTTTAAAATTCTCGGTCTCTACCCGGAAAATTGATCAAGGTTCAAAAAAAACATTTTCCCGCAAGTTTGAGCCAAATCAAGCTACATTAACACGTGCCTCTAGACAACCGAATTTCCTCACGTATTTTTCCATAGAAAAAAATTGATTTTTCGTAAATTTGCTATGTAATCATTAAAAATTAATATTTTTCAATACACAAACGATATTTCCCTTAAAAAATGTTCAAAATATGAAATTCTGATTCTTGTTTATTACAGAAATTGTATGAACAATTTTTAGCAAGACCGCAAAAAATCCCAAAAATTGCAAAAAAGTTTTTACCTGGCTTCCAAATAAAAAATAAAATTTGTTTAATTAGGGGCCGTCCATAAAGCATGTGATGCATATTTTCGGAAATTTACCCCCCCCCCTCCCCCTCGTGATGCTTTTTCCATGCATTAAAATTTTTTTTAACATGTAGCGTGATATTTTGCTGACCCCCCCCCACCCCTAAAGTATCACATGCTTTGTGGATGACCCCTATTAATAATTATGCAATAAAGTTATATTCTTTGAACATTTCTGAACAAGAGTATCGTTTGTGCATTGAAAAATATTAATTTGCAACGATTTTATAGAAAATTAACAAAAAATCGATTTTATAGAAAATTAACGAAAAATCGATTTTTTTTCTGTGTAAAAATCATAGGAAAATTCGGTTGCCTAGAGGCACGTGTTGCTTGATTTGTCAAAAACTTGTAGGCAAATTTTTGTTTGGTACCTTGATCAATTTTCTGCGCGTAGAGACCAAAGATTTGGTCATAAATATTAGATCATAAATATTATATTTCTATTTTCATTTTCTTCGACACTTTCCTAATCTCTAGACAAATTAACTTTTTTTTACAAATTTTTTGAGTTTTATAATTATACTTTCTAATATTTATATTTTTACTTACCGTTTTCCACATTATCAAAAAAACTATCTTCTCCTTCGGTAAGAACTGCAGAAAAATCTGAGTCCTTAAAAAGATTTCTATTAAACGGCCAGATACCGGTTTTTTCAAAGCCATTCTTAGCTGTGGTTATGGTTGCAGCTTGCTCAAAAGCTTTACCGAAAAGAAAGAAAATTTCGAACATAGAAATTACTCGACCTGGATGCATTCTTAACCATTTTTGTGCTTCTTTTGCGTAATATGTACTTAAGGGTTTCATAAACGAAACGTCTAACGGTTGAAGTCGGTGAGTGCAGTGAGGAGGTAAGCACAGAATTATAACTCCATTTTCTTGTGCAAGATCAATAATATCAATATTTTTGACATGGGAAACGTGGCCATCTAACAAAAGCATCACAGGTGACTCTTTAGTGCATCGACTGAAGGTTATAAATTTTTTAAACCACTTAGTAAAAATTTCAGAATCAATCCAACTGTTTTTATTAAATTCCGCCCAAGCACCTTCTGGTTTCCCTTCTAAGTATTTGGCTCTATCTCGCTGCCGAGGAAAAATGAGCATTACTGGCATATATTTACCGTCAGCAGAGTAGCATATTTCAGCAGTGACCAACTGTCCTCTTTCTGATGATTTTCGAGACAATACTTGGTGCTTTCCCTTTAAAGCTACAATTTTTGGCACGCATTTCGGAACAACACTCGTTCCAAATTCATCAACGTTATAAATATTACTACTTGTAAAATTGTATTTTTTAAGATTTTTATCCAGCAAATCGTAAAATTTATCGACTTCTTCTTTATTAAATCCTGAAGCTCGTGCTGATGACGTTGCCTCTGGTTTTCTAAGTGACAGTTCGGTATGCCTCTTCATAAAATTTTGAAACCAGTCTTTTCCAGCCATTTCTTTATCTGCATTAAAATTGTGTTTCAAATTAGACCTTACTGCGAGCTGAAATGCAATTTTTCTTATATCTTCTGGTGTTAGTCCAAACATTCTCTCCTCCATGTGCAATATGTACTTGCACAAATCGTTTTCTTGGTCAGCATTAAAGATAGTTGAAAATCCTAATCCTAAAAATGAATTATAAAAAGACGTTATAGGTATATTAAAATGTTGAAAATTGTTCAAAAACAATTTTTTAAACAAATGTTAACTAATTTTTAAATTTGAATTAGGAAAAACTAATGATCAGAAATCAAAACAAGATTTAATTTTGTCTACAATTAGTAGAAAATAACTGATTGATATGTAAATAACTAAAACATTAATTTAATTTTACTAATTATTAGTAGAAAGACATTGGAACAATAGTGTATGAAACGAAATTTACTAATATTTCGATTATTTATATAACCGTAACCTAAAAATGCATTGAACTGATATTATATATTATTATACTGTATGTCAGTTAAATTACATCTTGTATAGGTAATTTTGATTTTTTAATACCTACCTTTTTTACAAACTGTAAGAGCACTTTCATTATTTTGTCGACATTTAATTACTTTTCTTAATAATGTTGCTCTCGGAACAGAGTAATCTCCTGACGCTTTCCGACAACTCATATTTCCATTTAAAACAGATTGCACGGCAGAAGTCATATGTTCTTCTGACCAATTTTGACGAGAAGATTTTTTTTTATATGTTCGGACCATTCTTATAATATAATTAATCTAAATTTACATTATCTGACTACATTTAACAGACTACGATTGCACTGTTTACGAATACCATGTGATACTAAGGGAGGTTAGGTTTACGAGATCGACAAGCGGCTCATTCAGCCCCATCACTGTGTCCCATTGAGCCCCACATTACATTTTTCAGGAAATTATAAAATTTTAATATTTTTCGTTCGTTATTTAATATAAACTTTTTACATAATTAAAGTTAAATCTATGATCTTCTTAAATACTCACCAGAAATAAATCTACAGTTTTATTTTAAGTGTTTATTTACTACTTAAAAAACATAGAAATTAGCAAAGTAAAAGCTCGAAATTTTTGGTTATTATTTCCTGCATATTTTTTTTGTTATAAAACAAATCTACCTTAAAAAGATAATTGGATTTATTTATTGTTTCATTATTATATAAAATATTAAGAAATAATATCGTATTTTACGCAAGAATTTAATGACTCATTTGACCCCGTATGTCCATATCGCCCCGCCCTACCCTATAAGGAACTTGAGAATAATGATTATTGTTTTCTGGGTCGAGGAAAAGTCGAGAGCGGTAAGAAAATTCTGATGACTTATCTAACAAAATGTCGGACAAGGTTGCACACGACTTGGAACGCAGCACTTAAAGAATTTTTTCCAGAAAACAAAAAACTTTTTTGGCAAAAGGAAGAATCACAAAGGATTCTTTGGGAATCCAAACAATGCACTTCGAGAATTGAGGAAAAGACGAGGAAAAGTCCAGAGCTGTAAAGAATTTTGAAATTCGTTGTCAAACACTTGTCTCCCGTGATCAAAACACCGCACTTTAACCATTTTTTTTCAAATACGTAAAAATTGTTTTCTGGGGCAAGGAAAAGACGAGAGCAGTGAAGAAATTCCAATGTTTTCTCAAACAAAATGTCGGACGTGAGCTGCCGTTGACATGTGGGGAGTTGACGAGTCCGCCGCTAGAGTTAACACATCACGTCATGCGCACCTGTGTCCGACATTTTGTTAGAAAAAACATCGAAATTTCCTCACCGCTCTCGATTTTTCCTTGCCCCAGAAAACAATACCTTTATTAAAAAACGAACATTATTTTCAGGCTCCTTATTACCCGAAAAATCCATGTGATTTTTTCTTTTGACATAAATGTTTTTACTTAGTTGAAAAAAAATGGTTAAAGTGCGGTGTGTTGATCACGGGAGACAAGTGTTTGACAACGAACGTCAAAATTCTTCACAGCTCTGGACATTTCCTCGTTTCAGGAAACAAAAAATAGAAACACAATATTATTTTCAGGTTACTTATTTCCCAAAGAATCCTTGTGATTCTTCTTTTTGCCAAAAAAGTTTTTTATTTTCTAGAAAAAATTCTCAAAGTGCTGTGTTCTAATTGTAAGTCGCGTGCAACCTTGTCCGACATTTTATTAGACGAAGACATCAGAATTTTCTTACCGCTCTCGAATTTTCGACGCCTCAGAAAACAATAAAATAGAAAAGAAAACATTGTTCTCAAGTTCCTTATATCCTGAAAAACCATTGTGTTCAGAACCCTGCAAGTTCTGCCCCGCTTAAGGAGAATAAAATCTCGAGTTTGTCGTGCATGTTTGGCATAAAAAATTTTTTTGCAGTTTCAAAAAAATTTTCCAAAAAAAATTTACAAATATAATTTTACAAAAATAATTTACAAATAAAATTTAAAAAAAAATTACAAATAAAATTTAAAAAAAAAAAATTTAAAAAAAACCATGTCGGAAACTACATCGTAAACTACATCGGAAACTACGTAGGAAACTATGTCGGAAACTATGTCGGAAACTATGTCGTTGCCGTTCTCATTTTCCGACACAGTTTCCGACGTAGATTTCGTCATAGTTTCCGACATAGTTACCGATATAGTTTCCGACATAGATTCCGTTATAGTTTCCGACATAGTTTACTACATTGGTTCCGATGTCGGAATTTTCGATAGGGCAATATTTTGAAAAATTCTTTAGGGTCGAATTACCTCTAGTATAGAACTAGAATTTTGCTGAATAGCGCTAAATTTGAAGGACCACTTGAAGGTTTTCTTTTTTTTTAACATGTAAAGACTCAAGTGACATTCTATTTTCCTTAGAAAACAAAGTAATTTTTACTTTGTTTGCAGTGCTTGAGTTAAAATGTAAATATTACTTGTCAATTAAAGCCAATATTATACATTTTTTTTTTTTCAGTGTATTTATTTCTATTTTAGCAGCATGATTTTCCCACACGAATTTCCGCAATTTTTTCAAGTCGGATTTTTTTAGTTTAATATATATGTCGTCGCCACTTAGACGAATCCGACATTAAGCTAACTGTCCAGACAGTTAGCTAACTGCAGACAGTTAGACGAATACACGTCGATATCGTCTATTTGTCTAAGCAGTAAGCTAAATGTCCGACAGTTAGCTTACTGTCCACCGACATTTGGACATTTAGAGTAAAATAATCCAATGAATGGATTCACTTCATCTATATAAAAAAATTTTATTTAATGCGGCCAATAACAAAAAAAAACTAATTTTACATTAATTAGTTACTATAAATTACTTATAAAGAGACGAAATACATATTTTATAATTATTATAATTATAAATTAAATTGTAAATTAATTTGTAATCTTTCTAGAATTATTTAATTATAAGTTTCATTTGCCGAAAACTTAAACGTGATTGTAAGCAATCATTTAGTTCAAACAATGGGTGTATTGTTTTTGTTTTCGTCAAGTACTTATAGTATAAGACTCTATACATATTTCGTAAACTGTATTTAATGAGAAATTAATAATTTTAATTCGCAATCTGTAAATAGTAGTCGAAGGAAAAACATTGTAACAAACGTTAGATTTTTGAATTCTAATTCAAATCGATTTTAAATTTTTAATTTTTACAATGGAAAGCAGTTCAGTGAATTCTATTCAGTTCGACAGACTAATGGAAGAAAAAAGATTATCGGAAAAAGGAAATAGAACAATGTGGGATAGAAAACAAATTGAAAAAGTCATATCAATTTTAAGTAACGAAAGTGAAAAAAATGCTGCTTTTTATCATTTTTCAAAAACTTACGAAATCCTTCGAATTGGTGCGGAATGCAATATTATTTTAAAACGTAATAGTGCAAGTGACGATTTAATTTACATGATCCCATATGAAGACTATTATTCAAAACTCATGGAAGCACACAAGCAAACTGGTCATGGTGGTCGACAGAGAATGGTTGAGTATATAAAAAAAAGTGATGTATCCCTAGAAGTGCTTGTACAATTTTTATTAGTTTATGTGAGACATGTAATTTAAAAAAAGCAGTTCCAAAAAAAGGAGTGGTTGTGAAACCAATTATTTCGAACGGTTTCAATGCACGCGGTCAAGTCGATTTGATCGACTTTCAGTCTTCCCCTGATGGAGAGTATAAGTGGCTCCTTAATTACTAGGATCATGCCACAAAGTTTCTACATCTAAGACCCCTCAAATCGAAACATGCCTCTAATGTAGCAGAGGAACTGTCTAAAATTTTCTACACGTTTGGAGCCCCAGCCATTTTACACAGTGATAATGGGAGAGAATTTGTTGCTAACGTTATGAAGGAACTTATTTCTATTTGGCCACAAAGTAAAATGGTGCACGGACGACCCCGCCATCCACAATCCCAAGGAAGTATTGAACGTGCCAATGGTGACGTGGAGAACATGTTGCGAGCATGGATGACCGATAATAAATCGACAGAATGGGTACGAGGCTGTTACGAGGTTCAGGTAACATTTGTCACACGAATTTATTATTTTTTTATATCAACAATTTTATATCAACAATTTTATATCAACAATTTTATATCAACAATTTTATATCAACAATTTTAAATCAACAATTTTATATCAACAATTTTATATCAACAATTTTATATCAACAATTTTAAATCAACAATTTTATATCAACAATTTTATATTAACAATTTTATATCAACAATTTTATATCAACAATTTTATATCTTATGAAAAAAGTTTTAATAATCCGTTTTATTGCAGTGGATGAAAAATACATCGAGACATCGCATCATCAACAGAGCACCGTACGAAGCTGTCCTTGGACCTATACGCAATGGATTAGAAAGGTTTAATCTACCTCCGAACGTGACAGATCACTTAAATACGGAAGATGAATTGGAAATCGCTCTTTCAAATTTGGAAAAAGTGGTTGCTGATCAAGAGGACCAAACTTCTTCAAATGCTCAAACGCAGGACGACAATGAAACTCAGGACGAAGTAACCGCAATTCAAGAGCAAAGATTTTGCTGTGTTTGCCAATCATCGATAGACTTAAGGGAGACAGTTAATTGTTCAAAATGTCTTTCTGAATTGCATTTTCATTGTGGAGATCAAGTAGATATAGATTCTTTCCTTTGTGCATTATGTGTAAGAGGAAAACATTTACTTGATGTCCAAGATGATTGCAATAAGAGGCAAAAGGTAGCTGCTGAGAAAATGGTTACATTTTCACAAGAAATGTTTCCAGCATTGTTAATTGGCGATTGCGTAACTCTTGCTATTCCAACTGTAGACAGAGGGCCATTAGATTTCAGTCACATTTTTGGGGTTGTTACCGATTTTAAAAATGAGGTTTACCAAATAGGCACTAAAGACGGTATAATTAATGGTTGTTTTTCTAGAACAGATCTCCAAAAATCGGGTGCAACTGCAATAAATATTGATGACGTTCTAAAAGATACATTTTTTTCTCTTCGAGAAGCCGCAGCAGCTCAGTCTAGATCAGGGGGACAAGGTTACAAAAAATGTAACTGCAAAGAGATAAAGGACCAGTGCTGTACTAAGCGCTGTTCTTGCTTTAAAGCAAATATTGTATGTGGTTCTCGATGCCACCATGCCAATCCGTGAAAAATAAATAATTAATTAGTAATTAATTAATGTACAATTAGTTTTTTTTTGTTATTGGCCGCATTAAATAAATTTTTTTATATAGATCAAGTGAATCCATTCATTGAATTATTTTTCTCTAAATGTCCAAATGTCGGTGGACAGTAAGCTAACTGTCGGACATTTAGCTTACTGCTTCGACAAATAGACGATATCGACGTGTATTCGTCTAACTGTCTGCAGTTAGCTAACTGTCTGGACAGTTAGCTTAATGTCTGATTCGTCTAAGTGGCGACGACATATATAACAATTCAAATAAGTTGACATTATTTTCTGTATCTCATAAGTCCCAATAAAGAAAACATTAGTAAACAAAAGATGGTTTTGATTATGGTCTAAAATTAAATTAAAAATACATTCAATTATTATTTTTGTTGCTAAGCGACACAACTATGTTAACCTGAAAGATTTTTATGAGTAATTTTTTTCATATTTCTTTGCTTGTTTGATTAATTTATAATTAATTTACTGATAAATAATAATTCATTTGTAAAAAGGAAAAGAAAGTATATTTTCCGAAATAGTAAACTTTGTGTTTGTGTAATAATTTACTTATAAATTAAGAAATGGTGCATTTGTGAATAAGTTTGCAGAAAATATTAGAAAACGTAAACTTTTATTTTCATTCAATTTTATATTACCATCAAAACCATTTTTCGTTTTTTTAATTTTATATATTTTTCAGTTATTAAGTATATCGAATAATGGCAAACCGTTTAAATTGTTATGCTTGCAATGGAAGATTCCGACCTAAAATAATGGCACGAATAGATGAGAAAAATGATGCTGCTATAGTGATGCATTTGAGCGACACGATCCGAGAAACGAGCGACATTTTTTGTTTTTCATAAAATTGACAGACGAGCGATCAATTTGTTTAGTCTCGGTAAAGCGAACATCTCGGATAGTCGAACGATCATTCCGAGCATCTCGTTTTTACCAAAAAATTAGGCGTGAAGTTGTAGTCAATTAAAAAATAATGACATTCAAATAAAAAATTCAAGATTTATATGAAACTTTTAAAACTTTCCGAAATGCGAAAATGAAAGAGGTTCAATTCAGACAGGCTATGTATGTTGAAGTCAAAGAATTATTGCCCATTGAAATATATGTTATTTTTCAGACAATTTTAGACGCCACTTATTTTTCTGTTTTGGTGAAAACAAATTTTTAACGAAGTTATGCTGATTTGAATTTTTTAAGTTGAAAAGTGAGATTACAAGAAAATAACGTTAAAATTTGTAAAAGTTTTTATATTTTTTTTACTATTGTATATATTAAAATGATCCTTTCTGTGTCTAATTAGGGCTTTTATGTTCTTTTAAATTCCATAAGGAAATTTAAAATATTTTCAAAGTTAACAAAACGGCGGCATTTAAAAAAAAAATCAAAATCAAATTTTCTGAAAATCCCCACTGTTTTTTTTCTCTCGATTTTTTTGCTACTTTCTGGAGGTAAAACGATTATTTTCTATAAGAATTTATTAAAGTCCCACTTCCTGGAGAAGAATAAAAAAAAATTTTCTTTTTAAGAAAAGAAAATTCAAAGTTTTTTTAAACCCTGTATTAGATACAACAAAAATCCAAATAGAAAAAATGTTCCTCTTAAGAAGTAGAGCAAAAAAGTCTCATAGCTTTTATCTCTAACTTGCGAATCTTTCGAATTATTAATTATAACACGAAATAAATACATAAATTTTGCATTTTTGCAAGTAGAATAAAGTTTCAATAAATCACTGAAATGCAAGAAATGTTAAATGTGTAAAAACTGACAAATTCTATATAAAATTAATTTAATAAATAATGATTTCTTTAAAATTTGAAATTAGACAATGTTTCTTTAGATTTTTTAATTTTAATTGCAATTAATTTGCATATTTATTAATCGTTGTTTTATTTTTCTACAAAACAAATTATAAAATAAGTTTTGAGTAACACTTATTTTATAATTTGTTATACGTAACATAAATGTTTCTGAAAAATAAGATATTTCAATGGGAAATAATTCCCTGACTTCAACATACATAGCCTGTCTGAATTGAAATGGAAACAACCATGACCTCCTTTTTTTTATTAAACTAAATGATTTATTTATTATTATATAATGATTTAATTTCTTTCTCTGCAATGTCTATTTAAATTCAGTAAAAATTTAAGTGTGTGTAAATGACTTTTAAAAATTGTGCACATCATTTCTTTAATTTTAAAAATTATTCTTCTATTTAATGAAAAAAATATATATTTTTGATTTTTTACTTTGAAGTAACACGCAATTAATTTAAGTTCAAGAAATTAAAATTTTATGTAAATTAATAGTTATACTAAAATAGTAAATTGTTTATTTTACAAACGTAAATAAGGGTGTGATACCCTATTTAAAAACCTTACGTAGGATCTGATGTTGGATCTTAGGTAAGATCTTAGGTAAGATCTTAGGTAAGTTCTTATGTGATTTCTTATGTAAGAAATGACGTAAGATCTTACGTGTGCATTTGGCAAAAGATCTTACCCAAGTTCTTATGTAATTTCTTAGGTAAGTTCTTATGTAAGTTCATAGGTTCGGCCAAAAATAAAAAAATTTAATTTTCATATTTTTAATTTTAAAAAACTGTATATTCAAAAAATAAATTAAAGTTAAAAATCTAAATTCATTAAATTTAATTAATTAAAGTTAATTAAAATTAAATTTAAAATTAGAAGATAGAAAAATCTTTTTTTAAATTTAATTTTTAGACATTTTTCAAAATGTCTGAAAAAAAATATTTAAAAAAATTATTAATCATAAGGTCATTCATAACCATTCATAATAGTTTGACGCACTTTTATTTTTTGTTAGAGGAAAGACATCTTGTGTCTTATCCCTTTAAAATGCTTATTTCTTGATCCATATATAATACCTAAGAGTTTGGTCTCATTTGTGAGGCAGAATGATGGCAGCCCTCTGGCGGCGAACCGAAGAAACAATGTCGCGGGATTACTCAGTTTCAAACCGTTTCACCTGTAAAGTGTATAAGTCACGATAGTTTGTTTACATTGTGCAATGCTTCAAGTAAAAGGTTAAAAATTGGTTAAATTAAAATTTTTTAAATAAAGTGTGGCCCATTAATAATTATAAGATGTGAGGAGGACGAGAAATTAGTGAATATGTACGTGACAGTTATAATATTGGTAAGTTTTTATAAGATAATTGTCTTTAAACATTTTAATAAAAGTAGGGTTATTGTTTTGAAATGTACTATATTCCATTTAAATAATAATACTAATTTGTTCAAATTACATATTGTTTATAATTAATTATTAATTTATTAATATAATTTCGAAATATCTATTTTAATATTAATTTAACTAGTTTTGTCAAAGTAAAACTAAAATTTATAACAAGCTTTTTTATTAAAGAACAGTTTTGAATATAAATGTTTAAATATATGTGTTTAAATATTTTGTTATAAAATTTTTATTAATACAATTAAATAAAGAATTAAATGATATATTTTTAAAAATGTTTTGTACAATTCAAATTTTTCTTTATTTAAACTATATAATTTTAAAATAAAATTCATAAAATATCATCACCATTACTTTAACCATTAGGCTAAATTTAAATTTAAATATAAAATAATAAAATAAATATACTTAAATATAAAATAAAATATTTAGTGAATTTAATACTATCTTTATTAAATTTTAATTTTTAAATTTAATCAAATCTATCATTATAAAACATAATGTACTTAATTTACATTAAGCTTTATAATACTATAAATTACAAATTGTATTTAACCCATTAACGCCCAGACGGACGAAAAATTTCTGTTGACTTTGAGGACCTCCCTTTTAAAAAAAATGCCTACAAAAAAATTAGCACTTATCATTTTTAACGTAAAATTTACTCCTCTTTTAGATTCTGAAGTTAAAATTTGTTTATAACAAATCGTTAAAAAGTTATAAACAATTTTTTGCAAAAAAACACGATTTTTTGAGAAAAAATTTTCATTTTAGACATATTTTCACCGGAAAAAAGCAAGTAGATGCTCTCAAAAGCTCAAAATATCGCGTCCATGGACCCCCAGCTATAAGACCCTGAAGCAAAAAAATTTTTTTTTCAAAATGGCGGACGCCAATATGGCGGCTAAAACTAAAAAAATGGCTCAGATATGAAACAGGGTGCTCCAACTTTTTCATGTGACTAAAATCGCCTAAAACTCTCTATACGGGGGTTTTTGGGGTCGCTGATTACGAATATGATGTCAGTTTTTAAAAATTCAAAATGGCTGATCCAATATGGCGGACGAATTTTTAAAAAAATTTTGGATTCACTTGAAACTCTCCACTCAGGGGTTTTTGGGGTCGCTGATTACGAATATGATGTCAGTTTTTAAAAATTCAAAATGGCAGATCCAATATGGCGGACGAATTTTTAAAAAAATTTTGGATTCACTTGAAACTCTCCACTCAGGGGTTTTTGGGGTCGCTGATTACGAATATGATGTCAGTTTTTAAAAATTCAAAATGGCGGATCCAATATGGCGTACGAGTTTTTAAAAAAATTTTGGATTCACTTGAAACTCTCCACTCAGGGGTTTTTGGGGTCGCTGATTACGAATATGATGTCAGTTTTTAAAAATTCAAAATGGAGTTGGCAAATTTTTTAAGTCTTATTATTTTTTTTGGTTATTTTTGTTTATTTGACGCTGATTTATTTGCTGTGGTGCTGTATAACTTTTAACTATGCTCACAACTAAGACGGTTTTGCGCTTGTTGTTTCCGCTAAGATCTGGCATTTCGAAGTCGGCGCATTACTAGTTTTGCAGAAAATGCAATGGCATGCAGTTATTACTGCTGTACTGCTTGTTGGCATTGTGCCAGAATTTGCTTGCAGCTCTGGCTATTGTTACTGAGCCAGCATTTGCTTCAAATCATATACAAAAAATCATATACATTGTCTCCAAACGAATGGACTAAAAATAATTGACTAAAAACCCACGTAATAATTCATGATTTTTCATTTCTTTCATCGAAAAATCTTTTTTTTTGCCAAAAAATTTCTAACAATTATTATTTTTTGACCACAGTTCCTTTTTTTAAAAAAAATATTCTATTTTAAAAAACGAATATGCTATTCAAAATTAAGTAACTTACCTTTAATTTTTTAGAACATTATTGCTTTGTTTTCTTAAAAAAATAATAAATTTCATTGATTTGTTATAATTTCTTAAATTTTTTCATTGTCCATTCATTTTCCTTCAAAAAAATGTAGTATAGTGGAAAATCATCTATTGGAATTATCTAAATTATACTTCGTCATCCTTAAGTACTTTCTGTACGTAAGTTATCTAAGATTTTAAAAATTAAATAAAATTTATAAATAAAATAAAAATGTAAAAATGTTTCATTTTGATTGGATTTTAGCCAATGTCAATGAAATTGAAATTTATGATTAAAAAAATTTCAATGATATTGTTTCCAAGATGCACCGCGAGGAGGTAACCAATCAAGCATCTTAACCTAAAAAAGATTGTATTGCTTTGTACACAAATTTTAAAAACAGAGGTTGTTCTTTTTTTCTTTTAACCAAAAACTAAGTCTTTATTTTTTACATTTAACAAAACAACAACACAAGTTGATATTATTATTCTTCTAAATATTTTTCTAAAAAAAGTTCATCCTCTATATTTAATAATTAAAAAAAAAATTAATAACACTTTATTTTATGTGATAAAGAATGGCTTTAATGGTTTAATTGCAAAATTTGTATGAAATAATTAATTGAAACATTTAATATCTTTTATAATAATTTTTTTATAATTACATAAAATATCATTAAGATGATAGGCCTTATCCATTTTCGATGTGTCCCAACCGAGGGCGGAATGAAAATTTGCAGTTAAGATATAAGGTTGTCCCATCTTTTTAATACTGATTTAGGTCAACCAAAAGTACCGAATGAATTTTCCGACCTACCGCCGAATGTCGGCCCAACCTCTGCGACAGTCGGGCCGTCGGTCATCAATAAACTATGGTCTGAAGTCGGCCCAACCGAGAGCCAACTAAAAATGAGCTATTAAGATATAAGGTTGTCCCATCTTCTTAATACTGATTTAGTCCAACCAAAAGTACCGATTGAATTTGCCGACCTTCCGCCGAATGTCGGCCCAACTTCTGTGACAGTCGGGCCGTTGGCCAGCAATAAGCTGTGGCATGAAGTCAGCCCAACCGAGGGCCGACTGAAAATGCATTGTTAAGATATAAAGTTGGCCCATCTTTTAAACCGACGTACAATCATTAACGAGTATTTCAGACCATTTTTTCAGACCATCAAATAAATAATGATAAAAAAAAGAGCCAATCTTTCAATTCAAATGCAAGATTTAATAATTATAGAAGAAACACAATTTAATTTTATGAAAAATAGAAAACAAGGAAATTTTAATTATTTAACACCTGCTAGAAGAAAATGCTCAAACTGTCAAATACAGCGCTTAGAAAATTTATTAGAATTTAGAAGAAGACAAACAGAAAATAACTGCATTTGCCATCAAAGTGCTCCATTCGACAGAATGATGGATTTCAGAAAGTCTAGATGTGGACAAAGATTATATAATTACAATTCATTTTATTGATATATATTGTTATTAGTTAAACATTTTTTGATAGGTTTTTTTGCATTTGATAGGTCTGTGCGGTAAACCGGTATAACATGGTTTTTTGTTATTTCTAGAAACCGGTTTCTGGTTATGAGTTCCAGATTTAATTTTTTTTTATTTAAATCCGGTTTTATTTTTAAAAAAACAGATCTTTAAATAAACTGGTTTTTCTAGAATAACATGTTTTCTTTTTTAAACCACTTTTTAGGTAAATACTGGAGAACATGCAGATAAATTAATTTTATTATCAATGAATAAAAAAAAAATTTAACCCTAATAGCTAATTTAGTAATTCTTTTAAAATTAGTTTATTTTATATATACTAAATACTTAATTCATTTTTCAAAAACAGAAAACAGGTTATGTATTTTCAATACCGCACAGATTTAGACGTTAAAAGAGATTATGTAATCAGAATTAATTTTAATAAGATTGTTATTAGTTAAAAAAAAAATTTATATTAATTATTCTATATATTACACAAATTTGGTTATAATAAATAAATAAATAAAGTTTTGGAAGATAGAAGTGTCCATAAAATGGACAGAATTCACATCTAGTTTATATTTTGTCCGTCATATTGGATCCGACATTTTAAATTTTTGGAATTATTCTTATTTCTTACACAGGTTCGTGAAGAGATATCCCCGTTTCTCTTACAAATTAGCGAAAGTGGAGAACGAAGCGAGATAATTTGGAACTTCGAAATTTCGTCTGCTACAATAGGTTTTCGTCTGCTAAGCTAGTCACGAGACCCGCCTGATCACTCAGCTGTTTGTAGGCAGCCATTTGCAAAAAGTTAGTAATTGCATGTACACAAAAATGACATTGTGTGGCTTATAATTCTATGCTTTTCCGCTAGGTTCTCCACTATTGCTAATTTGTAAGAGAAACGGGGAAACCAGCTTCAACTTTTTCAAGGTTAAACACAGCAGTGGGGCCTCCTTATACTACTTCATGCACAGGTTAATGAAATATATATATTTTTTAAATATCAAACATAAATTATTCAGGTATGGTATAGTTTTTGAGGCATGGAATTCCATTCCTTGTTTGGTTCCAGGTATGGAGTTCTCCATGGCGTCCATACTGCTTCCGCCGTCTCTGTCACTTAATACGGGTGTTTTATTTCTTAAAACTTTTCAAATTACACTTAGAACGATTAAAATTATATACATTATATACGAGAATGATCATAGAAGTTTTACCAAAATAAAATAATATATAGACATCGTTAAGGGATGTTAAAGAAATGATCAGTGAACACATTTCTATTTTTGTATAAAGATCCAAATTTAGAAAATATAACTTACTACTGGAAATTGTCATATAGAATCTCAAAAAAATTCCTTCTAGATTTCATATTACATCCTATATTGGATGTATACCATATAATATAGAAAATCCTATTTGGAATTTATATGGAAAGCATATAGAACTTTCCATGATTTATTTATGTTTTTAAACTGCATTATTCAAAATCATGACAGTTACATTTATCTGCTAAGGTTATCAACTAATTGCTCTTGGCGTAGTTATACAGAAAAAGAAGTTCTGCATTCGTCAACAAGGTTGCCTATTAAACTCCATTTCAAGTGTTATATAGTTAAATTTTTGTATACTTTAAATTAATTTTTAATTTACAATTAGATAATTTATTGTAACTTATTGAACAGGTGAGATAAACGTTAAAAAATTATTTATTACTTGTATAAAATTAAGATATTTTTAAGTCTATAAATAAAGTAAACCCTCTCTAATAAATCTGAATATGAAATAAGTATACGGTTACAATTAGTGATGATTATGATTATTATGATTAAATAATTTTTAGAAAAATTCACCTTTGTTGTCGGTTTACAAATAGAAGCATTAAAAATAGAATAATTTATGTTACATTATCTTACAGTATGCAAATCAAACTATAGAATTCACATAGGGTTAGTTAAAATTTGATGTTATGATTGGTCAGTAGATAATTGGTCAATTAAAGCAGTGATTCTTATAGGGCAAAATCAACTATGTATAAATCTAAGCTATGCCAGTTCAAGCATTTTTTTTATTGAATCATACAGATATAATAAAACAAAAAAAATAAAAAATTCTGTTTAAAGAAATCGATTTTCTGTCTTTTGTCCACTTATAGATTTGGAATTCAGACGCACCGCCAGACATTGGTTTGAAATCAGAAATTGATGTTTAAATCAACTTTTAGAGAGAACGGCTGCACGGATTTTTCGTTATTATTTTTTTAATTCATAAATAGATTTTTTAAGATATTTGTGAGAGTAGATTTTGGTTTTTGTTTCATTTGTTTTTTAATGTTAATGCAAACAGTTGCAAAAATATTGTACAATTGTATATTGGTCGAAATTTGCATTTTTTCGCTTGTGGCATTAGAAAAGGATTCTACAGATTAAATATTATGATATCATGATGTAAAGTGAATTTTACTAATGTTATAAACTAATTATGTTAACAATTACATTGTGCTATGGTTTATAAGCAAAAAACTTTAATTTTTTTCGCTTCTGGAATTAGAAAAGGATTCTGCAGATTTAATATTATGATATCAAGTTGTAAAGTAAATTTTACTATTGTTATAAACAAATTATGTTAATAATTACATTGTACAATTGTATAGAGGTAAAAAACTGTCGTTTTTTTGCTTATGGCATTGGAAAAGGATTCTGCTGATTTAATATTATGATATCATGATGTAAGTAAATTTTACTATTGGTATAAACAAATTACGTTAACAATTACTGTGTACAATTGCTTATAGGTAGAAAGATTTTGATATTTTTGCTTATGTCATTGGAAAAGGATTTTGCAAGTATTATTTTAAGTTCTCAGAGATTTTTGGGTCTGGAATTACGAATCAGAAGATAGATTATAAAACTTGAAAATTGCAGATCCAATATGTCAAACTAATATTTAAAAGTCGTTCTAATTTGTTCGTAACTTTTTACCCTGTTAAAAATTTCTGTATTGTGCTTCACATACATGTATATGAAATTCAATTTAAAATAGAATTATATTAAAACTAATATAAATTATCCTAAATTTAATATACTGTATATTAAATTTGCTATTCACATATCTGAGAATTCATAACGTTGAATGAATTTGAACATTCACACTATGATAACATAAAAGAATATTTGCAGAATCGTTTTCAAAAGTCACAGGCAAAAAAATCCAATTTTTCTACCTATAAGCAATTGTAATTGTTAAAAATAGCAATAGTAAAATTTACTTAACACTATGATATCATATAATAACATTTGCAGAATCATTTTCCAATGCTACAAGCAAAAAAAAAACGAAATTTTTTTACCTATATACAATTGTATAATGTAATTGTCAACGTAATTTGCTTACAACAATAGTAAAATTATTTGACTCAGTGAAATCGATAATATCTTTTCAATAATAGTAAAATTTACTTTACAACATGATATCATGATTTTAAGATTTAAAGGTCTTGTTATGACTCACTAGCAATTTATATAATTAATTTGGTGTCAACGGTTCTGCTAGTCAATGATTAAAAATAAACAATTCAGTTTTTCAAATTCATTAAACAATTTAACGTAGAAATAAAAAATTTAATTGTTTATTTTTAATCATTGACTAGCAGAACCGTTGACACCAAATTAATGATATCATAATATTAAATCTGCAGAATCCTTTCCCAATGCCAAATGCAAAAAAAATGAAAGAGTTCTGCCTATAAACAGTTGTACAATGTAATTGTTAACATAATTTGTTTATAACAATAGTAAAATTTACTACACATCATGGTATCATAAAATGATATCTGCAGAATCCTTCTCCAATGCCACAAGAACAAAAAACAAAAGTTTTCTACCTATAAACAATTGTACAATATAAGTGTTAACATAATTTGTTTATAACAATTAGTAACATCATTTTATAATGATGTTTTATTTAACGAAGAGAACTTCTAGGTAGAATTTTTTTTTAGTGCAATAGTTCCATTCTTGTTTTTATTAATTTTTATTTGTTAATATAATTTGTTTATAAAAATTAAATTAGCGCTTTCAAAATTTTTGTTTATTATATTTCGTTACTTCTATGAAATCAAGGCATTGTCAGGCATTAAAAAAAATTGTTGTAGAAAATAAAAAAAGAAAACGAAAAAGTTGACATTTTTCCAGCTGTTTGCATTAACATTAAAAAACAAATAAAACAAAAATTGAAAATCCGTGCAGCCGTTCTCTAAAAGTTGATTTGAAAATCGATTTTTGATTTCAAACTACTGTGCAACGTTGCGTGCCACTCAATTTAAGGACAAATATATCGAATAGGGGCAGAAGTCTTTTATGTTTATCGAACGTGAAAATCTTAATGAACATTTTACAATATATAGTTTTTCGGAAGAGGTGTGCAGATTTAACTAATGGTATCTTCAATCTTGAAATATACGAGTACTGTAAATACTTGCCTTCATTGCTTGTTTTTTAATAACAGGATTAAAAAATCAGGGAAATTTTTTTTGCAATACCTAACACTTAGTAAAAAAAATTATTTGAAGACTTCGATTTTCTGATTTTAAACATCTAGATTCGGCTCTCACAACACTGTCATTTTAAAATTCGACAAAAGAAGTACACAAACGTTCACACCACTGTTATCAAATAAAAGACTTTTCTGATTCAAATTGTAAAAATGCATGGTCAATGAGGGTCGACGTTTTGTGTCAAACTCTATAAACAGTGGCGTAACTAGAAAGCTTGAGATAAAAATGAATTTTGGAGACTGTTTGGTACTTTACACGACTTTTGTCACTGAAAACAAATCATTTATTTCATTTTTTAGGGCCCCTAAACCCCGGGAGTCCTGATAAATCACATCAGCCACATCCCTTATTCACTGTGAAAACAAGTGACCTATTTTAAGGCATTTTTGTCTACACTTTTAAAAGGTCTTAGGATGTCTTAATTTTAAACCAATGAAAAAGAATTTTACAAAATGCTTTAATTATTTAAAGACATTTTTGTACTTACTTTTAGGATGTCTTAGGATGTCTTAATGTTAAACCAAAGATAAATCATCTTACAAAATTATTAGCCAAAATGCTTGAAATAACAGCCAAGACGCTTTCTAAATGTCTTATGTCTTAAAATAAGGACATGCTCACCCAATGCGATCTTTCTTTATAAGAAAACAGTCATGCCAAGTTTTTGTGTCTGTTTAAAAATCTAATTTTCTCTTTTAGCTTCCATTTATTTTAATTAATTAGTTTATTATTTTTTTCGCATTCCTATATCTATTATTTCTACAACACATACCCATTTAAAGAATAAATTATAAAATTTACAATCATTTCTAATTATTTCTAAAAAATTTTAAGTGTAAGTTGACCTATTTAAGAAGCTAATTTCAGATAAACATGAAATACTTTACTTGTCAAACTGTCATTTCACAAATTGCATTGACAGTTAGAAAAATTTTTACTTGGCGTAACTTTTAAATCGAAGATGTTTTTGATGAGATATAAATATATGGATATATATGACAAACGACTCAATCTCTATAAATTTAAAATGTTAAAAACGAAAACCCTTGTAACTTTTTTTACAAGTATCTTGAGGTTTCGAAAATTTAACTGCATCATTATAAAACCATTATTTACCAGTGGACGAAATTAGATTAAAATGGTAATTACAGGAATACAATCACGTCGCGCTATTCAGGGCTTTAGAACTTTTTTCCCGTGTAGCGTATTCTATGTTTCTTAACATCCGGTCGAAAGCACGTTACAAAATTCACTTAAACTTATTAAAAACAATTTAACAACGTTCCAGCTGACAAAATTGACAGCCTGATTGGGCGGTCATCTTAAATTGTTGCGCGCCTCTGTCGGAGACTCGTGAAAGTTTGATGCCTGCCCAACTCCGCTTGTGTTGCTGGTCGGGGTACAGTATCAAAAACACATATATATAAAAAACAAATAAAGCTAAGCAGGCCGCGAATCGTCAAAAGGAACAAAAAAAGTTGTTTAAGTCGCATTTTAATACAAAATCAGAGACATATCCACACTTTCTTTAAATAGAAATATTAAATAAATTTAAAGAAATAAATATTTATTTTTAAAACTCGCGCAATGTATTTGCTCCAGGCAAACTGCTTTTACTCACGCTGTACTAGGTGGCGCACGTGTGTATTTAACAATGAGCGAATCTTTGGTTTTCCTATTCGAAATCGAAGCCGAACGTTCGTACTTTCGACCAGGGTGTTAAAAAAAATTGTTATTAAGAATTGTACACGGAAAGAAGTATATTGGTTTTGTACCATTAGATTACTCTATAGTATTTTCCTATTTGAGTTTGCTAACCTGTAAAAGCAACAATATAGGGGAGAGTGGCCATCAATGTACCAGTTTTTTCAATGAACCATTTCAATTTTCTCAAAAACAATTAAATAAAAATTCTCCTAATTTTAAATATAAATGAAGTTTGCGTAAACACACTACGTCCATAAATTTGAGAAATGTGGATTTATTCTTTACAGAGAAAACTAAAAAAAAACTGTTTTTGATGCACTGAAGAAAAAATTTACCTAAAATACAAACACGTTTTTTAATTGAAATAAGACAATTTAAAAATAAATGTACTTACGATTTATTTTGTATCGGGCCTTAACTACAATATTCTAATGAGATAAAGATTTTGGAATATTGGATTAAGTTATAAAAAACCATTTTTGTTGCAAATGTCATGTTGATTCAATGTACCGGGGAACAATGAACCACCTAAAATTTCAGTGTATTTTCGATTTTCAGAGTGGTATGCCTGATTAAAAAACTAGGCATGCGTACAGCATGTTACAGCGATTGTTATCAATACTCTTTTCAACATAGCAAAACATTTATGTTTTTGTACATTTATGTTATACATTATCAATTAAAAAGTGTTAAGTAATAATTTTTTATAGTATTTGATAGAAAATAAGTTTTTTACAAAGTGAAAATTGCAATATTATTATTGTTGAACATTTTTAGTGTTTTTATAGAGGTTGTTCATTGTGTACCCAGGTTGTTGAAAATGAAAATAGCTTGTTAGTTTAGAAAAATCCTAAATTTTATTATTTAATTAAAATAAATCGTGTATAATACGTGTGCATTGCCTAGAGAAGTGTTGTAGTTTTATATTGATGCAAAGAAGTGCGTGAAATTGGTGAAATTAAATAAGTACTATGACCTTGAAAAAAAACCCCGGTACATTAATGGCCACTCTCCCCTATAGTTTTGCATTATTATGTATCGCCATAGAAAATACCTATCATTTACTTACTTTTATAGTAAGAACATAATAGTCTAAACGCAAAGACGTTATATAAGCCAAAAATAAGAAACATCGTTATAATGCAATCGCAAAGAGTATAACAGGATTAGATTATTATGTTAGTGGAACGGTTCCACCAACAATATAGAGTAATCTAATTGTACAAAACCAATATATTTCTTTCCGTGTACGTTCTTTGACATTTGTAATCTATAGAACTGTCACAAATACTACGCCATCAATAATGCTCCTAGATATTAAAATTCATACATATATTTCATGAACTAATTAATTTAAAAATATGTTTAGCATGAAAATCATAAATAAAATATTATTAATTATTGCTGGAATTGGATTGACTACTGCTACCATCGCAAAATACAAAAATAATGAATTTAATAAAGCTCTAGAAGTTCTAGAAAATTTATTATTGACTGAGTCTAATTTAGTTGAAAAGCTTAAAGAATATATTACTGAACATCAGCAGCCAACTTTCGTTAGGTAAGAAAACTTCTGCGCTGTATAATTTAATGCTGTAAATTCAAAATCTACTGGATTTTTCAGTAAACTTTTTCTTAGAAAAGTAATATTTTTGGCGACAAACTTTGTCGTATTACCTAAAATAGCATTAAAAGAATTTGTCTGAACTGTATTTGTTTAGTTTTTGTATTAAAATTAATTTTTTTCAAGTATTCTGTTTTGAAAATTTCACAAAATTAATTTTAAGGAAAAATTCAAGCAAACTAGGGTCAAGCAGAGGTTTTAGAATGATACTTCATTTTTTTTGGCTTGATTTTTAAATTACTTGGCAATTATTTTAGAACAATTTTTTTGCTGCCTTAGAGATACATTTTAAAACGGAACTAGGATAATATGATTGTTAATAATTGCGCCTTAAAGGAAAATATTTTGTGAATTTTTATTTTTTGACTTCAAATCATTCTATAATCGTGTAATAACAAAATTTGTTATTAACTTTGTTAATATTAAATTAAAATTTTGTTAAAATACGATATTAGAATGGTTTTAAGACAAAACAGACAATATTTCATATTGCCCTTTTTAAGGCTCAAAAATAAAATTTTTAGCTTGATTTTTAAAATATTCGGTAGTTACTTACATTAAAACAATATAATCAAATTTTTTTTCTAGTAATGCAGAATTCTTTTTAAGAGAACTTATAGAAGTCTCCAATAGCGTTAATCAACACTTATTAAGTTCTAAAAAAGTGTTTAATTTGTTGAAGAAATTTAAAAGTCTTTTGGAGCAAATTAAAGTCCCCCTTTCAGAAATTGTAAGCACCACTACAAAATTACAACCCGAAGAAAATAACAAATTTCAAGATGTTGAGTTTAAGGAATTTACTCTAGAGCTTTGCAAAGGAGATAGTTTATTGACTCCAGCTATTCAAAAAGATCTAAAATGTAGATACACTGATCGCGGAAATCTTTACTTAAAAATAGCACCGATTAAAGAAGAAGAAATTTATCTAGATCCTGAGATTATTATGTATCATAGTGTTATCGACGACAAAGAAATTGAATTTTTAAAAAACCAGTCATATCATACGGTTTGTTTTATTTTAAGTTCTTTAAAGATTACCGCAATTTAAATGTTATAATGGCTTACGTAATAAGCAAACTTTCTAATTGATCAATATCAAATTATCTTAGTAATCGATTTATGCTGTTTAGTTATCAGAGTCCTTAATAGAAACAATAAACGGACCATCGATGTTGCGGGTTTCTAAAAACGCCTGGCTAAGGGATGCAGATCACAAATATGTTGAAAATATAAGTCGGCGAATAGAACATATAACTAATTTGGGAACTCAAACATCAGACCATCTACAAGTTGCTTATTATGAAGAAGGTGGTTACTACATGGAACATTATGATTTCGATTCCAACAAGGTATTTTTTCCATCTGAATTGAATCATTTTAAAATTCTAATTTTTTCTATCACCATTTGGTAATTGCGTTTTATAGATTATTATAATAATAAAAGAAAAATACTTGACATAATTGTAAAATAAAGAAGGAATTGTTGAACAAGCGAATAAAGGCAAGTTGGACAAGTCTCATGTATAGCTTGCCTTTGACAAAATGACGGTTGGACTCGGTTATTCAACTTGCCTAGACCTTGTGTTCAACTTCCCTAAATATTTAATACGTTAAATAAGATGGAAATACTGGTTGAATATTATTTAGAGTACACTGAGAAAAGTTGCCCAGTAAATTTCACATTAAACGTAATTGAGAGATGGGAATTCTTTAAAATTTTTGTAAATTTATCAACATATTACAAACTAAAGACTCATATGTATTTCAGTGAACAATTACATTCTAGAATTAAAATTTTGCATTAAGCTTATATACACAGCCCGTTTCAAGCTGGCTTGAGGCTCAAACCGAACAAGGATTGACTACTTCATTGGCTACTTCATCCCCACTTTTATCTCCCAGCCAATGAAGTAGTCAATCCTTGTTCGGCTTGAGCCTCAGGCCAGCTTGAGATCGGGCGGTGTATATTCGCTCATTGCAACGATTTAAAATGTCATTGTATTTTAAAAATTATTTTCAATCGTATTTCGAGCTAGAATGATTGTCTTTTCTTTTATTTTGTATCACACAAATATAACATACATTTTTTTACACATATACACAACTTTTGCTTATAAATATATTTTTTAAAGTATTTGAAAATAAATATCTTTTGAAAGAGAATTCCTACTTGCGTCACGACGGAAGCACGCAGTTAAATCTACGCTAAACGTCCGCAGCTATTATCGCTAATGCCAACTTGTTTTTACCTGCCTATATAAATATAGGCATATATAAATATAAGTCGAAGGAAGTCGAAGGATGCCGAAAGAAGACGAATACTCGCGAAGCACTATAAATGTGTCTTCACATTTCACAATGTAAAATTTCCATCAGAACACTATACAGACTTAGGAAAACGCTATTAAAGCTTCTATTTATAAACGAAAAATTTAAATAAAATGCATTCTCAAGTCTTGCAAATGATAAAAAAGAAATTCTAATTTGTATAGTATTGAATATTATTAATGTAGAATATTTAAATACTTTTTAAAAACATGTATCTCTCACAAAAATGTCAAGATATCCCACTTCTAAATTAATTTAATGTAAAACTTACTACACATCTTCTCTCAGTGTATACAGAACTACGTAAATATAAGTGGATTTATTGTGAAAACATTTTGTTTTAGAAGAAAATACCCGTTTTACTAAAAATATAGTAGTGCAAAGATATAGATATATTTCAGGGGTTAGTGGATATCATCCATGGTGTCATTCATAAAAGGAAAAATTTATGACATTTTCTTTTTTTTTTATCTATTAATAAAACACTTATTTTTTTGCACTAAAAAACAAAAGTGATTTCTACTTACATTTTGGTTCCATTAACTAACAAAAATGGGTAATTTAATTATAGAAATGGTAACATTAATTACAATCATAAGTATAACATAACCCAAAAAGGTATTTTTAAGAACTTATACTGTATGCAATAAGAATGTTTTTTATTTTTAAACAAAATTTTAATTAATTAAAAAATGGCGTTAATTAAAACCCTATAAAAAAATGGACCTAGGTAGTGTGATGAATTTCTACTCTTCTACCCTATTGAAAAAACTCATATGAGATCTCATATGAGATTATATGTGGTTTCCTATATAGAAACTCATATGAAAACTCATGTTCATATAGGAATTCATATGTGATCTCATATGAGATCACATGTAAAATCGTATATGAAATTGAGACACGATTTGATATGTAAATTTATATGGGAAATAGTTATGTGTTTTTGACAAGAGATCTCAAATAAGATCTCACATGAGATCTCATATAAGATCACATATGAGATTTCGTATAAGATCACACATGATATCTCACATGAGATTTCATATGATATCTCACATGAGATTTCATATGATATCTCACATGAGATTTCATATGAGATGACGCATGAAATCTCATATGATATCACACATGAGATTTCATATAAGATCACACATGAGATCTCATATAAGATCACACATGAGGTCATACATGAGATTATACAAATGAACATGTGTTTCTATATAGAAACTCATCTGGATTCCAATTCGATTTCTTATGTGAATTCTTATGTCAAATCTTATATCAAATTTCATATCGAATCCCATATCAAATCTCAAAAGCCCTTAATGAACAACAGATATAAATGTTTTCGTCATATACTTATCTGACAAGTATTATTCCTCTGCAAAGAGTTTGTTTTTCCATGATTTCGGTTTCTATATTTTTCTCTTCATGTTGACAGTGAGAGAGGTTAAACATACAGCCACCTTGTGACAGTTGTCTTAACTAAGACCTACGATTCCCGTACATTCCCCCGAATCCATTTCCCCGAATGGAATAAGATTCCACATGAGATTCTATATGAGATCTCATGTAGAACATAGAGACCCAAATCATGGAAAAACAAACTCTTTGCTGAGCAATAATACTTGTCAGATAAGTATCAGAGGAAAACATTTATATTTGTTGTTCATTAAGAGCTTTTGAGATTTGATATGAAATTCGATATGAGATTTGGAATAAGATTTGACTTAAGAATTCAGATACGAAATCGCATAGGAACCCACATGAGTTTCTATATAGAAAGTAGAATCTCATGTATGATTTCATGTGTGATCTGATATGAGATCTCATGTGTGATCTCATATGAGATCTAATGTGTGATCTTATATGAGATCTCATGTGAGCTCTTATTTAAGATCTCTTGTCAAAAACACATAACTATTTTCCATATGAATTCATATGTGTCTGTCCATGACAAAACGTGTCTTAGCTCCAAAAAAAAAAATTTTGATTTTTTAATGCCAACCGACAGATTTTTATTTGCTCTATCATTTCAAAAAAAAAAAATTGTTATTTTAAAGAAATTTCGGTATTATTAAACAAGAAGCGTAGGCACGTTACATTGCATTGGTTTCAATGGATTGCTGCAACTTTAAACGCTCACCCTGTAAAGTTGACGTTTGGGAGCTAAGGCACGTTTTCTCGAGGCACATGAATTCTTCCAAAATGACAATTGATCGAATGGACATTAGGGTGTCCGTTAAAAAGTCGACTTTCGAATTTTGTTTATGATACTCCCCAGTTTGGTTCCAATATAAAAAAAAAAAATTTCTGTAAAATTGCAGCCTGATTGATTAATATTAACCCGTGCCAGCAACAGTGGCGGATCCAGACAAGGTTTTTGGAGGGGGTATTGCATGAGAGAGAAAGAGATAGCACTATAGTGCTATCTCTCTTACTCTCATTGTTAAATATGAGGCTTTTGTGGGGGGGGGGGCAAGCACCCGTGGCCCCCCCTGGATCCGCCAATGGCCAGCAATCGATTGAATTTTCCCATTGAAAATGCATGGGAAAAATGAACTTTTTTTTAAAAAATTCATAATTTTTTTAATTTTTTTATAAAAAATTTTCCAGGTCACAAATTTTTTCATTTTTAGCTATATTTTATAATAGCGTTTTTAGAAAAATTTAATTTTTAAAATTTTTAAAATAACGGATGTTCAAAAATGGGTCAAAAAATACATTGCAATATTTACAGCGTTTTATCTCATAAATATTGAAGAAATCTCAATAGATCTTTTTATTCGGGGGTTTTTGAGGTCACTAATGAAGATAATGATGTCAAAAATTAATGTTTCAGAATTTTGGAAATAATAAGTCAGAATCAAATTTTTGAATTTACACATTTTTCAAGAAATTCTATTGAAACTTCGTTATTGGGGTTTTTGGGATCGCTATTTAGAAATTTTATGTCAAAAATTTATTTTTAAAAAACCCAATCCAATATGTCGGATACAAAAAAAAATTTTTTTTTCAAGATAACTCTTACATTTTTACATTTTAATTATTCAGTTTTTGATTATCAATATAATAAGAAAAACTGCTTTCTAAATCTGAATTAGTGATTTTCTACTAATGAATTAGCGAGAAATAGGGTAACATAAAATAGTAAAAATGTTCACTATTTTATAGTAGAAAACTACTAATTTAAAAGTGAAATATCTACTAATTGAATTTGTAAAAGCTCACTTTCTAAACTAGTAGTTATTCAACTGTCAAATTAGTAATTTTTTACTAATAATTAGTAATTTTCTACTAAAAAATAGTGCATTTTTCAAAATTTAATAGAAAACGATTTCACGCTAATTCATTCGTAGAAAATCACTAATTCAGATTTAGAGAGTGAGAAAACAAAATTCATCCTTCGTTAAAATTTAAAAAATTTTGGTTGAAACACAAAAACTCTATCTATTTTTGAATATATTTTAATTATTCCTTTGTAATTATTTATTATATCTATTTATATTTATTTATATTGCATTAATTCATTTATATTTTAATTATTTAAATTAAATATTGAAGAATATACAAAAATTTATTCTATTCCATTCACTAATATTATCTAAATATTATTTTTTAAAAAGAGTCGATTTTCTTGAATCGATTGTTGAGGTTTCGATTATTTAAGAATCGATTATTCATGGGTCATTTATCGCTACTAAGGCAAGATTAAAACATAACCTTATTTTAGAGACAGTGCAATGGGTTCGATGATATTGCGTGAAAATATTTATTTAATTGGTAGTTGTAATCGAAATTTTAATTTGAGTAAATTACCTTCAAAAAAAGAAGTTTTATGTGTTTTGTTTTTTAATATTCATGCTGTAAAACTGACAATTCGTGAGAGTGCAAAATTGACTATAGGGGAGAGTGGCCATCAATTACCGTGTTTTTTTCAAGGTCATAGTACTTATTTAATTTCACCAATTTCAAGCACTTCTTTGCATCAATATAAAACTACAACACTTCTCTAGGTAATGCACACATATTATACACGATTTATTTTGATTAAATAATAAAATTTAGGATTTTTCTAAATTAATAAGCTATTTTCATTTTCAACAACCTGGGTACACAATGAACCACCCCTATAAAGACACTAAAAATGTTCAACAATAATAATATTGCAATTTTCACTTTGTAAAAAAACTTATTTTCTATCAAATACTATAAAAAATTATTACTTAACACTTTTTAATTAATAATGTAGAACATTAATATACCTCAAATTCAAGTTAACTAGCTAAAATGGCATTTTAGTTTTGCTATGTTGAGAAGAGTACTGATAACAATCGCTGTAACATGCTGTACGCATGCCTAGTTTTATAATCAGACATACCACTCTGGTAATCGAAAATACACTGAAATTCCATTTCAATTAAAAAACGTGTTTGTATTTTAGGTAAATTTTTTCTTCAATGCATCAAAGACAGTTTTTTTCAGTTTTCTCTGTAAAGAATAAATCCACACGTCTCAAATTTATGGACGTAGTGTGTTTACGCAAACTTCATTTATATTTAAAATTAGGAGAATTTTTACTTAATTGTTAATGAGAAAATTGAAATGGTTCATTGAAAAAACTGGTACATTGATGGCCACTCTCCCCTACAAGAAGTTTTTGTTGTGTGGAAAAAGGCAAGAATTATTACTCAGATCGAATGTAATTGCATTGTAAAGTTGGAAAAATTATATAATGAATGGAGGACGTTCCAAAAAGGTGCTAATTTAAAGACGCAGATGAAGAAATTAGATTCATTCGTTTCTGGATTAGATGATCTTTTTGACATAGCTCATGCGAATGCAATCAGTCTCATGTCAAATGAAAGTGACAAACAATTTCTGTTATCTCAAAGAAAAAAAGGAAGACCTGGATATATTCATGGACTTAGTGATGAAGATATTAATACTAGTGTTAATGCAAAAGCTTCAGAGAAAGCCGCTGATCGAAAACGACGTAGTGATAATGAAATTGCTGAAAATGGTAAGTTGTTAACAACTAATATTTGTTATTCTATAATGTGTATAAAAAAAATTAATTATATAAATTGCAATTTTTAGAACGAATGGTAGAACTTGCATCTTTTACGTCTGACAGCCAGGTGACAATTGATGATGCTTCAATCTCAGAATCAGGCGCTTTTGATTTTCTAAAAGAAGACGAAGTAAACCGAGAAAGAGAAAGAGGATATCAGAACATAATTACGACAAAATTAATTTTAGCGCTGGATAAATGTAAAATTAGTGATCGAGATGCAGTTCATATATTAATTGCTACATCTGAAGATCTAGGACACAACGTAAAAGATTTAATTATAAACAAATCCACAATAAATTCAGAACGAAAGCGTATCCGCGAAGAAAAAGCGACATCATTAAAAGAAAACATTAAAAATTTAAATTTAGATAGTCTAGTTGTTCAGTGGGATGGTAAGCAACTTCCTTCTTTAACTGACATGTCGAAAGTAGAAAGATTGGCTATTGTAATAAACAATTTTGGGAACACAAGAGTACTACAAATACCACCATTAGTATCAGGAACAGGAAAAGTACAAGCAGAAGCTGTTTATGACGCACTTTGTGATTATAATTTACAAGATAGAGTTGAAGCATTAAGTTTCGATACAACTTCAACTAACACCGGTCGTATCAAAGGAGCTTGTGTTATTTTAGAGCCAATGCTAGACAAAAATCTCTTACACCTCCCATGTAGACATCACATTTGTGAACTAGTTTTAAGAAGTGTTTTTATCATAAATTTGGTAAATCGACTGGCCCAGATGTAATTCTTTTTAAAGAATTTCGTGAATTTTGGCCTAAAATTGATACCTTAAAATTTAAAGCAGGCATTCTAGATCCTGTTGTAGGAAAAGCTTTAAAAAGAAATTAAAAAAAAATATTAAAATTTATTAATACACTTTGGAAACCAGGGATGCGTACGTAAATAGTATGATTCACTATATAAGTGCCAACTATAGTGAATCAGACTATTTACGTACGCATCCCTGTTGGAAACACAAAAACCTCGTGATGATTACAAAGAATTTCTTTTACTAGCAGCAATGTTTCTTGACCATTCTTCTCATGGTACAACATTTTACGTTCCAGGAGCTGTCCATCATGCTAGGTGGATGGCTAAAGCTATATATTCACTTAAAATATTCCTGTTTCGCGACCAATTTGAATTAGACAATAGAGTTAAAGATGCTGTTAGGGAAATTTGTATTTTTGTATGTGCCGTTTATGTTGAACAATAGTTTACTTCCGCTATTGCTGTAAAAGCACCAAACCAAGATTTAAAATTCTTAAAAAACGTAGTCGCGTACAAATCAATGAACAAAGAAGTATCCGCGGTTGTTTTGGAAAAATTTGTCAACCATTTATGGTATTTTAATACAGAAACTGTAGCACTATCCTTCTTCGATGAAAATGTTTCAATTGCCTCAAAAAGAAAAAAGGGTTGCAAATTTAACTGATTCTTCAGAAGAAAAACAAAATAACGACTGTAAGAGATGTTCCTTCATTTCTTTCTGAAGGATTTAAACAATTAGTAAATGTAGAACCCTTGAAATTTTTTGATCGATTTAAACTTGATAAAACGTTTTTGGGAGTAGATCCGTCATTGTCGTCAGAAAGTGACAACTTTAAAGCTTCAAAATGTAGAATTACAAATTTGTCAGTAACTAACGATGCAGCAGATGTACTAAACAGAATTTGATAAGTTCTTAAAAATAATAATGTAAAAGTTTCTGTAATTGGAATAAATTGAAAAGTGATTTCCTAATTAGTTGTTTGGTTAATGAAGTAAATAGTACTAAGTATTAAAAAATCTGTAAATTCTTACTTGTTGTAACAGAATACCATAGATGTTTAATATTTAATGTCTGAATATATAAAGTTTGAACCTTTGAAATTCAATTTATAAAATAGAAATCAGGAAAAGCTCCGATAAAGATGTTTCTTAACTTTCAATTGATAAATAAGCAAAATGAAAATTATGAATCCGCAATATTCACTTTAGGATTTAAAGACATAAATATTTAACATTAGATATATAAATAATACATTCAAAAATCTCCGAAAACTGTGTTTTTCGTTGATTATTTCAATACAAAAGGAAACAATTTTTTGCATCCGCCATCTTGCATCGAGTTTTTTGAAAAATAAATTTTTGACATGAAATTTGTTAATAGCGACCCCGAAAATCCCAATAACGGAGTTTCAAAGGGATTTCTTGAAAAATGTGTAAATTCAAAATTTTGAGTCCGACATATTGGTTCCAAAATTGTGAAAAATTAATTTTTGACATCGTAATCTTCATTAGCGACCTCAAAAACCCCCGAATAAAAAGATCTATTGAGTTTTCTTGAATATTTATGTGATAAAACGCTGCAAATAATGAACTGTATTTTTTGAACCATTTTTCAACATCCGCCATTTTGAAAATTTTAAAAATTAATTCTTTCTAAAAACGCTATCTTAAAATATAGCTAAAAATGAAAAAATTTGTGACCTAGAAAATTTTTTGCAACAAAATTTAAAAAGTTATGAATTTTTAAAAAAATAGTTCATTTTTCCCATGCATTTTCAATGGAAAAATTCAATCGATTGCTGGCACGGGTTAATATTAATCAATCAGGTTGCAATTTTACAGAAATTTTTTTTTTATATTTGAACCAAACTGGGGGGTATCATGAACAAAATTCGAAAGTCGACTTTTTAACGGACACCCTAATGGACATTTGACCGAATGTCATTTGATCGAATGGTCATTTGATCGAATATACATTTGGTCGAATAGACATTCAACCGCATGGACTTTTGACCGAATGGATTTTTGATCAAATGGACACTTGATCGAATGGACTTTTGACCGAATAGACATTCGACCGAATGGACTTTTGACCGAATGGACATTTAACCGAATGGACTTTTGATCTAATGGACATTCGACCGAAAGGACTTTTGACGGAATGGATGTTTGATCGAATGGGCATTTCATCGAATGGACTTTTGATCGAATGGACTTTTGAACGAATGGACTTTTAACCGAATGGACATTCGACCGAATAGACTTCTGACCGAATAGTCTTTTGAACGAATGGACATTAGACCGAATAGACTTTTGACCGAATGGAATTTTGACCGAATGGACATTAGACCGAATAGACTTTTGGCCGAATGGAATTTGGACCGAATGGACATTCGATCGAATGGATCATTTGAAAGAAAAGTCATTCGGCCGAAGTGTTTTTTTAATGTGAGTTTATTCTCTATTATGTAACATTTTATGGACTCACATTAAAAAAACACTTTGGCCGAATGACTTGTCTTTCAAATGTCCATTCGATCAAAAGTCTATTCGTTCAAAATTCCATTCGATCGACCCTACTGAAAAATCCTATATAGGATCCTACATAGGATCCTATATAGAATCCATATGGATTCCTATGAGAATCCACGTAGGATCCTATATAGGATCCTATATAGGTATTGTCCTATAGGAATCCACGTGGATTCTCATAGGAATCTATGTGGATTCCTATAGGTCGCCTATAGGACAAGTCCTATATAGGATCATATGTGGACTCTCCTATAAGAATACATGTAGGATCTCATATAGGATCCTGCATAGGCGTCCCAAAAAATTTTTGTACACCCTCCTACATATGATCCTACGTAGGTTCCCATATAGGATCCTATATGGGAACCCATGTAAGATCCTACATGGGTATCCCCAAAAAAATTTTTTGTACCCCTTCCTCATGCGCAGTCGTCTTTTACGTATTCTACAATACTTACGCCTGCGCAGTAAATATTTTTCGTCCTTATAATGGTACTTAAAGTATATTTGAATAAAGTTGTTTAAAAAAAAACAATTAATTCTGTGTACATAATTTTTTTTGGGCGCCCATAAAAGATCCTATATAGGATCCTATATGGGAACCTACGTAGGATCCTATGTAGGGGGGTTTACAAAAATTTTTTTGGGACGCCTATGTAGGATCCTATATGAGATCCTACATGTATTCCTATAGGAGAGTCCACATAGGATCCTATATAGGACGTGTCCTATAGGCGACCTATAGGAATCCACATAGATTCCTATGAGAATCCACATGGATTCCTATAGGACAATACCTATATAGGATCCTATATAGGATCCTACGTGGATTCTCATAGGAATCCATATGAATTCTATATAGGATCCTATGTAGGATCCTATATAGGATTTTTCAGTAGGGGAATGTCTATTCGGTCAAAAGTCCATTCGGTCAAAAGTCTATTCGGTCTAATGTCCATTCGGTCGAATGTCCATCAGGCCCGGCGAATAAGGTGGGTATGGTGGGTACTACTACCCACCCGAAAAATTCCGGGTGGGTAAAGTACCCACCCGGAATCAGACATTACTTTTTAATAACATATCACGTTTTCTATATCTCTAGAATTCCTTTACTCATATAAACTATTTTAAATCCCCACTTCCCCCTCCACCAAGTCAACTACCCACCCGGGTTAAATATGATCCGCCGGGCCTGATGTCCATTCGTTTAAAAGTCCATTCGATCAAATGCCCATTCGATCAAAAGTCCATTCGGTCAAACGTCCTTTCGGTCGAATATCCATTCGGTCAAAAGTCCTTTCGTTCAATATGAGTTTTTCAATAGGGTATTTATCTAAAAAATAAAAGCAAAGGAAATTATTGATTAGTATGATTGCAGTTATAGCCGAAACTAAAATAAAAAAAATATTTAAAATTGACAAAATTATGCGTTTTTGACACCCAAACTCTAAAAACAGGCTTCTTTTTGATTAATTTTCATATGGAAAATTACGAAGTTTTTGAATTAAAATATTGGTTTTAGTTCCAACCATAGCCACTGGTGTCTTCAATAACATATTCAAATTTTAGATGATTCGGTTAAATAGTTTTTTCTTATCCTTAACAACCATGCCAAAAAAAGTAGTTTCCAGATAAATTGTTAACCCATTAACGCCTGAAATCTGTAAAATCGTAGCCTTACTTTGGAATATTCCCGGTAAAAAGAGGTTAATTAAAACGCATAAATTGGCATTTAAAAAAACAGTCATTTAAATGCTGACAGATGCCTACTAATTCTGTTTTTGTCCTCAGTCCCATTTAACACGTTTTCTTGATTGATATTTGTTTCATTTTAATCATTTTGAATGCTCACAAATTTTATGAAAAAAATTGAATGCGTTTCTTTACCGTCAAACGAAACACCACGAATTAGATCCAAAAGCCATTAAATGCTTTCTGATAATGTATCAAATTAAATGCCATTCAATGCCTTCAAGAAAACAATTTTGAACGCAGTCAATGCCTCAAGAAGTTTAATGCCGTTCTATGCCTATGTCAGCAAATTAAAAAGACGCAATTCTGCTATCGTTAACTTGTTCATTCTTTGCAGCGCGTCGTCGTGGCATCTTTCTATTTTGTGTTGTTCGATCTATTTTAACTAAATCGCGTTATTGAAGTGAAAAACAAAGTTATTATGTGTCTAATACTAATAGTTTACCTAAACAAAGTGAAGGAGTGAACGCAAACATAAGTTTTAAAGTCATTTTGTCATTTTTTGTTGCATGCAAGACAAAATACGAAAATGACGTTAAGTGTTAAATTTAGTGCTTATATTTTATTCTGTTTTGGTCTACTATTTAGCTAAAGTTAACCTATTAACATATTTGAACTTAAAAAGTAAAATATTGATTAAGACAATAATCAGAGTAAAACATAACAATCACATGTTCAATTTTCCCTTGCAATATGGCTACTGGTTTGTTTTTAGGCATTTGAAGGCATTCATACAAAAACGGAATCAAAGCGCATTCAAACGTTTTAATGCGTTTTAATCAACCTCTTTTTACCGGGTTACTACAAATAGGAAGTGTTTGTAAAATATAGGAACAGCGTATCTTTATGTTTTTGGTGTAGTTCTACAAGATTCCGGACTCAGATTACATTTTAATTTAAATGTAAAACCAATATGGCCTCATTTTTGCACATTATCGTAGTGGACGTGAAAAGTTGTACTGATCGAATCAGCTGCAGAATCTGAAATACTGTCAATTTTTTTGCGTTTTAGTTTCGGAAAGTAAATGGAATTCAAGTTAAGCATAATTTCTAAACAATCTGAAAGGAGCCGGTAAAAAATTAAAAATTACGAATTTTACAGCCATTTACAAAAAAATATCCATGAAACTTTGATTATGAATAGAAAAATCTCAATAACACTAAAAATTGTGATTATATTTTTATTAAATTTACTGGTCGACATTCTTTAGGGTCGCTAAATATAAATTAAAGGGTAGTTTTACAAAATTCAAAATGGCGGATTCAATATGGCAGACAATTTTGAAAAATTTCTTTGAATACTTTTGAAATTCATTACTCGTGGGTTTTCAAGGATGCTAGTTATTATGAATCAGTTAGTTTTTTGATATAAAAAGTGGTGAATCCAATATACATGATAAAATTTTAAACAATTATCGGAGTTTTATGAATTTTGGTAAGTAAGAGTTTTCGGAATAGAAGATTTAAGGCATTTCTATAGACAAAGAACAGTAAACAGTGTTCCACCGATGGGACTTTGAGTGTAGTGGAAAAAGTGTAATTAATTTAAACCTATTTTATTTATCAGAACTTATATAAGTAAAAAAGTATAGAAATAACTTTTTTTCTTTGTCTATAGAAATGCCTTAAATCATCTATTCCGAAAACTCTTACTTCTCAAAATTCATAAAACACCTATAATTGTTTAAAATTTCATAATCTATATTGGATGCACCATTTTTTATATCGAAAAACAATCTGATTCATAATTAGCAACCTTAAAAACGCACGAGTAATGAATATCAAACTTATTCAAAGAAATTTTTCAAAATTGTCCGCCATTTTGAATTTTGTAAAAATAACCTTTAATTTATATTTAGCGACCCCAAAGAATGTCGACCAGTAAATTTAATGAAAATATAATTACAATTTTTAGTGTTATTGAGATTTTTCTATTCATAACCAAAGTTTCATGGATATTTTTTTTGTAAATGTCTGTAAAATTCATAATTTTATAATTTTTTACTGTCCCCTTTCAGATTGTTTAGAAATTATGTTTAACTTGAATTCCATCTACTTGCCGAAACTAAAACGCAAAAATATAGAATATTTCATATTTTACAGCTGATTCGATCGGTACAACTTATCACGTCTACTACGATAATGTTAAAAAATGACGCCATATTGGTTTTGCATTTAAATAAAAATATAACCTGAGCCCGGAAACACATCGAATGAGCTTTTTGCAAACCTTCTACTGTAATCCTGTTCCCAATTATTAAGGTTTCAAAAATTAAAAATTTTTATAAAAATTGATTCTTTTATGTGTTTTTGCTTTTTATATAAATTTATGAAGAATAATTTTTGCTTGTTTTGTAGACAATTCAAAAACGCACCGATTGGCCTATATAACATTTTTTTCCGAGCTATTAATTAAAACATATAGTGATGTTTGTAGTAATCTCTATGAGGAAGCAATGTTTTCAAAAAATGAATACCAAAAATTACTCACACCAAATAAATACTTTACGTACAACTTGACAGCGGTTCATTTTGATATTTTTTTAATTGAGAAACTGTGGTTTGAAATTTAAAAACCTTTTTTGCAATTTAAAAAAAAACACCTTGTAAAAGTTTTTCTAGACTAAAAACTCGTATTCAGAAGGCCAAAATACATGAGAAAAATGCAGTCTACTTTTTTTGTAGGGCTATGTTATTGTTTTATATTATCTCAACATAAATCAAGTATAAATTATATTATTTTAAAACATGTTTTAGACACATCCTTTTTACAATGAGGAAGCTTCTTCTGACGGAAATCGAATTGCTACATTTATGTTCTACGTAAGTAAAATTTCGTGTGTTAATTTAATTAATTCTCAATAATTTTGATCAATATTCTTTTTATTAATTTGAATAGTAATAATAATAATAATGTACAAAAATCAGTGATCTACCGACTATAAAAGATTTAGACATACGATACAGAGAAACATGCGTTTCATTAATACTGTGCTAATTATATCGTATTAAGAATAAAAAATTTATTAATAGAATGTGGTACAAAATTTTCATTAAACTCTTCGTTTTTTTTGTCAGTAGGTCACTTTTTTTTATCTGTTTTCATATAAAATATATTTTTAGTTGAATGACGTCGAAGAAGGAGGCAAAACAGTTTTTCCTTACCTTAATGTTTCACTGACTCCTGAAAAAGGAAGTGCTATTTTTTGGTATAATCTCTTACCAAATGGTGAACTTGACTATTACACTCAGCATGCTGCATGCCCAGTTATTACTGGAACAAAATGGGGTATTATTATTATATTTATGATTATCCTTCAATTTATTTTTTAGACTGATCAGACAAACAGTCTGTTTCATCCAGATGGAAGCAGGCAGAACAGCTTAACCCCGAGTGGGTAAAAATCCCAAACTTTTAGTGGGTTATGGCTTACTAGCAAATTACTAAATGAAAATTAAAAATTTTAACGCATATTCTCAAAATTTCGAATGTTTCATGCTACCTACTAAACTCATGTTCTGCCGTCCCTAGAGGTATGGCTGTTGGTGACCTACTATCATTAATAAGACCTTTTCTAAAACTTATACATACCTTTTTACTAGTTTGAGTTTTGTTAATTTTACTATATTTGTAAAATGTTTAAATTATAGTGGCGAATAAGTGGCTATACGAGTACGGTCAGGAGTTTCGCAGGCCATGTACATTGAAGAATTTTAAATGGGATAAAAATGGAACGCTTGTAGTTGAACACTGAGAAAATAAGACTCTAGCCAATTTATAGGTTAAGGGACTCGGATCAAAACAAACAAGATTCCGGCGATCACAACCGAACTTCAAGGTTAACAGAAGCCTTTATTCTGCTAATAATAAACAAAGTGCTTTGCACGTGATATATCAACAACCTTTCTCGGCTAAATTTAATCAAAAATTGGTTATACTTAGTCAACTTATTTTCTCAGTAAATAAATATTAATAGTTTTTATATTTATAGTGTACACGATTAAAAACTCGATTAATCTGCTGCTTTTTACACACTTGTTTCTAAAAGTAACTTTTACGCATGCTTTTTCCCTACAGTAATGCTTGTCAACCCTTAAAAAAAAGTAGTACTAGATTCAGTACTGGTTTCAGTACTGGAAAGAAGTACTGGGTTCAGTACTGGATTTAGTACTCGGTTCAGTATTGGAAAACCAGTACTTTTTTCGTGAACAAATTAAAAATTTGTTCATGTTGCGCACTAAGTTTCTATGGGTCCTACGGCTGCACAGTAGTTTTTTGTTGTAAATTAAATAGAGAGAAATACATTGAACGCAAAACCACAGTTCCAATGAAATTTAAAAAAAAAATTGTTATTGTGCTTAAAAAATTATATTGTGCGAAAAAAGTACTAGTTTCCCAGTACTGAACCCAGTACTTCTTCCCTGTACTGAATCCAGTAGTACTTTTTTGTAAGGAAATGACGCCTGCCAACCTAATTATTTGTTTCTGAACATAGATGTTTCTAGAATATCAGCTGTCGCGTGTCGCGGGTAGTGTACACATTTTACGTTTTGAAAAAAATTTTCTTTCTAATAATTTTGACTCTGAAAAGGGCCTACTGATAGTTTAATTTTAGTTCGCGGTGTCACTAGCTTTTAATTTGGTGTAACTCGGAATCATCTATCTGTAAAAATCGACATTGTTGACATCATGAAGTAGGATAAGGAGATAAAACGACGTACTCTTACTGGCTCTTATATAGGGGTGTCACAGTAGTCCATTTACTTTTTTCCCTACCGACTATGCGCTCCTTCTGGAAAAACATGAAATTAAGTTAGGCATTAATATATATGTCGTAGGCAAATAGAAGAACTAATCATTACGCGAAATGCCTAGGCATTTCGCAAAACGGCGCCGAATAGATGAATGGACTTAGGAAATGATTAAATTCGGCTATTTGCCTGAATAGATTAGTCATTTAGCTAAATGACTAGGCATTTCGCTATTTGCCTGAAGCTGTGTCGGCAAATAGAAGAAAATAATTGTCACATACAGATTATAAACAGGAGCTTGAAACAAAATTAATTTAATTTCCTAAATAACAAATTTAATTATAGAAATTGTAAACAAAAGATTGAAAAAAAAAAAATTTAATTTCTTAAATTACGTTACAAAACTAAATTTAATTTAGTATAATCATACTTCCCGTGCTCTCTAAATATAAATTATTGTTGACGCGAAATTTTAATAAAATTTTGTTTTTTTTAGAAAACATGAGTGTAAATCGCGGTGAATTTGAAGAAAAATTGAAATTGGTGTACAGTGATCAAAAAAGTAATAAAAACGTTTGGAATCAAAAACGTTTATCAGAAGTGATACAAGTTCTTTCAGAATTAGAAGGAGTAAAATCAACGAAAAGCCGTTCATATTATCACTGTTCGAAATTGTATGAAATTGTTAAACTTGGTGGTAAAAATTATGTAGTTTTAAAAAGAAAACAAAAAAATGATCCGTTAATTTATGTTATTGCAATCGAGGATTATTACGACAAATTACTGGAGGCTCACACTCAAACCGGACACGGAGGTAGGGATAGGATGTTATATTATATTAAAAATAAATGGAAAATTTCGAGGCAAGCTTGTGAGTTATTCATTCACTATTGTGAAATTTGCAACAGAAAAAAATCTGTTCCAAAAAAAAATGTTGTCGTAAAACCTATGACGTCAAATGGATTTAATATGCGTGGCCAAGTAGATCTCATCGATTTTCAATCTTGCAGTGATGGCGAGTATAAATGGGTTTTAAATTATCAAGATCACGCCACGAAATTTCTCTACCTGCGACCATTAAAACCTAAACCTGCAGTGAATTTAGCAGAAGAATTGTCTAAGATCCTTTTCACATGGGGAGCCCCACAAATTCTTCAAAGTGATAACGGGCGAAAATTTGTAGCTTCTGTTGTAAGTAAACTTACAATAATTTGGCCTTTTTGTAAAATTGTCCATGGCCGTCCTCTACACCCTCAAAGCCAAGGGAGTGTCGAGCGATCCAATGCAGATATCGAAAACATGTTTCGTGCTTGGATGGTGGACAATAAATCTACAAATTGGAGTCGTGGCATTTACAAAGTGCAGGTAAATAATTATGTTATTTTTGACGTAAAGTTAAAAAACCCACAGAAAAATAATTTTTTTGATAATTTCAATTTAATTTTTTTTTAAATAAAATTTCTTAAAATCAAATAAGTAAATAGTTTTTGGAGCTTGTCATAATTTTTAAAAAAAATTTCTCTTTACAACAAGCATATCTGTCATTAAAAATTTCCTGAAATATGAATCGAGTTTTTAAACTATTAAATCGGAGACTATTTGTAATTCTCGTTGCCATTAGAGCCAACCATGTTGCAATAAATGAGTCAAATTTTAATTTAACTTGAAATACATGAAAAAAATAAATAGTTAAGTGCATTTTAAGCAGAACATGCAACTTTAGAGTTATTTTTTTATATATTACCTTCTTATTATTCGTAAAATATGATAAACAATACATAATATAAGATTCAATTTGTATGTGACAATTATTTTCTTCTATTTGCCGACACAGCTTCAGGCAAATAGCAAAATGACTAGTCATTTAGCTAAATGACTAATCTATTCAGGCACATTCAAGAAACATGCTGTCCAAATTTCAAGTTATTTTGTTGGATAGTGTAGAAATAAGAGTGTAAACGAGTTGAAAATATACAGTTTCGAGAAAAACCGCGTTTAAAGTTTAAAGGACCAAATTTACAAAAATGTAACTTAATGTTCGGCAATAGTTTTAAATAGTAAAGCACAATAAGAAAAATGTATAATAATAGTTATATACATATTACTTTTCTTATGTAACAATAAACGTTTCTTATAATTTAAAAACTGCTCTTTCAAGAGATGCAACAAACAAACTGTAAATTTAAAAATAAACGTACTGCAGTTAGTTAATTAATAAAAAATACAAATTTTCGATGCTCTTTTTACTTCAGACTATTTTTTACGTCTTTTTAGATAATTATACTAACCAAAAATGAAAAAAAAAATTTCAATTTTTTGAAAAAAAACAATATAATTTCCTCTTAAGATACGTAATATTTTGAACTTATTTAAATTTGTATCTGTATAAGATTAATGTTATTATGGATCTTCGAAAGATAAATAAATTGAAGAATTTAATCCATAAAATATTAAAATGTTTATATTTTACGGATATAAATTTAAATAAGTTCATAATATTACGTATCTTTAGTCTTTTTTTTTAAACATTACCATGAACACTGTTGCGTATAGGAGAAAGTCAGGCAGCCCCGGCCTCTTAAGCTTTTTGGTGAATAAATTGTATAACTATTTCAAGAACAATAATTCAATTATTTCATGCTGAAGACAAACTATATGTACACACTTAAAATACTTCTAATAATAAAATAAACATATTAATTAAGAGATACATAAGTACAAATATGAGGAGTAAAATACTAACCCTCAAAAGTTCATCGGGTAAGTCCAGCCACAGTAAAAGAAACTTTTTATTTTAATTATATGACTCAGTAAAGTAACAACAAATTATGTCTTAAATAATCGCCAAAGAATCATTTATGGATATCAATTGAAAAATAAATTTAATAGTGTCAGAAAGAACAAATATAATATCATTTTTATATGACGTTCAATGCGACACTCATTTCCTTAATTGAGGCATTCTCTGAGCAAAAAGCCACCCTAAAAAAAAGTTGCCTAATGTTTTGGTCAATGATATGTAGTCAAAAAACAAAAATTTTAAGTAGGTTCTTAGGTCTGTGTAATGCGTGGTTGCCATGTTATCAGGGGCCCAATTTTATTGCAGTGTAATTTTCAACTGCCAATAACTTTTAACCGGATAAATGGATTTAAAAATCTTATGGGTATTTTTTGTGCAGAATTTCCTAAACTTTCAAATAAAATTACTCATTATTTTTATAATTTTATTTTTGACAAGAAAAATGCAAAAAAATGTGTGTTTAATAATTTTTGACCAACACTCCCCCCTAGGAACTTTTTCATAGCTACCTAGAAATGATCCTTATTTAAAAAGCTTTTCAACCCCCTAAATGCCATTTTGGGAGAGCAAGATTCGTAGAAGCTATAGGTGAATGTGTGCTACAGTACACCTTAAAAATCGTCCTTTTTGTTGTAGAAAAAACAATATATACTATTTTTTCACTTTTTTGTTCAAGTATAGAAAGTTGGTAACATTAAAATCATTTAAGACTATATAAAAGAAAACTGGATGCAAATTTGTAATGTGTACTGTAGCACACATTCACTTATAGCTTCTACGAATCTTGCTCTCCCAAAATGGCATTTAGGGGGTTGAAAAGCTTTTAAAATAAGGATCATTTCTAGGTAGCTATGAAAAAGTTCCTAGGGGGGAGTGTTGGTCAAAAATTATTAAACAAACATTTTTTTGCATTTTTCTTTTAAAAAATAAAATTATAAAAATAATGAGTAATTTTATTTGAAAGTTTATGAAATTCTGCACAAAAAATACCCATAAGATTTTTAAATCCATTTATCCGGTTAAAAGTTATTGGCAGTTGAAAATTACACTGCAATAAAATTGGGCCCCTGATAACATGGCAACCACGCATTACACAGACCTAAGAACCTACTTAAAATTTTTGTTTTTTGATTACATATCATTGACCAAAACATTAGGCAACTTTTTTTTTAGGGTGGCTTTTTGCTCAGAGAATGCCTCAATTGTTTAAACACTCTAAGGTTAAATTTACAAAATAGTAGTTTTTTATAAAAAAAAGCATGAAATAATGGAGTCACTACACTAAAAAATAAGTTGAATTAAATTATACGCCATTTCTAATTTGTTTCAATTATAAAAATACTGTATTATACATAAAATAAACAGTGGCCGCGGCTTTCCGAAGGCCGGTGCTACCCGACTCTACTCTACATCCAAAACATTTAACCACAAATTGAAAATATTTATGTCAAATACCAAGTTATTGTAAATTAAATAACTACTAAGCTACAAAAGTTGCCATTCTGTCTTTTTGTATACAAACTCTCCAAATCATTAAATTATTTTTTAAGCTATTGAAAGAAAAGTCTTAAATGGTAGTAGGTTTAAAAATGATCTTAAATCTTTCATTTGCATTTGTCAAAAAAAAAAAAAAATTAATTTAGTTTTAAAAATCAATACCACCACATTAGAGACCATTTAATTTACTACAAAAAAGAGCCATAATTTTTCCTACTTGATACATTTGAATGAAAAAACAGCGTTTTAAAAATGATGTTTTTTAAGTTACAATGTTTGGGTTGTACGCTTTACGTAAAATGCTCCAGATACTAAAGTTTCTAATCAAGACGGTTTTGTAGTGTAGTGGTTAAATGTAAAACGTCTCTTTTTCGTCCAAACGTGGACAACTAATAAGATAACGTCTTATTTATTTACAAGAAACTAAGATACATACATCATGTGTATATGTAAATAAAAAAAGCAAAAGTAGCATTTTACAGTGCGTAAAGTCTTTTTTACTCAAGGAATTTAAATCCAAAAATAAAAATAATTTGTTACCAAATACTCATAAGACCCATCCTGACCTATTGCTGCCAGATTTGGTTTAATCTTAGTCTGTCAGTGATGGAAAAAATGAGAGCATTCAAAAGGAACTGTTTAAGGGCATGTACAAATTTATATAGGACAAAAGAATCCAATTACCAAAAATGTTATTCAAATAAAACGTAATATAATACCGCAGATATAAAAAGAATAGACAATTTTATATTAAAAGCGACGAGACGTCACGTAGCTAGATCCGCGAAAATAACCGAAAATAGTTTAATACTTAGCCAGTACTATCCTAATATTGTTTACTTAAAAAAAACCAGGACTAGCAGGCAAAGTAGGACACAAGGCTTTTTTTATCTAGATAGTTTAGGCCTTTTACTAGATAAAAATAACGTGCCATTAATATATCACATAAAAAGGTCACGCGTTTAATAAAAAAATAGATTACGAACCATTTTTAGATGCAAAAAATTAAAAAAGACATATTTTCAACAAGCTCCCCAATAAGGACGTCAAAGACACACACAGAAACAACACAAATAAATACTGGTGGTTCCAAAGCACGTACGCCGCGAACTTTTGGCAAGATATTCACCAAGCTTCGTTAAAAACTAGTAAATCAAACAGAGTTCAGTCAAATTAATTTATATAAGTATTATACTACGTAAATGTAAATAGATTTAACTAAAAGAGACAAAATTATATTATTATATTAGTTTTACTGAAAAATCGTTCAGTTTTCTAATAACAATTAGGAATTAGATAGCTCTATACTTTCCTAAAATATAGCTCATACGCAATGTAATAGAAACAATTTCCGTAAATTACTTGCTAGATCAGACGAGAGCTAATTTACTCTCTAAAGTTGAATCAGTGCGAAATAAGCCACTGATTTCAATCAGTGAGATTTTGACTGAGAATCAATCAAATTTAACTGATTCTCAGTCGAATATCTTACTGCTTGATTCAGTAACATCACTGATTCAAATTTAGAGATTAAGCCATATCCATTTGTCGCAAATATTAATGTAATATTGTAATCGGTTTTCTAGCCAAAGTTTTCCCATTATTTCATGTAAATATTTTGTATCATACGTTAATAAACTTTATTTAATAATATTAAAAAAAAGATTGCGTTATGTTTTTAGTGCGTATGTCGCGGAGTCGATTCTCCGCATGGGTTAGTTTTATTTATTTCATAGGTTTGCGTTTATTCACGATCTATAGGTACCAAATTTCCAGAAATAAGAAATTTCCTTCATTGTAGCATAATTTGTAATTATTATTTTATTTTTAGTGATGTATTGAGATATGATATTACATAGGATTTTATAAGAGATTTTATTTATGGAGTGACATGAGAATTCACATGAGTTTCTATATATCAAAACTTATAACAATTTCATATATGAAGTCATACATCAAATCGTGTCTCAATTTCACATAGGATTTTACATCATACGATCTCATATGCGATCACATATAAATTCCTATATGAACATGGGTTTTCATATGAGTTTCTATACAGGAAATCATATATGATCTCATATGAGATCTTATATGAGTTTTTTCAATATGGTCCTACAAGGTATCCGGTTATTTGCCCGAAACCAAAGTCCCGAAAGCCAATTTCCTGAAAATGCAATTTACCGAAAACTCAAATTCCCGAATACTTTTTTCCCGAGAACCATTGAACTCTAAATTTTCCGAAAGCTCAAATTCCCGAATATCTTTCTGACGAATGTCCTTTTTTCCGAAAATAAAAAAAGGGATTTAAGAAATCAATTTTAATAATTTATTAAAATATCCGGTGTAAAAAAGTATGTAAATCAAATTTGAGTATACAAATATATGAAATATATAAAATATAATAAACAAATAAAAAAATAAATTAGAAAAAAATAAAAAAACGAAAAATTAAACTTAAACACTAATGGAGCACGATAATTTTTTTTAAATCTTCCAAATCTCGATTTTGTTGGCGGTGTTCTTCGTATTCTTGGACGATTGGTCGCAGTCTTGCTTGCGAAGTCACCCCATTTCTTTTTGGGGCAGTCTTGATTGACATTCCCAATCTTTGCTCTACAGCAGCTATCTCCGTATCCGCTTGTTCCTTCTCAATTTCGGTAAGAAGCGAAAATAAGTCGGGATGGTGTTTCCTTACCACCACAGAAAATCTTGTGTGCCATTCTTCACTATTATTATTGGTGCGATGAGTTCCTTGCTTTCCAGATTCGTAATGGTTCCAAATGTTTATAAGGAAACGAGGAAGAATTCCCCTCCTTCGTCCAGGTGCTGGTCTTCATTCACATAATTTTTCTCGAAATAGTCAAAAATAGGAAGCAGCTCCTCATGAGCTTCATCTGCGAGAAGCTTAAATGTTGTTTTGACGCGATCTTTCGGGACGAAAGCAAGGGCCATCATCATGTGCGTAAAATCTTTTATTTCCAGGGTTGCCAGATAGTTAGGAGAGGAAACTGCGGTCGGATGGCGCTGATAAACCCCAAAAACCGCGCGAAATTTTAAAACCTAAAAACGCGTAAGGAAGTAATGAAGTAGCCCAAAATCGAGATTTTTCACCTTTTTATGAGAAAAATACACAACCATGAGAAAATTTATCGAAGAAATTCATCAGAGCAGAATAATCCTCATTTTCCAAATATTCTTCTTCCCCATTTTGAGTCTGAGATTCTCCTTCAGAGAGTTCGGGAAAATAGGAAGAGCTTCCAGCCTCACTTCCGGCTTTGGTATTACGTATGCTCCTGGTAACCTCAAAGTCCTTGCAGCATTTCCCAAAAACCTATATTGTTAAAAACAAAAAAAGAACATATCTATTTATAAATAAAGATTAATAAATGATAAAAAAATGATATTATCAATCTCTACGAGGCTACGAATCAATTAAAAAAAAGTAGTTTACACTTTTTGGTAGCTCTGCTACTCATCTCGCACAAATCAAAATGTTTTAAGCTAAAGATATTTTATTAAACCATAATCATTGTTACAAAAATCAACGTAAAAAGATTGTTTTAACATCTTCACCTCATCTGACCTCAAAACTCCTGGCCTAGTGGTTTCGGCAATAGCTCTCTCTTTCAAGACACGTTTGGCTATGGTCATGAAAACTAGAATGAGGAACTGAATGTGTCACTATAAACCAGTGAATGTCTCTGCAAATCAGAGACTGCTAATTAGTAAAAATCTAATGATTCAGATTCAGAGAGTGAAGTATTTTTGAATATTTTTATGTTACTTACTTTTGTGAAGTGCTTCTGATTTTCATTTACTATTATAATGTTTTAAGTATTTGCCCTTTTTTTCCCATTTTTATAAATACTTATTATTTATAATTGACACTATAGATTGCCGCTTAAATATAAAGCTAAAAACTTAAAATGTAACGTGTGCTAATATGGCAAACATTTATTTCATCATCCAACAGATATTTTCTTGTTCATTAATCCAAATCATATCAACTGTAACGAGGAATCTGCCTCGTTAAATAATATTAAATATAAATTTTCACTTACGGTAAGAAACGGTACAAAAATGGCGGTTATGGCAATTATCCGACCCTTTTACTTTACCAATGACAACCTGTCAGCTACGCTCTTCCAGCTGACAGGCAACCCGCGAAGACCGTTGTTTTAATTTCAGAACAACCTCCTGGTTGTTCCGGGCGCCAGGTGGATATTTCCACCCGGACTTCGCGACCTGAAAAGGTAAGGACGAACTGTGGCGGTTTCCCGCCTGATCCGCGTGACTCTACAAATATGAGACTCTGTTCTCAGACGGAGAACGAGCTGAGAGAGAGAGCGTTTTATTTTAAACTAAACAACTAAATTAAATAAAGCACTGGGAAATTTCTACTTTATTTTAATAGACTAAATTCAGTTTAACAAATACAAAAAAAAACAAAAGAGTCTGTTTGCCTATTCTAACCACGGCACAGCCCCCTCTGCCTCTGTGGAAATGGCCGACGGCGTGGTCGGACCCGCACTCAAGCCCGTACAGGAAGGGGACACTAACCATGAAGCCGCTCCAGGAATTCTTGCCAGTTCTCCATCGGCAGGGAAGTTGTCTGGCGTCTAACTCGGGATCTACGAACTCCGGTGGGGTCTGGGATTTCCTCCACAGTCCTTTTTTTGGTGACAAAACAAGACACTTAGTTTGCTTACAACTACCAGCACACACTAAAGCAAGAAACGCAGCCCAGTGTCTCTGGTTTCTTGCTCTTTCCTGTGGAGCCTCTTGATGTGCTCCTATTGGCTCCCGGTGGCTTGTAGGCGCCACTGATTGGTTGGCGTAGTTTCCCGGTGGCCGTGAATCTTCTTGCCGGGAGGTGGTGCTGCCCTGTGGCCATCGTTTCAATCAGTCGTGTTTTAGTCTTCTGCTCCACATTGTCAACATTTCTCGTGCCGTGTGTTAACAATAAACGTGAAACCGAGATCGTTTTTAAACAATTACGTTTGTTTAAACTATTTGGCTGCCTTTTAAGTGACGCGCGCGCGTGCCTCCTTCTCCGCCTTTCTCGAGAAGCTGGTTACTGTGACCTGGACTAGGCCTGTCAGCTGGTCTTCTCCGCCCGGTACTTCCTGGTCTTTTCGGCATCTCCCAGGATCATTGTTTCGTTGTCCAACACCCACTCCGCTAATTGTGAAAGGGTCTGTGCGTTGGTATTGTTATCAATCGTGACAAAAATAAAATATATACGAAAAATATCGGCAAACATTAGTCTACTTAACCTCAAATTGTTGCATGGTTTACAAAGATTTTTATAGTGGTTGAGTGTGTGTTGGAGGTTTATTTCTCTTTCCTGGATAAATCGCGACGCGGGACTCTATTTTCTTCGGTCGGCTTCGTCGATCTCCGAGTGATTTGTTCACAAGAACGAGGATTTGGTAAATCCTCGTTATACACAACTTATGATAAGTAAATACCGACGGCGTAAATCATTTTTAGTAATTTATAATCAGTACTAATTTCTGCCGCGGTAGGGTGTTGCTCCAATTTTCTATTTAATACTACCAATTCGTCATTATGATCAACAGACGAACACAAAAATTTATTTTTGTGATTCTTATAAAAAAAATAATGCTATATTGCCACGAAGCCCAAAAAGCGTCATTTTTCCTGGAAATATAGCCCAAATCGCTACTTGTAGCGATTTCAAAATTTAGGCAGCGAAATAGGCACAAAAGATAATCCAAATCGCGGTTTGTAGCCCAATCTGGCAACCCTGTTTATTTGTCGATTAGTCACGTGGTTATAAGCTTCCTGCAGTCCTTCAGCCTGTATGCGGCGGTATGCAGACCGGTATAGGTAAAAGAAACAGCAGAAGATATCAGAATCAGGAAACACTTGCATACAAGAATTCAAAATAGATTTTTCGAAGTCTGACATAATTTTTTGGGGGCGACAATTCTCTATGCGGTATTGTCGAGCCGCATTGTCAACAGCAGTCAAAACTGCACTATACTGCGCTGATTCTTTTGACAAAAGTAACGCGTATACTGGCGGTAAAGCAATTTGGTATGTGTGTTCGTCCTCAACATCTGACACAGTTTTTTTAACGGTTCCGAGTATTGTAAAAACTTGTGTGAAGATGTTTAGTGAAACCTGAAAAACAGATATTTAAAAAATTAATATATAATAATTTCTAAAAAATTTTACAGTTTATAATTTATGGAATGTAACCTTAAAAGTTCCGTCCAGAAAGCAAATACTGCTTAGCGATAATAATTCCAAATTTCGTCGTGTGCTGAAGACAAGGACTCTGGAATTGTGGTTCTGAGTCTTCCAGAGAGTCATAATAACTAATCATTGGTTAAATTTATTGTTAGGTAATATCAAAATAGATAGTAGAACAAGTGGGGCAAGATGAGGTACCAGCTTTAGTTAAGAAACTAATTAACCAATCATTATAATGTTTTGCATAACATAGCACGCGTTACAGTAGTTTTTAATTGGACAAGTTACTGATTGATGAAACCGAGTTTTTTATTTGTTACATGAAAAAAACTGTTTTTACGATTTTCTGGACATTTTTGCATTATATTTAGAACGTGTTTTTTATTTTAATAATTTTTTTCATGTTCAACAATGATTACACTTGAAGTTAAGTACTTGATTAAGTACTTAATTAAGTACTTGTTTATTACTGTTTCGAAACTTAATTTTTAGAAATTAATATTTTAATAAAATTCTGTATGTGGGAGCAAGACAGGGTATAGGAAGTAAGGTCAGGATAAAGTATTGAAAACCAATCATTAATTAGTAGCTTTTTTCACTAATTGCTTATATAAAAGGCAGACACGATTTTACAAATAATTATTTATTATGATTCAATTCAGGATATACAGATAGGATTTTCTAAGTTTTTAAACTTTTAATGCAGAAAAATACAAATATGTGTGTATTTTAAGCTTAAGTTTAATCCATTAGCAGTAAATCACATTTGGAAAAAGTTTTAAAAAATCGGGCAAGTACGAGTTACACCCATACCAAAATCTAGGGTTCCGTACATTTACGAAACAAAGATATACCTTATTAACAAACAGAGGGCTCTAATTTGTGGTACACATATGTATTTTCACGTGTAGATTACAGGAAAATTATAGAGAACATTATCTGGATTAACAGTCAAAACGTTGTCAAAAAAAAGAAAAACTGCAAATTTTCGAAAAAAAAGTTTTTTCCTTATAACTTTGAAACTATTTGAGGTAGAGGGCTAAAATTTAATACATTTGTATATTTTTATGTACAGATTATGGAAATTAATTAGAACGTACAAATTATGAAAATACTTCTACCTTCAAGTACATGAAACTTTTGCTTAAGGGTACAGGCTTGTATTTCATATAAATAACATAAAAATCAATAATTTTTTTTTAGGGGAGGCTCTGAAATTTTTATAGGGATTCAGGGCTTAAAACAGTCTTGATTATAGGTCCTGTGGCAGCCTTAATCAAGCCTTGTATAAGATTAAAAATTTTTTTTGTTTTATTCATAATTTTTCAATTATTTTGAAAAAAAAGTGATAACAATTTTCAATTGCGTTTTATATCGTTTTTTTAAATTCTGAGTATACAAATAAAAATTTTATTGGTTTTAGGGATACTGTAGGACAATTAGGGTGAGCTCTAGCATAATTCAATTTTATTTCCAAACATAATTTTTCCATAATCTACATGCAAAAATACACGAGTGTCCAAAATTTAAGCCCTCTAGCTCAAATAATGGCAAAGTTAGAGAAAAAAAACTTTTTTTTTTAAATTTGCAGTTTCTCCTTGACAACGCTATGGCCATCAATTCAGATCATGTTCTCTATATTTTTCGTGTAATCTACACGTGAAAATACATATGTGTACCAAATGTCAGACCTCTAGGTTAAATAGTTTAGAAGTTAAGGGGTGGGGGATGGTCCCTTTTTAATGCATTTTTGCAAAAAAAGTTGTTATTTCCTTGACAACACTATGAACATCAGCTTGAATCATGTTCTCTATATTTTTCGTGCAATCTACACGTGAAAATACATAAGTGTACCAAATTTCAGCCCTCTAGGTCAAATAGTTTAGAAGTTAAGGGGGGGGGGGGAATGGTTTTTGGCTACGAACGCACGAGTCCATGCTAGTTTTTCACCGATACGTGCGGTAGCCGCACGGGCCGTGCTAATATCGCATATCCTTATTGCTTTTTCTGGTACAGTGTCTAATGCGAAGAACGAACGGTACGTATTCATGCGTTATTAGCAATAGATTTTTCTCAGTGTATACATGCCGACAATTTTCAAAAATTTGCTATTATTTCCGTATAAATATAGTTGTAGTAAAATCATTTAAAATATAATTGTATTATACAATAATAAGAAAAATAAATGCAGAGAAACATCAAAAAAAAAATTTTTTTTTTAAAACTTATCTTGAAATCGGACAGTTACGCGAGAAACGACCATATATATACATATAATATATTTTTGATAAATGAATTGTGACAACCTTCGCGAGATTTTAACAGTAACTAATAATTTAAATAGGAAATAAAATAGGGGGTTCGACTCGCGACCGCTCTACACAAAATTTACGCACAACACTTACCACATTTTTAGTAGAATCCGAAATTTAGAGATTAAAAGGCTGAGAAAGCGATCAAACTTACTGAGGGCAAAAACCAGGTGAAAAACTAAGCCGGAGAAATCAAAGAAGGCGAACTTACCGGTGATGATATAGGTGTTTGGATTCGTGATTCTGCATCCTCGGAAATTACTAGTGGCCCAATAACCTTAAGATAATAATCCTCGGTCAGGAATAAACAATCAACTTCACCACTTATTTGCGCACAAGTCAATACAATTTATTGGTGAAACAAGTCAACGATAATATTACAAACGATTAATTATGATTATTTTCCATAAAAGATGTCCGCCGCTCGTCAGCTGGGCCAGGGCTACGTGACATGGGCCTCAAGTGAGATGGCGGCTGCCATCTTTTACGAAAAATCTTGCAATGTCAAAACGGGAGTTAATTTTGACGCTTGTAGGCACATTTGTTTGCATAAAACAAATCGTCGCTTGGGAGAAGAACTCTGCCATTTCGATAAAGCTCTGAAAACAAAACCAACTCGCAAGAGCTCTGAAAACTGCGCCATTCTAATTGACATTTGAAGAAAGTGCCATTTCGGAATTGACAGATTTTGTTTTTAAATTTAGGTTGGCAACGCGAAAGATTTTTATTAGGTTAAGAATGTCTGTATTAAAAAAACAAGCTCAGGGGATTTAAAAAATTTAAGAATTAAAATAAATTTACAATTATGTCTTAGTATTGACCACCTGAGTTTGTTTTTTTATACTGACACTCTTAACTCAATAAAAATCTTTCGCCTTGCCAACCTAAATTTAAAAACAAAATCTGTCAATTCCGAAATGGCACTTTCTTCAAATGTTAGTTAGAATGGCGCAGTTTTCAGGGCTCTTGCGAGTTGGTTTTGTTTTCAGAGCTTTATCGAAATGGCAGAGTTCTCTTCCCAAGCGACGAAATGTTTAAAAAGTTCCTTAATTCAAATACTTTTGTTTACCATAGCCCTTTTTTTTGAAAAAGTGTCCAGTGTTTTTTAAAAAAATTCATAAAAGGGAAATTTTCGAGCAAAGGAGGAAAAAGTGTTTCTACGTCACTCTCAGCTTTCGGATTCCAACGTCCTTAAAACTAGAGAAAAGCGACTTATATTAACTATAGAGGAAACACTAAGAAACGTTAAATTTTGGATAAGTACAAAAAAATAGATATTAAACATACATATATTATTAACTAGCTTTCGAGCCCTATCGAAATCTAGTAGCGTGCCATCAACAGTATTTTTTGAGAGAAAGTATTCTTTGACAGAAAGTATTTATTTACAAAAAATATTTAATGACAGAAAGTATTTATTTACAAAAAATATTTTCTCACAGAAAGAAGTTTTTGACAAAAAGTATTTTCTTACAGTTAGTATTTTTTTACAAAAATAATTTTCACAGAAAATATTTTTTTACAATAAGTATTTTCTGACAGAAACTTATTAAATTCTATTATCTTTCATTGAATATACTTCCGATATGTTTTATTTTACTAATCAAAAAAATTTTTTCCAAAAATTAAAAAAATTTCTCACTAACAGTATTTTTAAGGACGTTGGAACCCGAAAGCTGAGAGTGGCGTAGAAACATTTTTTCCTTCTTTGCTCAAAAATTTCCCTTTTAAGAATTCTTTTTAAAAACACTGGACACTTTTTCAAAAAAGGGCTATGGTAGACAAAAGTATTTGAGATAATGAATTTTTTAAAGATTTGTTTTATGCAAACAAATGTGCCTACAAGCGTCAAAATTAACTCCCGTTTTGATATTGCCAGATTTTCAGTAAAAGATGACCGCCGCTTGTCAGCTGAGCACGGGATACGTGACATGGGCCTCAAGTGAGATGGCGGCGGACATCTTTTACGGAAAATCTTGCAATGTCAAAATGGGAGTTAATTTTGACGCTTATAGGCACATTTGTTTGCATAAAACAAATGTTTAAAAAATTCCTTATCTCAAATACTTTTGTCTATTATAGCCCTTTTTTTGAAAAAGTGTCTAGTGTTTTTAAAATAAATGCATAAAAGGGAAATTTTCGAGCAAAGAAGGAAAATGTGTTTCTACGCCACTCTCAGCTTTCGGGTTCCAACGTCCTTAAACCAACTTTTTTTTACACCCTGACATTAAAGCTACTAACACTTCCTTTAACATTCTTATCACTGGTTCACACAACTCCAACATCTAATTTATTCATTAATCCTCTTTCAAATACCTATTTGTGAAACAATAATCGAAACTTGTTAATAATCAACTTACAACTAATAAAAATTTTATGTTGGTTTTTCGCCAATTTCATTGAAATTTATACATTTAAATTTTAATTTTCATTGTATCAACTTCAATCTCAAAATTCAAAGTCAAACTTCTTATTTCAATGAGATCGTTTCCAAGATACACCACGTAGAGGTAACCAATATCGTATTTAAAAAAAATATAAAAAAATCTAGATTAAGAATTAAATAAATTGAAAAAGATGATTATTATTATTGTACCGGAAATATCATGATTATTTAATTAGCGTTACCTTTTTCGTTTTTTCTTCTGTTACCTTTAAATTTTCATTAATTTTTAAGTTTTGAATTACCCTGAATCCATTACAATTTTCACCTTCTCATTCTATTACATGCTTTCTTCTTGGAATTTCCTCATAATTTAATTTTCGTTCATACGCGTCTCTGAACTCTTCTTCTGTAATTTCTTCTGTGTAAAAATAGACATAATCTTCTTTAAATATTACATTATTTAATACATTTTAATTTATTTTTTACTATTTTTTAAATGATGTCATTTGAAATGCACTGTTATACACTCGAATATTCGCCAAAAAAAATTGTGATTTTGGATGCACCCCATCCAGCAAAGATCGTAAAGGTTTAGGAGGTTCGATTAATGGACGCAATATAATATTCCCTGAAGAACAACAAATTCCCTTAGCTTCTTTCGGCCATCTTAAAGCCTTGCAACTATTACAAAGAACATCCATCAATCCTATGTTTGCTTCTTTGGAATAATCAACAGCAGGATCATATGAAAAACTGCTATTTTCTTTATTTACCCAGAAATTCATAGTCCTCCTTTCACGTCTAGCTAATTCTGCAGCAACTCTATTCTGTCTAACATTATCAGGTTCGATTTCACGTAAAATGTTATGTGTCTCCTTGTCAACATTTTTTCTACTTCTTACCTCTGTATCATTCTCATTTAGTCTTATATTTCTAATTCTAATAACTTTCATTTCCAACCTTTATTGATGTTCTAAATTATTTGACTCTAAACTATTTCTAACTGCATTTAACCTAACTTCCCTGTGCTCTAAAGTTTCATTTTGTATATTTGCAACATGGTTCTCTCGATCTCTACGTAATTTAGTTGCTCTATCTTCAAGAGATTCATTTTGCCTGTTAGCATTATGATTCTCTCGATCTCTTAATAATCTAGCTTTCCTAGCTTGAAGAGATTCATTTTGCCTATTAGCAATATGATTCTCTATATCTCTTAATAACCTAGTTACTCTATCTTCAAGAGATTCATTTTGCCTGTTGGCAATATGGATCTCTCGATCTCTTAATAACCTAATTTCTCTATTCTCAATAGAATCATTTTCCCTTTCAAGGATATGACTCTGTTGATCGCTAGATAACCTTTCTGCTCTTTGGTCTACAGACTCATTTTGTCTCCTAATTGAGTGACGTATTCTATCCCTAGCTAATCTTCCTGCTCTAGTTTCAGAAATTTCATTTTGTCTAACATTACGATGGTAATCTCTATCTTTTGATAGTCTAACTATCCTTTTCGCTGTACTTTTATTTCGGCGTCTAACAGAATGACGGTTATTTCTCACACAGATACCTATATCACTTGATCTTCTCTCATCATTCGTTTCAGAATTAATATCCATTTCACCACCTGATCATTCGAGTCCTTCCTTGACAATCTCATTTTTTGCGTCCTTAGAAACGCGATTTAACGCACTTCTTCGTTTTGATATCATGACGAAAATCTATAAGAATCATTAATTGTAAACACTTACTCATTTTTTAGATTAACAGTCAAAACCATATCAAAAAAATTATAATAAATGAAAATTAAATTTAATAATTTGAATAATAATTATATAGACAAAATTATAAAATTTTAAGGGTACATGATTCAGAATGACGTCACGTAGAGAAGTCAAAATTATTCTACCATTTTATTTTTAAAATAGTAAATAATATTAAATGGAATTTTGTAAAAATAATTAAAGCATCATCTAGAAAGTTTTATTTCTATACATCATGGTTGGATATACGCAACCATGAGATTAGATCAGTTGGTTAATTCCTTGACTCTGTCGTCGCGCCAAATCAAGCTTGCTTGGTTCGCGCCCGTTAACCTGGGGTTTTTGTGGCATGTGAGATATTTTCAGTGAAAAGTTTAACATTAAGGTATAATGACGTGATCACTGACAATATCTAATCTGTACACAACATTAGAACTCAAATGTCAAAGTTTGTACTCAGGAGAGATTTTATAGTTTCTCTCTCTTCTGTCAAGAAAATCCACTATTAGATATCCAGGCAAATGCAATTTAAATTTAAAAATATAATAAATTGCACAGTTAAAATTTAATGTCACAATTTATAAAACATTTTTAAATCTATTATTGAAAAATAAATAAGCTTAAAATAATAAGCTAAAGTAAATTTGCACCAAATTTCAAAAAACAATCTATGAAATTATTTTAAATAACAGCCCTGAAAAAATGACATTGATCTGAAAGAATTTATAAAACATTTTTAAATCTATTATTGAAAAATAAATAAGCTTAAAATAATAAGATAAAGTAAATTTGCACCAAATTTCAGACAACAATCTATGAAATTATTTTAAAACATAATATCGAATAATAAACGTCAAATACGTAAACATTTGTAAACATGTAAAATATATATAATAAATTAATATAAAAAGTACTTTACATTTTTCGGTTTCTATAAAGGTGGATTTTCCTATTAACTTTTTTTAGCCAGTCTTCAAAATCCTAAATGTTGATGAAATTGATGTTCTTGATATTAATTATATATTTATTAATATTTCCTTTGTTGCCTTCTATCACAAAATATCAAAGCTTTTAGAATGTTTATAAACAAACTCAACAAACTGTCACAATGACATTAGGTATAGTATGAATATGAATATAGTCATAAAATTGAAGATTTAAAAAAATTGCACGTTCAAATTTTATAAAACGGTTTACAATAAATTAAAAAATTTGTATTTGTGATAAAATTAAATTAAGTTATTGTTTTTGTTTTAGATTTTGTCTAACATAAAATTATAAAATCTGTCTTTATAAGGCCAACATTTTAAAAATATATTTGTGTAATAAGTTGTAAAAAACATTTTAAAAATATTTTAAAATACTCCGCAATAACTTTTTTCAATAAAAGATTTTAGAGTATTGTATCAAACAACATTTTCCACTTTTAGGCAATATAAGGCCCAATTTTATTCTTAGACCAAAAAATCAATTGCGACTTAATCATTTACGTGTTTTTTTATTTGTTATAAAAATTTGTAAACAGAATTGAATCAAATTGATTTTTTATTTTGGTTTTTATAAGGCCTCTCTTAATGGAGGTAAAGCAGGCGTTGATATTCCATTAGTTCAGTTTATTTAACACTGGTACCCGGGGGTTGGGGTGCTATAATAAACTGAAATTTTTTTAAACTAATACAGGGTGATTCGGTTATCATAAAGAATAAAAACTATTTTAAAATAAAAATTGATAGGTAGACTATTTATGTAGACTATTTTCAAAGTCGTTGACACGTTTTTTGTGTGTCAATAAGTCACGACTTTTCTGACATACTATTTATTCTTATTATACGTATTTTTATTATATATTTTTTGTATTTATCCAGAATTTAACGTTTCTTAGTGTTTTCTCAACAGTTAAGTCGTTTTTCTCTGGTTTTAAGCTCGAAATACCATCGGGATTATTGGGCATAATGCATTGGATGATTGAGCAAAAAGTCCAACTGTCCATATAACGTTAGGACAATTGAGCAGACGGATTGCTCAACTAGCCAAACTGCGTTCTCAAAAATTCCTTTTTTTACTGGGAGGAGTCTCTGAAATTGAAATTAACACAAGTTAAATTTATCTAAAGGGGATAAAAGATAAAGTTAAAGATTTTGTTAATTATATTTTTGAAATTTAGATAATTGTTAAATTTGTACACAATATATATATAATAATTTATAAAATATCTACAAGTTATTTTTATAACAAGACCTTTAAATTTTATTTTATTAATGTACAGTGTGTTTATACTCTTTAGTATATACATTAAATAAAAAAATATAATTATTTCTTTCAAATTAAAAAAACTATTTGACATGAATATAATATTTTGTTCATCATGCGCACTGGTTAAACTTGGTTTCTATGATACTTACGGCTGCGCGGTAGTTTTTAATTTTCTAGAATCCTAATAGGTATAATTTTGATCAATTACCGGATAAAAAAATTATCCAAAAAGTTTTTATTAAAGTATACTGCGCGGGAAATTGTATGAGAACATTTACATTATGCATTCCTTCGCGGGAATCTGTGAAGGATCGTTGTTCCAAATTCCGTCAAGGGATCGTGTCGGGATCCTCCAAGCAATTATTACAAGACCTTTGAGGATACTTAAAGAAATATTTAAAGTTCCTGAAAGGTTCATGACACGATTCTTAAAAGTTCCTGTACAGGAATTTTTAACTGGGAACAGTTCAATCTAATTAGGAAAGATCCAAATACACTTAATCAAGTTATTATTGTTCGTAAATCGTAGATAATAGCCACTAGATTTAAAGGTGAGTCTTTAATAAGTAGTCTTCAACTTCTGAATCACTTAGTACTTAGTGAAAGCGAAGTGGAAGTACGCGCGCATGCTGTGCCAACTGCTGTATTTTTCTGTTGGTTCGCGTTCCTATAGTCTGGTAATTTAATTATCTAATATGTATTATGAAAATGTCTATAATTGACTAAACCAATGTAAACAATTATTAATTGACAGGAGGAAATGTGAAGTCTAGAGACATTTAATTTAATACCCTTACTTTTTCCTGACTTCCGTGGCCGCTGGATACCCTGCTTTAAATTTATTGTGCATAATTTATAATTTAAAACTCTATTCAACAATACAGCTGCATTTAAATATTTTTATATATATTGCCCACCAACAAATCTTGGACTGACGAAGAAATTCAGAAATAAATATGTATTCAACAGGGGCTGATTAACTGTTGCATTTTGCATTTAAAAAACAAAAACATTTACTATAAAAATGTTGTAAATATAATAAATATATTTTCTCCTGAAGAATAAAGATAAATAATAAAGATAAATAATTGAATATTTAGAAAATTAATTCAAAAATAATTTAAAATTTTAAGAAATAATTGCAAAACGATAAAAATAATTCTGAAGAAAAGAAAATAATTTAAATATAAGAAAAAATAAGTGATAAAATTACAAACTATGTTTAAATTTAAAAAAATTATAGAAAAATTGAAAAAAAGAGTTTAAATTGGAGATAAATATTTGAAAATATAAGAAATTAATTAGTTTATTTATTTGCTCGTACGGACTTACAAATTATGCCCTTTCGTACAAAGTACTGAGTAAAAAAAGAAAATAAAGGATATTGCATTAATTTAATTTAAGAATAATAAATGAACTTTGAAAGAAATTATTAAACGATAAGTAATTGAATCTTTATGAAAAGAATTTAAAGCTGCAACAAAATTGGAAATCAACATCATTAAAAAGAATATACGATCATTTAAAAATGATAGACGTAGTTCAAAATAGTTTTGATAGTCTAAAATTGTTGTAAATAATAATTGAAATCTTATATATTTATCATTTTGAAATTGTATCTTGTTCGTGATGTTGATTTTTAATTTGCTTGCAACTTTAAATTCCTTTTAAAAGTTTCAATTACTTATCGTTTAACAATTTCTTTCAAAGTTTATTTATTATTTTTAAATTTAATGTAATATCTTTTATTTTCTTTTTTTTTTTTAATCAATACTTTGTACGAAAGGGCATATTTTGTAAGCCGGTCTACAAGCAAATAAATAAATAAATTAACTTATTTCCTATATTTTCAAATATTTATCTCAAATTTTAATTATTTTCTTTAATTTTTTAATAATTTGATTAATTTTAAACATGGTTTGTAATTTTATCATTTATTTTTTCTTAAATTTTAATTATTTTTTTCACTTTAGAATTATTTTTACCATATTGCAATTATTTTTTACAAGTTTTAATTACTTTTCAATTATTTTCCAAAATATTCAATTCTTTATTTCAAGTTTGAATTCTTTTGACAATTTAACATTAGTTTTATTATTGCACCTGCACCTGCAAAGCTCTTTGTTTATTATTAGCAGATTAAATGCTAATGTTAACCTTGGAGTTTGGTTGTGATCGCCGGTATCTTGTGTGTTTTGTTCAGAGTCCCTTAACCTAGAAATTGGCTAGAGGCTTATTTTCTTAGTGTTGAAGCCAGTCAGCGCATCAAAATTTCAGTAAAATTAAAATTCCAAATTTTAATTTTTAAAATATACTACCTTATAGAAAATAAAAATACGCAGTTTGTTCCTTAAACATTTTTTTGTACGACCAATGAATGGAAAAAAACTAAAAAATTTTGTTTTCAAACTTTAATTTAGTTTGTAAACATAACTCGTCGTATATTAGACAAATCTGAATGGAATTCATTGAAACTTAGTATATTTATGCACTTGCGTTTAGAAACGCTGCTAAAGTGATAAAGAAGTTAAAAAACTTCCATTGTTTAATTCTTTTTTAATAAAAATAGAGACCTATTTGTAAAAGTTACACTGAAAATTAGTATGTTCGAAGGTTTTTTGTTTCGATCATTTAAAAGAACTTAAAGCGGGAAAGTTCTTTATTAATATCCAAAGAAGATTTTTTGAAATTTTGAGATCGATTTTCCCAAAACTGGCAGAGATATACAATTTTTATGAAAACGCGTGGCTGCAAAGAAAACAACCGCGCGAGCTTCAAGCACTGTAAAAGTGTAAACTATAGTTTCACATCTGTGAATATAAAAATGTGAAATTAATTTATAACTTTTATAAATCTTTTCTTCTTATACTGTTATCAATTGAAAAAAACATTGAAAGTTATTACTGAAAGATTTAAATAAAAGGAATGCAAAATATTAATAACGTAATATACTAAAAATATTTAATACAACTTTACATATTATTGAACAAAGGTTTAATTTACAAAATTTTAAAAGTACTTTAACCAAACATTAATAGTTTTTTTTCTTTTTTTTTCTCCCGTGAATATTAATTTTTAGTTCCCTTGCGACCTTTGTTTGAAAGTTTTGACTTCTCCATATTAATTAGTTAATTAATGTTAACAATTAAAAATATTAAAATTGGAAAACGCTTTTGTACATAGAGAACACAAAACGCACAAAAATATGAATTTTGTGATAAATAAGTATGCGTTGCAATGGGAGTTCTAGTTTGTATACAAACACGCGATTATCAACGTCGATGCATGCATAGCTTTTATAGATGTAAATAACTAATTTTTAAAGACAAAAATAATAAAACATTTTTAATTTGAACAGTTTTTAACAGTAGAAAATGAATCGTTCTATAAAAGTTATGAATTTATTTTACTGCTTTAGATTCAGAGATTTGATGCTATACTTTACAGGGCTTGAAGCTTGTTTTCAGTGCCGCCGCGCGTTTTGTTAAAAATTGCATATCTCTGACAATTTTGGAGAAATCGACCTGAAAACTTTAAGAAAACTTCTTTGGATATTAATAAAGAACTTCCCCGCTTTAAGTTATTTCTAATGATCGAAACAAAAAACTTCCCAACATACTACTTTTCAGTTGAACTTTTACAAACAGATCTCTATTTTTATTAAATAATAAATTAACAATGAATGTTTTTTAACTTTTTTATCATTTATCCAGCGTCTATAGACTCAAGTGCGTAAGTATACTAAGTTTCAATTAATTCCATTAAGATTTGTCCAATATAGGCCAAGTTATGTTAATAAACTAAATTAAATTTTGAAAACAAAATTTTTTAGTTTTTGTCCATTCTAACCTTAAGTATTGGTCCTACAAAAAAAGTTTAAGCAATAAAAGATGCATTTTTTTATTTTCTATAAGGTAGTGTCCAAATTAAAATTTGGAATTTTAATTTTACTGAAATTTTGATGCGCTGACTGGCTTCAAGGCGGCGGACTTGAGGGTCGGACCGGTTCTTGAATTATTATAGACGTTTTCATAATACATATTAGATAACTAAATTACCGTAATATAGGAACGCGAACCAACAGAAAAATACAGCAGTTAGCATAGCATGCGCGCGCACTTCTACTTTGCTTTTACTGAGTGATTTATAAATTGAAGACTATCTATTGGAGACTCACCTTGAAGCAATCTTAAAGAAAATCTGTTAAAATTTCGACTCGTACACGGAAAAAAATAGTAGCAGAATTATTCTAGAATTTGTTCAAGAACTGTGGATACTAGAATATTGGAAGTTTTTATTATTAATTCTTTGAAATATTCTGAAGAGTTTTTTTAGAAGAATTAGAATTTACTTCAAGAAGACTTCGGAAACTCGTATCAAGAATTCTTGAACTCGTTATAGAACAAAATTTTTTTAAACTTCGATAACAAAATTTTCCTCCGCGAGTTCTCGAACTCACAATCAGTTCCTTGGGACTACTACAGTTCCAGAACTTTTAAAACGCAGCGGTAGATATCTTCCGACCGCGTCGCTAATAAGAATTCTTTCAATGTCATCATAGAAATATCTACAAAATTCTAGAATTATTATATTCATTTCAACAAATTCCCAAACTATTCCCGTATCCACAGATCTTAAACAAATTCTAGAATAATTCTAGAATTAATTTTTTCCTGTAGTTAAATCTTACGTAAGAATGGCTTTTGTCCCCCCTTTATTAACCCTTTAAGGACGGGACGGACACTTTTTTGTACTCATTTTCAACATTAATTTTCTCTGATTTTGGAGACATACAATATTATAGGAACCACTATTTCTGACGTATTTTCTATCGCTCTTTCAGAATCTGTTTTTTTTTTTTAAGTTATGGACTCTTTTTTGAAAAAAATGTGAAATTTTGACAATTATGTTTCAAAAATGATTTTTTTTTTTTCATATTTTCAATAATCGGAAAAAATTTTCAGCTTGAAATATCGCGTCCGCAATATTGAAGCTTGAAAATGACGGACCATATTTTTAAAAATATCAAGATGGCGAATCCAAAATGGCGTCGAACGAAAATTTTTTTTCAATATATTTGCACCCAGTGTACGCTTCTATACGTGATTTCTTTGAAACTTGTTACCCCTGGGTAACAACTTTCAGATAAATCCGATAGATTTTTAAAATATCGGCCGCCATATTGGATCCGCTATTTTGAATTTTTAAATTCTGACATCAGATTTGTAATCAGCGACCCTAAAAACCCCCGAGTAACAATTTTCAGTCAAATCCGATCGATTATAAAAAATATCCTCCGCCAATTTGGATCCGCCATTTTGAATTTTGAAAATTTGACGTCAGATTCATGATCAGCGACCCCAAAAACCCCCGAGTGACAAGTTTCAAAGAAATCCGATAGATTTTTAAAATATCGGCCGCCATATTGGATCCGCCATTTTGAAATTTTAAATTTGGCCATCAGATTCGTGATCAGCGACCCTAAAAACCCCCGAGTAACCATTTTCAAACAAATCCGATCGATTTTCAAAATATCGTCCGCCATTTTGGATCCGCCATTTTGAATTTTCAAAATCTGACTTCAGATTCGTAATTAGAGAGCCAAAAAACATCAAGACACTCAGTGTCATAAAAATAGAAAAAAAATTCAATGAAGTGTACACTGGGTGCTCATATATTGAAAAAAAATTTTCGTTCGACGCCATTTTGGATTCGCCATCTTGATATTATTAAAAATATGGTCCGTCATTTTCAAGCTTCCATATTGCGGACGCGATATTTCAAGCTGAAAATTTTTTCCGATTATTGAAAATATGAAAAAAAAAATCATTTTTGAAACATAATTGTCAAAATTTCACATTTTTTTTCAAAAAAGAGTCCATAACTTTAAAAAAAAAATTTTTTTGAAATTTTGATAACAGATTCTGAAAGAGCGATAAAAAGTACGTCAGAAATAGTGGTTCCTATAATATTGTATGTCTCCAAAATCAGAGAAAATTAATGTTGAAAATGAGTACAAAAAAGTGTCCGTCCCGTCCTTAAAGGGTTAAGGAGCCATACTTAAATTACGTAACGCTTTTTTCAGGAATTTTTAGACCCCCCCCTCCCCCCTGTAACAGTTTTTATAATGTAAACATTTGACAGTTTACACAGGTGTAACAAATTTTCAAACCCCCCCCCCCCCCCCCTCTAAAGCGTTACGTAATTTAAAAATGGCCCCTAAGTAAACTATGTTACGATTTTTTTAAGGGTTCTTAACCCTTAAACCTTTCTTACCGCCCTTTTACTTAAGAGAGGGAAATGACAATCGGCTAGAGCTTGGCCCAAGCTTGACCAATATTGGACCAATATTAGCCCAAGCTTGGGCCGATCTTGAGCATCGGCAAATTTCCCATAGGGCTGTTGCAAGACAGGTACAAAAATAAACTGCTAAATGCAACTTACTTTTCAATGCTTTTATCTACATTAAGGCTTCCAATAAATTACCAGCTGATAAGACTATCAATACCAAACTAGTTAAAGAAGTCTGAGTTTGTAAAAATATTATACACAAAAATGATAATAGAAGTTTTAACAAAATAAAATAATATTAGACATCGTTGAGGGATGTTGAGATGATCAGTGAACACATTTCTATTTCGGTATAGAAGCACATTGGAAAAATACAACTTGCTACTGGAAACTCCCATATAGAATCTCATAAAAAATTATGTATGCTTTCCCAAACAGAATTTTATATTCCATCCCATATTGAACGTATGTTATGTAATATAAAGATTACATTTGCAGTTTATATGAAAAACATATAGAGTATTCCAGAATTCACTTATGTTTTTAAATTGCATTACTCAAAATTATTAGTTACATTTATCTGCTTCAGGTTATCAATTAATTGCTCTAGGCGTAGTTATACAGAAAAAAAAGTTATGCATTCGTCAACAACGTTGCTAAGTAAACGCTTCTGCAAGTGTTATATAGTTAAATTTTTGTATACTTCAAATTAATTTATAATTTATAAATAGATAAATTATTGTAACTAATTGACCAGGTGAAATAAACTTTAAAAAATTATTTATTACTTGCATAAAGTTATGATATTTTTAAGTCTATAAATAAAGTAAACTGTCTCTAATAAATCTGAATATGCAATAAGTGTACAGTTACAATTAGTGATATATTCTGATGATATGTTTTAGGATATAAATTACTTTGACTCAAATTGATCTCAGAAAGTGCAAATTGATTATACATTTTTTAGTGAATTGCCGCCTTAGAAGAAAACAAATTAGTGCTCCAGTCAATTGGTTGCAGTTTATTAGAAACACTGACATATGTTTACAGAATCAGTCACTTGTAATTTCTTTTTCAGTGCGAGCTGTCGGGTAGCTCCGGATACTAAGAACATTGTTAATTTGTGCTTAAACATATGCTTTCAAAGTATAATACCAGTTTAACAGCGAGTTTGACATCAATTTCTATCCTTTTGTCTTTGGGTTATTCGTTAACCAAAAAGCATAAACAACACATTTTTTATTTTGACGTACTTAGTCCGAAAGTATATTCATATATTTCTACAAAGAAAAAACGTATTTGACGAGTTTTTGAAAACATTTTATCTTAAATAATTCTAATGTTCAAATTCTTAAGAAGCTATTCATTTAAAAGAGTGAAATTTTGAATTTTATTTTCTATTGTTCTACCCTAAAAAAAAACAAATTAAATTTTTCTTGAGGTTCAAGTAATATTTACTTTTGTACTGAAACAATGCAATTCAATAAAAAATTGCTGTGAAACCAGGTAATATTTACATTGTTTTCTAAGAAATAAAGAAAAACAAATGCAACTATTGAAGAAAATTTGCGTTTTGTGTCAAACTCATTGAAGTAAAATTTTTATTATATTCCGCAAGATTTAATAAGGAAAATATAATTAAAAGTAAGTAGAAAAGTTATTTACACATTAATCTTAAATTTATTTTTCTTTAATTACTTCAAATTACGCTTTAAATACAAAACATCAAAGTTTATTGAAAAATCATATTTTTTACTCATTAGAAAACAAAGTAAAAATTACCTGCCTTTAGAGCAATTTTTAATTTATTTGCATTGATTGATTAAAAAAGTAAATATATTACTTAAAACTTAAGCATGTTTTAAATTCTTTTTCTTATTATTACTGGTAATAGACCTTACTTTCATAACAATGAACTTTTTAAATGGCACAGATTTTAGAATTAGAAAGTATACCATTTATTTCATTTCACACATGTCCGGGGCCACCCGACTCCAGTGGCGGATCCAGACATGGTTTTTGGAGGGGGTATTGCATGAGAGAGAAAGAGATAGCACTATAGTGCTATCTCTTTCACTCTCATTGTTAAATATGAGGCTTTTAGGGGGGGCCAAGCACCCGTGGCCCGCCAATGCCCGACTCTCCCTTCTGTTAATAAATTCATATGTATATTTTATTGTGTTTGAAATTTACACGAAAAAAAATAATACTACACTGAAAGACTTTCGTCTTTATTAAAATAGACTATTTTCTATATTATAAAACAAAAATTCAATTTTCATACAAATATACACAAATGCTTCAGTAAAATTTTGTGTGAAAGTCATATATTTTACTAGAATTAATTGGACGGTTTTCAATTCTAGATAGAAAAATTGACTTTCTTCCATCAAAAAAATTGTTATTAAGGATTTTACTTTCTTTGATTTTTTTTAAACTATAGAACGATAACAAATACTACAACATCGTAAATATGCGTAGATATTAAAAGTAATACACAGGGGCGTACCCAGAAAATTTTCTTGGAGGGGGTTTTATGTGGGAGTGAGAGAAACAACAATATATTGCTACTTCTTTCTCTCTCATATAAACTGTCTTTCTAGGGGGCAGCGTCCCCCCCTGCCCTAACGTGAGTACGACCATAGTAATACATATATTATATTATGTGCTAATTAATTTTAAAATATGTTTAGCATGAAAATAATAAAGAAAATATTATTAATGGTTGTTGGAATTGGATTGACTACTGCAACCATCGTAAAAAATGGAAATAATGAAATTAATGAAGCTCTAGATGTTCTACAAAATTTATTACAGACCGAGTCTAATTTAGTTGAAAAGCTTAAAGTGTATATTAATGAACATCAGCAGACAACTTTTGTTAGGTAGGTAAATTTCTACGCTGCATAATTTATTGATGTAGATTCAAAATATAATTGAGCTTTAGTTTCGTGTCTACTGTTATTTTTATTATACATTTATAAAAGCGGTATGAAGAGAAGAAGATGGGCTTGCTCAAGAGTATGTGATTGTTAATGGCTTAACCCATTAACGCCGGGATCTAAAAAATTTTTGCATTAAGTTTGACATCATTTATTTGTATTAAAACATAAAAGATAAAGTTGGCTATAGGCATTTTTTTGCTCAGGAATCGATCTTTTAGATTTTTCAATAAAAAATTAATTATATTAATAAACAAACAAATTACGGACAGTTTTACAATAAAAAACACGATTTTTTTACATTTTTTTGCATTCTTGAATTTTTTTGGATCCTTTATAGTAGAGGGATATTTCTGATTGCTACAGATATCGTGTCAAAAATATTTCAGCTAAAAGATATGACTATTGCAAAAATCAAATTTCATGATGGCGCTCTCAAAATGTCGACTGAAGATGATTTTTTTTGCAAAATACTAATGAGATTTACGAAATTTAAAAAAATTTTTAATTATTAATCGTACTTGGAACAAGGAGGTTTTGAGGGTCACTGGTTACGAATCTGAAGTCGGATTTTAAACATTCAAAAAGGCGGATCTAATATGGCGGACGACTTTTTAAAAATACTCTTTTTCGATTGAAACTTGTTACTCGGGGTTTTTTGGGGTCGCTGATTACAGATCTGAAGTCAAATCATATTTTAGAAATAAACATTGATAATGGTACCCTTTTTAAAACTTGACAAGTTCACTTAGGAAGATTAAGTTTCTTTCTAAATTTTTAATTCACTGAAATTTATACAATTGCCAGTAAAGACTGAAAACGCCAACCTTCGTAAGAAGCAAATTTATATTAAAATTTAAGTAAAAAAGTCTTCGGCGGGAAATTTAAAAGGTTTTTAAAACTAAAATTTCAAAAATTGAACGAATAAAGTTCCCCTTATTCTTGTGTCAACAAATAATGTATTTTCATTATTGTTACAACAAATTTTCCATTAGTTTTAAAAAATGTATTACTGATATTTAACAACTTTTCACACAGTGCACTTATAAAATAGCCATTTATTTTAAGTTTTACAATTTACTGTATTTTATACGAATGCGAATAAAGATTAAAAATTAAATTGATAATTAAACAAATTTTAAACAAAATTATTATTGTTTTTTATCAGTTTCTGACAAAGTGGACCAAAAAAGATGCAGTCTTTCCTAATTTAAAGATGCACAAATCTTTACACGAATTACGGGTAAAGATGAAACATTTTTTGGTATTTAAACAATTTTTAAAAAACTTACTGTTGTCATATACTATTTACACACTGCACCTTAAATGTTAAATAAATTGTTATATTCAGAAAAACAGAATATCAACAGGTTCGCCGTGTAAACAGTTGGTAACCAACAATAGTAATTTGTTACGAAAATTTTTAAATTAATTATTTAATTTTCAGTCTTTATTAGCAATTGTATAAATTTCATTGAATTAAAAAATTAGAAAAAAACTTAATCTTCCTAAGTGAACTTGTCAACTTTTAGAAAGGCTACCCCAAAAACCCTAAAGTAAATAAATCCAAGCAACTTGGCTTAATTTTTAAAAAGTCATCAGCCATATTGGAACCTCAAAAGCCACAAAACCACCCGAGTAACAAGTTTCAAGCGAAATAGATCATTTTTAAAAAGTTCGTCCACCATATTGGATCCGCCATTTTGAATTTTTAAAATCCGACTTTAGATTCTTAATCAGCGACCCCAAAACCCCCCGAGTAACAAGTTTCAAGCAAAATAGATTATTTTTAAAAAGTCGTCCACCACATTGTATCCGCCATTTTCAATTTTTAAAATTCGACTTCAGATTCGTAATCAGCGAGCCCAAAAACCTCATTGTATCAAGTATGATTAATAATTAGGAAGTTTTCAAAATTCGTAAATCTCATTAGGATTTTGCAAAAAAAATCATCTTCAGTCGCCATTTTGAGAGCCATTTTTTATTATAAAACTGCCTGTAATTTGTTTATTTATAAGTATAATTAATTTTTTATTGCAGAATCTAAAAGAGCGATTCTTGAGCAAAAAGAAATGCTTATAGTCAACTTTATCTCATTATGTTTTAATACAAATAAATGATGTCAAAATTACGTAAAAATTTTGTACATTCCGGCTTTAATGGGTTAACAAGTATTGGCAAAATTTGTCAGTAAAATTTTTTTTAAAATAAAAAATATTTTGGCACCAAACTTTGTAGTATCACCCAAAATATCATTAGAATGGTTTGTCTGAACTGTATTTGTTTAGATTTTGGATCAAAATTATTTTTTTTCAATTTTTCAGCTTTTGAAAATTTTACAAAAGTAATTATAAGGAACAATTTAAACAAATTAGGGTCAAGCAGAAGTTTTCGTTAATTATACAAAATATAATGACAAAACAACCATTATTTAAAGAAAAAGTTTAGGGGAGACCGGAGCTGGACGGGCCATTTTTCACTCTTCGTTGTTTAACTTCGTTAATATACAATTTATGAAAACCTTATTGTACAGGAAACCTGTTCTGATATTTCAGCTTTTATTTAAAAAAGAGAAAGTCTCGTTATTACTTTTAGTTTCTTTTGGGGACATTGTTTTTGGAGAAAACCAAAGTGACTCAACCTTCTCCGGTCTGGGGTAGATTGGGCCATGATTAAAATGTTACTGTTTAAATGTTAAAACATTATTTTATATAATAAACTTAGTTTTTGGGGTTATTTTATAATAAAAGAAATTGAAAAATAAATATATTTAAATTGGAGCAGTGAAAGTAAAAGATTATAAAATAAAAAAATTGCTCATATTGAAAAAACGTGTTTTTTAATTCCTAATTGTTAAAAGTATTACCATTGGTGTTAATTGACTAAAATAAATTACTGATAGTGAAATTCAATTAAATTAATGTAGTTTCTTAATGTAGTATAAGTATATAGTAGATTCCTCATGCATTTGGGCGACCCATTTAACCCCGGTCAAAACGACCCCACTGACTCCGCCTGTGTTTTTCAAATATTTAATTTTGTTTCTGTCGATACTGCAAATATAAATTAAAATCTCTTCATTGTCCTTTAAAAGGAACTATTCAAAGATCAGAATTTGTTAATTAAACTTTTTCTAAAACTTTTACGCAGGAAGCTATAACAAAAAAACCAAGTGGGTAAAAATTTACTTTGGAGTATCAAAATTAGTTTTTCTTATATTTGCTCCACATAAATGATGATGTAATAATGAAACTTGACACAAACTTGCATCTCACTATGTAACATAATTTTTGTGTAGAGAAGAATTTATTCGATTAATAGCCTTTGAGTAAACTGCAATGACACACTCTACCACTGACCCAACTAGCCACGGTCTCCCCTACTGACAAATTTTGCCAATACATGTGCACTGTGTTCCTGAGTCGATAAATAAAATTTTTAGGCAATTCCAATTTGTAAGCAAATTTTGTTTTTAGACAATATTAGAATTATTTTAAGCCAAGAAAGAAAATATTTCGCCAGGCGCTTTATTAAGAGGGGGGAGGGCTTTGAATTGATTTTCAAATTACTTTGCAATTAATTTAAAACAATTTTTTCCTGACCTAGAGATACATTTTTAAACATGACTGGGGTACTATGATTGTTAATAATCATTTTCAAACTTAAATGGCTACCAATTTCAAATCTTATAAAGTATCGTCAAATTATGACTTTCAGATTTTCAATTTACTCAAAAAAATTTTTGTTAGAAAATATATTGTTTTAAAGTAATTATCGAAGAATTTGAAAATCAAGCCAAACAAATTGTATTTTTGAGCCTTAAAGAAAAAGAGTTTTGTGAATTTTTCAATGACGACTTAAAATCATTCTAATATTGTATAATAACACAATATTTTTTAAACTTAGTTAAAAATTAATTTTTTTTTAAAATACTACATTAGAATGGTTTTAACGGGACGCCGGATGATTCCCGAAACCTAATTTAATAGAATGTCCAAATATTCGAAATGAATAAGATAGAATTATATTTCGCATGAATTTTTATTTAAAGTAAGTTTCATTAGACAGTTTGCTTAAAATGTCGAAATTTTATATAGCACAAATGTTAACATAAACATTCTATTAACTAAAAATTCGTTAAATTATAAATTCGACAATATCAATATTCGACTAAATTAAAATTCTCTCAAGTGAATATTCATATTATTAACATTTGTGCTATATAAAATTTCGACATTTTAAGCAAACTGTCTAATGAAACTTACTTCAAATAAAAATTCATGCGAAATATAATTCTATCTTATTCATTTCGAACATTTGGACATTCTATTAAATTAGGTTTAGGGAATCATCCGGGGTCCCGTTTTAAGTCATAGCAGGAAATATTTCACAAGGCACTTTTTTACGACTCAAAAATAAATTTTTTTGGCTCTATCTATAAATTACTCAGTAATTTTTTTAAAAAAATTTTATTTCTTTTAGTAATACAGAATACTACTTAAGAGAACTTATAGAAGTCTCCAATAGTGTTAATCAACATTTATTAAGTTCTAAAAAAATGGTATATTTGTTGAAGAAATTAAAAAGTCTTTTGGGGCAAATAAAAGACCCTCATATTTCAGACATTGTGAGCCCCGCAATTCTTCAGAACATTACAACATTACAATCTGAAGAACATAATAATTTTCAAGATGATGTTTTTGAAGAATCTACTCTAGAGCTCTGCAAAGGAGAAAGTTTATTGACACCAGATATTCAGAAAGATCTAAAATGTAGATACATTGATCGCGGAAATCTTTACTTAAAAATAGCACCGATTAAAGAAGAAGAAATTTATCTAGATCCTGACATTTTTATGTATCATAATGTTATGAACGATGAAGAAATTAAGTTTTTAAAAACCCAGTCACATCTTATGGTTTGTTTTATTTTAAGTTCTTTTACGATTTTCTCAATTAAAATGTAATAATGGATTACGTAATAGGCAAAATTTCTAATTCATTAATATCAGTATGTCTTCTTAATCGATTTCTACTAAATAGTTATCGGAGTCCTTAATAGAAACAATAAATGGACCATCGAAATTGCGGGTTTCTAAAAACGCCTGGCTGAGGGATACAGATCACAAATACGTTGAAAATATTAGTCGACGAATAGAACATATAACTAATTTGGGAACTCAAACAGCAGAAGATCTACAAGTTGCTTATTACAAAAAAGGTGGCTACTACATGGAACATTATGATTTCGATTCCAACAAGGTATTTTTTCATCTGAAGTGAATCTTTTTAAAATTCTAATTTTTTCAATAAGAATTTGGTATTTAAGTATTATAAATTATTATAATGATAAAAAGAAACTATTTAGCACATTATAAAAAAAAAATCTTGAATTTTTAAGTAATTTTGCACGTAGATCATAAGTCTATTCGTATTTTCATAATTACAAAATTAAATCAGAAAACAAATCATTTTTGCTTTTCGACGAAGAAAGCTTTGTATTCCTTCCAATTTACGATTTTATTAAAATGCTTTAAATTAACTTTCTTGTATCTTAAGGGGAGGGTATACCTAGTTTTTCAACTATATGAAGGAGTTTGAGAAGACAGTAAATGATCTAAGGAAGGTTATTGAAATAAATTTTCAACGAAAATTTTTTTCTTTTTTTTAAACGACGTTTCGTCGGTCAAGGTTCGCCGACCTCTTCAGGCTATAATTTATTAAAAAAAACACTATAAATCACAAAGGCTTAAAAACATAATATAAATACTTGATAAAAAATCACAAATTAAATACACTTTACCTCAATAATCAATAATTAAAAAACATTTTAGTCATTTTAAATCAATAATAATTTAAAATTTTGTCAAATTAATAAAAATGTTGTCAAATTAATAAAAATGGTTAAAAAAGGTTGGAAAAAATAAATTCTTTTCCCGTAGGTTGAGATTAACATGTATAACGACATTTCGGTGTCAACTGAATAAAATTTAGATTTACACAAATATAAATAGAAATATAAGTAGAGAAATATTGGAGTCAAGAATCGCTAATTACAATCAAAACAGCACAACAAATGTACACACAAACACAAAGTCAACTATGATCAAGATTCTAATTGTCTAATTAATGGATAGAAAACTTTACTTAATGAAAAAATATCTTCCATTACATTAATCGTGCATGGAAACAATTTAATATGGATCATTTCAGATATTCTTCTCTTTCTCCAATTAGTTTCAGTATCTAAAATAACAGTGTTATCATAATCAAAATCATGACCAAGTTGACGATGCTTATCAATAATAGTTCCTTTTCTAGATTTATGTTCTTTTAATCGTTCTTTAAGTGCACGGTTTGTTTCACCTATATAAACAAAGGGGCAGACCTTACAATCAAATTTATAAACTACATTCGTAAGATCAAACTTTGGAGTTTTGTCTTTTCCCAGTCTTACAATATAATTTAAGTTATTTTTAACAGTAGGAACCGATGCAAAACTATACTTTTTTAGAACATTTGCCAACCTGAAAAAATTGTTTTCACAATACGGAAAGGAAATCTTTGGGATTTGTCTATATAAACTCGATCTAATATTTTGAACGTCGGTATTGTTTGAAAATTTTATTTTATTCAATCGAGTCTTTATATTTTTTTCAACAAACTCCAAAGGATAATCATTCATCATTAAAATGTTTCTAACCTTACTTAAATTAATCGAATGAAACTTTTTATGGGACAAATCAATCGCCCTGTCTACCAAATTAAAAACAATATTCTTTTTTTGTTAAATTGGATGATCTGAAAAGAAATTTATCAATCTATCTGAGGAAATAGGTTTTTTATACCAATTTGTGATTATACGATTATTTTCTTTAATCAACGTTAAATCAAAGAAATTTATTTTATTGTTCTCTTCCAATTCAAAAGTGAACTTTAACCCTTTGTCATTTGCATTGAATACATCAATGACCTGTTGAACATGTTCTTTTTTCAAGCCCAAAATGGTATCGTCCACATATCTGAAGTAAAAGAGAGGAATAATGTTATATTTATTTTTTAGAATATGCAAACAATCTCTTTCCAAATCGTCCATTACAATATCCGCAAATAAAGGTGAAATAGGAGACCCCATGGGGGTTCCATAAATTTGTCTATAAAATCTACTATCAAACGTGAAAAAAGTATTATCGAACAAAACTTCAGTAAATGCTTTTAAAGCATTTGAATGATAATAATTTTTTATACAAGAAATTTCACAACGATAACTTAACGCTGACTGACACAGAGTTTGCTAAAGCCTATGGTCTTCCAAAGATACACAAAAACGATGTTCCATTACGATTATCTCTCTAATAAATAGCCCCACATATTTTTTATCCAAAACATTATATCAAGAATTAAAATCTTGTTTTTCGTTACCAACATCTCATATTAATAATAGCTTGGATTTAAAGAATAAATTAAAGGATTTTACTATTGATGATGATTTAAGGTTCATACCACTTGATGTTGTTTCACTATTTATTAATATTTCTTTTCTATCAGTTCAAGAGAGTTTAGATCGGCGTTATAATGTAATTTCTCAAAAATGTAAATTTCCATTTTAAGGATGCTTATACCCTCAAGCGGTTCTTATTCTATCGGACCATGATAGTCAATATTTTTTTAATTTCATTTCTTCTTATAATTTGGTTTCTAAATAGTATTTTGTAGTTAAATTCATAACACAAACAAATTTTATTGAAAAAAAAAATTTTCATTGAAAATTTCAAGCTTTTAAAATTTTTTCTTCCTGATTATTTCAAAAAAGTGAAGAATTACTAACCTTGAATGACATTTTCTTAGCAACGGTACGGTAAATTAATTAAATATTATTGTAAAAGTTGTATTATATTACAGTTAAAAATATATTAGTTTTTTTAAAAAATTTGTAGAACCGGGTTTTTTTAATTAATTAAAATATAGTCATTTTGGACGTTTTGTTACTGTTTCCATGTAAAAGTCCAAACTTTATAAATTTATATCTTAAAAACAAAACGGTAAAATTTAATAAAATTGTAACAGTACATGTAACGTAATACATTTAATATGTCATTAAAATTTTATAAGAATTTGTAGAAATTGGTTTTTTGGATAAACATCCTTAAGAGGTTATGTTTTGTATTGAATTTTTGTTCGATAATACTTTTTTCACGTTTGATAGTAGATTTTATAGACAAATTTATGGAACCCCCATGGGGTCTCCCATTTCACCTTTATTTGCGGATATTGTAATGGACGATTTGGAAAGAGATTGTTTGCATATTCTAAAAAATAAATATAACATTATTCCCCTCTTTTACTTCAGATATGTGGACGATACCATTTTGGGCTTGCAAAAAGAACTTGTTCAACAGGTCATTGATGTATTCAATGCAAATGACAAAGAGTTAAAGTTTACTTTTGAATTGGAAGAGAACAATAAAATAAATTTCCTTGATTTAACGTTGATTAAAGAAAATAATCGTATAATCACAAATTGGTATAAAAAACCTATTTCCTCAGATAGATTGATAAATTTCTTTTCAGATCATCCAATTCAACAAAAAAAGAATATTGTTTTTAATTTGGTAGACAGGGCGATTGATTTGTCCCATAAAAAGTTTCATTCGATTAATTTAAGTAAGGTTAGAAACATTTTAATGATGAATGATTATCCTTTGGAGTTTGTTGAAAAAAATATAAAGACTCAATTGAATAAAATAAAATTTTCAAACAATACCGACGTTCAAAATATTAGATCGAGTTTATATAGACAAATCCCAAAGATTTCCTTTCCGTATTGTGAAAACAATTTTTTCAGGTTGGCAAATGTTCTAAAAAAGTATAGTTTTGCATCGGTTCCTACTGTTAAAAATAACTTAAATTATATTGTAATACTGGGAAAAGACAAAACTCCAAAGTTTGATCGTACGAATGTGGTTTATAAATTTGGTTGTAAGGTCTGCCCCTTTGTTTATATAGGTGAAACAAAACGTGCACTTAAAGAACGATTAAAAGAACATAAATCTAGAAAATGAACTATTATTGCTGAGCCCGCTTTTTATCACGCTTATGCGCAATTTTATTGCCAATTTATCCAAACGAAAAGTTTATTGATTCTAAAAATGCTTCTGCTGATTTTCTAAAACCATCGTTATACTCTGATACAGCTTCAGCTACAGTTATTCTCAATCTATGTTTGGAAACGAAATATTCCTTTGGACATTTATTCCAAACCAAACTGTAAAGACTTTCATTTGCATTTTGAGTTTTGCATTGAGAACATCGACTGAGCAACTCTTCATCAGTCATCTTTTCAAAAACTGGCAAGATTTTTTCAAAGACCTGACGAGTAAAATAAGAACAGAAATAAATAAATATTTTACATTTTTGAATAATTTAGAAAAACAAATATATAGGGGAGAGTCGCCAGTTGTGAGACGGCTCCAGTTGTGAGACAGTCCATTTTTTTTTAACACGAAATATAAAAAGGCTAATTGGTATACATACAAACATTTCTTTTTATACAACCCAACTTTTGCGTGTACACCGAAGCGGATATATGTATTGTTTGTGTAAGATGCCAACACTGTGTGTGAAAATCGACTAAAAAACTTTTTTTCAATATGTGCAAAGTACTTTTTTTTTAAGTTAATTAATTGGAAAAGCTAAATGTTATGCATTTTTATTTAGTATTTTCCTTCTATTTTGTAATGCAATATTGCATTGTTTCAATCTACAGTTGGAAATATTTTTTCTTCCTTTTTCAAAATAGCGCCAATTTCCGGTTGTGAGACACAGCAAGTCACCAGTTGTGAGACGGTGGCGTCGCCCATCTGGAATAGCCTATATTTTTCGTTATGCAGCATAAAGAGCTCTGTTCAGTTTAGTTCGTTACGTACATTTGATAACACAACAATTATTTAAAGTGTGGGAACATGCGCACAAGTTATTTCATTTGCCTACATTGCGACAGCGATTTCGATGAAGAAAACTGATAGTCATATTTTAAAGAATAAATATTTTTATTTAGTATATAATAATATGTATTATCAATATATTTAGTTATTTATATTAAACATAATGTTTCATGCCAAATTTTTTAAATTTTAGCATTTTTTTATAAGTGTCTCACAACTGGACACCTTTTTTTTTTTTTGACTAAAAAGATGTGCTCGGAAAATTGATCATAAAATTTTTTAAGTTCATCTGAACACTACACTTTCTATGAATAAAAGTTGCGTATTTAAGTTACTTTTTGAACGGTGTATTTTATTTACGATTTCGTTTGCCTATTTCCAATTTATAGGTCAAAAATAAAACCCGTCTCACAACTAGCGACTCTCCCCTATGTATCTATTTTATTTACTTTTTCACTTATTGGAGTTCTGACATTTTTTGCATGAGAAGGAGTTGGAAGTTGTTTAGCAGTTGCAGCCTAGTAAAAGCACCAAGAATTTGCTCCTACTGGTCAAAACTGATAATGAGGATTTTTGTCAGTGGATGTGCCATGATAAATAATTGCCATAATTGCATTTTTCATTGCAGTGATGTCATTTTTGTTGCGATAAATAGCAACTTTGTAATATTTACACAGCTTATCAATGGTAGTAGCTTTTAGTGCACCATGAGAATGTCCACCAAGTGTGACTCCACGATTTCGGCACACTTTGACTACTTCTCGAAGAGCAGTTCCCAATCTATAGACCAGTAGGAGCAAATTCTTGGTGCTTTTACCAGGCTGCAACTGCTAAACAACTTCCAACTCCTTTTTATGCAAAAAATGTCAGAACTCCAATAAGTGAAAAAGTAAATAAAATAGATACATATATATTTGTTTTTCTAAATTATTCAAAAATGTAAAATATTTATTTATTTCTGTTTTTATTTTATTCGTCAGGTCTTTGAAAAAATTGACAGTTTTTGAAAAGATGTCTGATGAAGAGTTGCTCAGTCGATGTTCTCAATGCAAAACTCAAAATGCAAATGAAAGTCTCCACAGTTTGGTTTGGAATAAATGTCCAAAGGAATATTTCGTTTCCAAACATAGATTGAGAATAACTGTAGCTGAAGCTGTATCAGAGTATAACGATGGGTTTAGAAAATCAGCAGAAGCATTTTTAGAATCAATAAACTTGTCGTTTGGACAAATTGGCAATAAAATTGCGCATAAGCGTGATAGAAACCGGGCTCAGCAAAGCATTTATCGAAATAATAAGGTGCACCAAAAAGTAAGGCGCGCAACAAAAATTAGGAAACGCAATTTAGAACTAGCTCTAAAGGAAACTGAAGGCGAAACATATAAAGCAGGTGCTTTCTAAGGTAAAAAAGTTTGTTTCTACTTATTGAATGATAATAATAATAATAATAATAGTAATAATAATAATAGTCGACTTCAAGAATAATGCCGATGTCGCTTGTTTGCATTTGAGCGTCACTTATATTTTCACGAATTCCATCGTTATATCCATCAGGTTATATTATTATATAAATATTTAGATTATATGCAAGAGGAGAAATGCCCAAAGAGTATTATAGTTCCAAAAATAATAATAATAAATAATCAACTGATCAAAAGCGTCAAAAAAAATTATAAATTTTTTTTGTGTAATATAACATTTATTTTAGGTCAAAAAACATAAACTTATTTCAGAAAAAAGAAACTTTTTTTTAAAAAAATGCTTCAAAAATAGTAAAAATTAAAATATTTAATAGCTAATTTTTTGCTGAATATTAAGGCATATTTTTTAAAAAATTACGGATGGGTTTTAAAAATTTTCATTTTTTACACTTTTAAAAAATTCAAAAGTTGTCGAAATATATTTTGGTCAGTTTTTCCATACGACTATTGAATTCCTCTCGAAAAATTACTATCAAAATAATTTTGTCAAAAATTTAAAAAAACTACTTCATATAGTTGAAAAACTAGGTACACCCTCCCCTTAAAATGTGTTACGTCAGTTCCTGATCAAATGTTCATATGAATGTATAATTGTATATGTATATGTGTCTGTCTGTGTGTCTGTTTGTGTGTGTGTGTGTGTGTGTGTATAAATGCATGCGGGGATGTACTTTTCTATTTGTATTCCTGCAAATTTACAAATTTCTTAAAATACTTCAAATTAACTTTTCTCTATCTAGAAATGTGTTAAATGAGTTTCTGATCAAACATCCAGACATAATATCTTACAGAATAAGTCAAAAATATCCAATTTTTAAAAAGTGAAAATTTTCAGTCTTTTTAGAATTAACTTATTTCTTCCTCCATGTAAAAGCAAAACTGTTTGCTGATGCGGAAGCAAAATATTCCTAAAACAAACATAACTTTTGGCTTGGTTCATATGTTTTACTTCATTATCGTTATACATTATTCCAACACTAATCAAGTATAAATTATATTAATGTAAAACATACTTTTAGACACATCCTTTTTATAATGATGGAGGTCCTTTTGATGGAAATCGAATTGCTACATTTATGTTCTACGTAAGTTCAATTTCGTGTGAAAATTAAATTAACTTTTAATAATTTTTATCAATATTCTTTTCAGCAATTTCAATAGTAATAATAATAACAACACTGATGTACAAAAATCAGTGCTCCACCGACTAAAAAAAATTTAGACATACGATACAGAATCAAAAAAGGTGGTTCATTTTAACTGTGATAATTATATTAGATTAAGAATTAAAACGTTCTTTTTAAAATGTGGTAAACAATTTTATTAAGGGGTTATACGCAGTTAGAATTTTAAGAAAATCGAATTTTTTTTTATTATATTTGTGTAATATACATGTATTTAAAAATACACACAGAAAATTTCTGGTCAATCTGGTGAATATTCTCTAAGTTACACTTATCAGTAAATAGTGTCAGGTAGCTACTTGGAGCGCAGTCCCTTCTATTTATTGGCCTATTGTCAGTCTCAAATTCTGACAAAGGCTTCTTAAATATATTTTTAAGTAATTAATCAAAGGTATCTTCTTACCTATAAATATTTTTTTGTATATATATTAAATTTAAGGACAAAATTTTTGTCAAAAATCGATGTTTTTTAACAAGCCCCCATAAAAAATAGCGCCATTAAAAACGATTATTTTTATAAATAAAAAATGGTTAAATGCAACTAAAACATGCCATAATATGAGTTAAAATCTTAGGTTGCAAAAAATAAAAAGTCTTCTAAGGAAAAGTGATTAAAAAATAGATTTTTTTTGGTCCTCCTAACTGCATATAACTCCTTAAACTCAACCTTGCATAATATCTGAATTTCCAACTACTTGATTTTATTAATCTAGTTTCTTTTAGTCGGTAGGTCACTTTTTTGTTATCCATTTTAATATAAAATATATTTTTAGTTGAATGACGTTGAAGAAGGAGGCAGAACTGTTTTTCCTTACCTTAATGTTTCACTGACTCCAGAAAAAGGAAGCGCTATCTTTTGGTATAATATTTTTCCAAATGGTGAACTTGACTATTACACTTTACATGCTGCATGCCCAGTTATTACTGGAACAAAATGGGGTATTATTTTTATTATTTAATTTATTTTTTAGACTTATCTAACAAACAGCCTGTTTCGTCCAGACGGAAGCAGTCAGTACAGCTTGAGCTCGAGTGGGTTATGCCCTATTTGCAAATTACTAAATTGAAATTCAAAAATTTTAGATTTTTCGCATATTTATAAAATTTTGAACGTGTCATGCTACCCACTCAACTCATATGCCCTGCCGGCACTAGATGTAAGGCTATTGGTGTTCTATCATTAAGGGTGTTGGAAGGACAAACTTTAAACTTGGCAGGGGTGCGTTCAATTTTTCTCCCTTCTAGCTTTCCCAAAAATATCCACTTTAACAATTTTTTTCTCCGCACCTAAAAATTTATTCGGAAAAAGGAAAAATCACAAGGGCTCTTTTGGGATGTAAGGAACTTGAAAATAATGTTTTTTTTATTTTAATGTTTCCTGAGGCGCGGACGAGTAATAGTCGAGAGCGGTAAGAAAATTCTGATGTTTTCTTTAACAAAATGTCGGACAAGGTTGCACACGACTTGGAATACAGCACTTTGAGAATTGTTTTCTAGAACACAAAAAACTTTTTTGCCAAAAGGAATAACCACAATGATTTTTTGGGATATAAGGAACCTGAAAATAATGTTGTTTTTCTATTTTATTGTTTCCTGAGGCGAGAGAAAGTCGAGAGCTGCGAAAAATTTTAAGTTTCGTTGTCAAACACTACACTTGTCTCTCGTGATCCAAACAATGCACTTTAACATTTTTTTTCAAATAACTAAAACATTTCTATAAAAAGAAAAACCACATAGGTTTTTCGGGTAATAAGGAGCCTGAAAATAGTGTTCGTTTTTTATTTTATAGTTTCCTGAATTAAAGAGAAGTCGAGAGCGGTGAGGAAATTCTGATGTTTTCTCTAAAAAAATGTCGGACATAGTTGCGTATGACAACTCTGGCGGCGGACTGGTCAACTCCTGATACTATCCTCGATTTAAGAAACGATGAAATAGAAAAACATACTATTTTCAGGTTTCTTTTTTTCTATAGAAACCTTGCGATTTTTCGTATTGCCAAAAAGTTTTTACTTTTCTAAAAAAAGATTCTCAAAGTGCAGTGTATGGATCACGAGAGACAAGTGTTGACAACGAACGCCAAAATTTTTCACAGCCCTCGACTTTTCCTCGCCTCAGGAAACAATAAAATAGAAAAACAACATTATTTTCAGGTTCTTTATATCTCAAAAAATCTTTGTGATTCTTCCATTTGCCAAAAAAGTTTTTTGTTTTCTAGAAAAAATTCTCAAAGTGCTGTGTTCTAAGTCGTGTGCAACCTTGTCTGACATTTTGCTAGAGAAAATATCAGAATTTCCTTACCGCTCTCGAATTTTCCTCGCCTTAGGGAACAATAAAATATAAAAATAACATTATTCTCAAGTTGCTTAGATCCCAAGGAACTCTTGTGTGTTTTTTTTTATTAGTTTTTTGGTTTGGAGAAAAAAATTGTTAAAGTAGATATTTTCGGGAAAGCTAGGAGGAGAAAAAGTTTGAACGCAACCCTGCCGAGTTTGAAGTCTGGCCTTGCAACACCCTTAAGAACTATGTTAAACTTACACATACAGTCAAAGTCCGTTAAGTATGCGTCCGATAGGTCGCACTTCTCCTTTTTCTTTGATCACATAGATTTTCACTCACACTGTCACACAGATTTAATACCCCTCTGTAAATTTTTATAATATGTTTGCGGGTGCGTGAACTAACTTTAGATTGTTTTTAAATGTCAAAACTGCCCAAGCAGCACGTAATATTACGTGAATACCACAGTGATATCATATTGTGATATTGGTAATATTACGGGGTGATATTACAGTGATATTGACGTGATATTACCAATATTACCAATATTACAATATGATATCACTGTGATACTCATGTAATATTACGTGCTGCTTGGGTGTTATTGAACTCCGTTGGAAATTTTGCGTATTTGTGTAACAATTGGTCCTTCACAAATCTTTTGGGTCAAAATTTAACATTCTTCGCCTGTTGATTTAACAACTGTAATTTGATTCTTGAACATAACCTCTAATTTCTTTTTTAATAACGGTAATAACGCAGTAATTTACATTTAATTGTTTGTTGTAAAACGTAAATTTCATTTTGAGATTGATTTTAGTAATCAAAAGGTAAAGTTCAATACTAATTGAATAATATTGACTCTTTAACTCAATACGATTGTATTTTACTTATGTCAAACAGGCGATAAAGAAAACAACACAAATTATAAATTCTCATCTTAAAATAGCTAAATTCTTAAACAAAAAAATATCTAAATTGTTTAAAAATAAATAAATATTTTTAGATGATATTATAGACAAAAAAGTTAATTTAATAGACATAACAGCACCGTAACTTAATAGTATATTTCGTAACATGCGTGACAAGCAGTCGTTTCTAAAACGAGAGCAATGTTTTTGCAACGAGTGAAACGAGTTGCAAAAATTGCGCGAGTTTCAAAACGACTGTTTTGTTCACGCAGTTACGAACGATACTTTTCATAACAAAGTCATAAAAGGCGTGATTCGGTTCTCTGTATAGATAACCAGAAAGTTGCAGAATTAAGAATGATTCACTATGTCACGTCAGAGTGTACACAAATACAATCCAAATTGAATGTCTCACACTTTTTTACTTGTCAACACGCCGCGCTAGTGATACGGTCAGGTTAGATTTTGAAGCGGTACTACTCACGCTAAAGACATCGACTCTGTTCTGTTGGTCAAACAGTGCGTGCAAGAAAAGTAGAAAAGTGGGAGACATGCAATTTGGACTGTACTTGTTTGCACTCTGACGTCACATAGTGAATCGTTCTTAAATCTGCAACTTTCTGGTTATCTACAGAGAACCGAATCAGGCCATTTTTAAGACTGCGTTATGAAAATGTCATTTAACCTATCAATAATTTCGCGCCAATATGCAAGCAAATGCGTAATGAATACACCTCTTGGTGAGAGCATTCGTTAAGTCTGCGATTTCCAACCCCTACAGCTCCGAACTATGCGACTTATCGGACTTTGACTGTACCTATTTTCAAATTTAAGTTTTCTTAATTTTATTATATTTGTAAAATGTTTCAATTTTAGTGGCGAATAAGTGGCTATACGAGTACGGCCAAGAGTTCCGCAGGCCTTGTACATTGAAGAATTTTAAATGGGGTAAAAATGGAGCGCTTATAGTTGAATAAATATATACTTTTTATATTTATAGTGCACCCGCATAATTGTACATGTTAATATATTTTACAAGTGGGATAAAATTTGCCCTTTTTGATGTGAGAAAAATTGTTAACTTAACACGAAATTGTTGTTGCAGTTATAATAAATATTTTATTAACTATTTATTGTTTTTAATTTACTTCCAAAGAGAATGCTTATTTATGATTCCATATTTAACTCATATTGTATAAAATAAATTTTAGTTATTTCTTACCCTGAAAAAATTCCTTTGTGTAAAAAGCAGCGAACTTTCTGTTCAAAAAGAAAAATAGTTTATAGATCAAGCATGTTTAATTTTTCTTTGTACTTAATTTTCGTCCCTGCTCAGAATGACGGATAAAAACCACTTTAAAATCGATTTGTATACGTTCCTATTGGAATTTATATACGGTTTTTGTGTCCGAGTTTAATCCGACTCTTATCAGAAATAGATACGGTTATAATTGGTTTTTATCCGGAAACAGTATTTAAAAATAAAAAAGTATCGGCTTTTACTTGACATAACGTGCTTCTTATCCGGTAAACTATTTAGAAAATAAGATTATAAAAAATAGTAGCAGCTATTGATTGTGCTAGTCTGCTTCAAATCTGGAATTTAGTCGTTTTTACCTGAAGTATATATTCGTCCATTAAAACAGAAAATGTAATAAACGGTTTATTATGTTTATGAACGGTTTTAAGTAAACATTTCGCAACTGATAAAGCGCAATTTGTCTGGTAATTTATGTCTGTTTATTTCGTAATTTTGTGGAAATTAAATTCTTGTGACTTGAACGGTTCTGTCTGAAACTGTTGCGGAAATAAATTATCGGCATATATCCGATTCTGTTGAATATTCTAACAATATATTCATCAAAATTATATCCCAAATTAATCGTGTTTTTTATCCGGTGCATAATGGTTTATTTCAAAAATTCGAATAACGTTGATTATCTTGTTTTATCTGAAATTTGTGCAAGAGTAAATTATCGTAATATTTCCGAATTTGATGTATATTGTAACCGGGTTTTGTGTCCAAAGTTTATACATTTCTATCCGTTCTTTTGTAGCAATATAAGATAATGATATCAGAAAGTAATCGCGTTTTTTATCCGGTACTTAATGATTTCTTTCACACTTTTTTCAAACTTTAGATTAACGTTCTTTGTCTGATTTTGTCTGAAACTTGTGCAAGAGTAAACTATCGTACATTTTCAATTTTGGTGTATATTGTAACCGGTTTTTGTGTCCGAAGTTTATACGTTTCTTTCCGTTCTTTTAAAGCAATATGAAGAGGAAAATTGTACAAAAAATTAATCGCGTTTTTTATTCGGTACTTAGTGATTTCTTTCGCATTTTATTTTGACTTTAGATTAACGTTTTTTGTCCGGTTTTGTCTGAAACTTGTGCGAAAATAAATAAACTTAATAAGGTAACTAAGCCAATACTCGATCAGGTCCCAACACTGAGAAAAATCTTTCGTCATAGCAACAAAAATATGGTTGAGTCAACCAAATTATTCGGTTGTTATTTAATCAACGAAACTGTTTGGTTGAGACAACTAAATTATTTGGTTCAGTGTTATTTGTTGGCATAACAAAAACTTTTGGTTGTTACAAAAAAATTTTTTATTTGGGAGTTAACTAACCCAGGTGCGAATTTTCGGTCGGCCAAGACATATAATTACATAATTCACATGTTATAAATTTAATTACACAAATATAATCATATGTGAATGTAGAAATTTAATATTAATGAAAACCTGAAACAGAAAAATTTCATTAGTCATGAAGACTCAGACCCGGGTTTTCCAGCTGCCAGTCCAGTAGGCTATCCACCAGCCCATGAGAAGTATAAATGAGAAATAAGAAATAAACCTTAAAGCTAGACAGTTCAGTAACACAGACCGTTGGCCCAACTATCAGACCCAGGTTCGGCCGACCGTCTGGTATTGGTTTTTATTTAGAGTTTATTTATATTATTATCGGCAGCTTACTTACAAACTAATCATCTATTTTTTTTAATAATTGTTTAGTTGTCACAACCAAATTATGTTTGGAGGTCACAACCAATTTATGTTCTGTTGTCACAACCAATTTATGTTTCGTTGTCACAACGAAATTATGTTTGAAATTAGAAAATTCTGTGAAAAAATATCGGACATTTAGCTCTGCCGGGATTCGAACTCGGGTCTTTCAAATGGCGCTAGACTGCTCTAAACCAACTAAGCTACAGAGGTCCATGTGGGATATAATTTCACAGATTTATCGCCTCATTCGGCCATGACATATATATAAACACATATATATTTTAAACTTAATTTTAGTAAATTCAAATATTCCCAGAATTTTTGGTGTTGAACTTTATTCGACAATCATGAGTAGGCTCGTACACAAATCGTGCATCTCAGAAACCTACTATATCGACACTAAGTTCGTAAGTTCAGGAAGATTTTCTCGATATTTAAATCAAATTGAAACACGAAAATTCAAATGAATTTTCGATTTTTCAAGATTAAATTATTTGAAATTAGAAAATTCTGTGAAAAAATATCGGACATTTAGCTCCGCCGGGATTCGAACTCGGGTCTTTCAAATGGCGCTAGACTGCTCCGATATTTTTTCACAGAATTTTCTAATTTCAAATAATTTAGTCTTGAAAAATCGAAAATTCATTTGAATTTTCGTGTTTCAATTTGATTTAAATATCGAGAAAATCTTCCTGAATTTACGAACTTAGTGTCGATATAGTAGGTTTCTGAGGTGCACGATTTGTGTACGAGCCTACTCATGATTGGCGAATAAAGTTCAACACCAAAAATTCTGGGAAAATTTGAATTTACTGAAATTATGTTTGGTTGTCACAACCAAATTATGTTTGGTTTAACTAAATAAGAGCAACAAAATATTATTGTTGCCTCAAACAACTTGTTGTGTTACGCCAACCATATCGTTTTGTTATACCAATCAAATTATTGTTGTTACAACCAAGAATGGTCAACTAAAAAATATTGTTGCTAAAATTAAACCTTTTTTTCTCAGTGAATAGTCGATCAGTTTGACATAATTGGCTAAATTATACCATTTAAGAATTAAAAATTGATATAGTAGAAAAGTGCACAATATTCCAATTACATTTGCTCACAAAGTTATTCGTATTCGCAGGGGCGGCGACTTTTGTATGAATGTCGGCAAAATTCATACGGCAAAAAATTCGCCCTATGGAATTCCATATGGCAAAATTATATCTAGACAAAAAATCAATTTCCTAATAAGAATGTGATTTTAGTTTAGGATCGACTAGAACTCAAGTTTTAGTGTTTATTCATCCCTGTTTCCTGTAAAATTACTAAAAAATACTTAATAAAATAGAAGTAGAGTCAGAATTTCTGAAACGTGCAACATAAAATTTGATAATTTTCTTTTTCGGTAAAATATTGTTTTTTTTATAATATTTTATGCTAAAAATTACTGCGTGAAAAGGATTTTGCAAAAAAAAATTTTATCATGTTTTTAACAACTAAATAATATTACAATTTTTTCAAAAATTAATACATATCTAAAAAATTTATTGATCGATTTTAATAATCTAATGGCATTCTTTTTATCTTAATTCAAAATTTATTTGAAATTTTTTGCTAAGTAAAAAATTTTTCTTTTACTTGCTTAAAAAGTTGTTTATTTATAAAAATTAAATTTGGTCCATGGAAGGAATGTTAAAAATTATAAACAAAGTTATATTTTTTTCATATTTGAAGGGAGGTTACCCTTCTCAATGGTGAAAAATGTCTGAAATTCGGGAATTGTTTTTTTCAAAGACGGAAATATTTTTGGAATTGCGGTTTTTTTCTTTAAATAGTACATAATTATATAAACTTTTTAAAGATTTATATTTAAAAAAAAAAATTAAAAATGTCGGCTATAGCTTAACTTATAGAAGACCCTTATCAGAAACAACAATTTCTGATGGATTATTAAACTAAGTTAAATTTAGGGTGCCATGTCGTTTTATTTTTTTTCACCGATGAAGTAAACATGAAAAGTTTAAAAAATGAGTTTTCTCTTCAAATAGACGTCATTTTGTTAAAAAAACGTATTTAAAAAAAAAAACGATAAGGCCCCCTAAATTTATCTTAGTTTAATAATCTATCAGGAATTTTTGTTTCTGATAACCTGGCGAGGTTGTGGAACGTACGCTACAGCCGCCATTTTTAATTTTTTTTTTAATATAAATATGTAAAAAGTTTATATAATTATGTACTATATAATAAAAGAAAACCAGAATTCCAAAAATAATTGCGTCTATAAAAAAAAATTCCCAAACTTCATGCATTTTTCACCATTGAGAACGGTAACCTCCCCTCAAGCAATGTTTCGATAACAAAGGTTCGTTAACTTCTTTAGGTTATATTTATTTTAAAAGAAAAATAATACGAAAATTAATGAAGCACTTCTTGCAAAAATGAAAAAAAAACAAATTAAAATAAAACTGCTAAATATTAGGGGAGAGGGCCCCAAGTTGGACACCCTTTCGTCTTATTGCTGTAGAATCCAAACCTAATAAAATATATTAAAATGTTTTATACCGGATGAAAGTACAATTTATAAGGTAACTTATGGCCACAGAGATAAAATTTTATTTTGAACATAAACATTTTTTGTAGCGTTTTTTCTAATTGTTAAAATTTTCGGTCTAAAAAAAAGTGGCCCCAAGATAGACACCTTCTTAAAATTCTCTGAAAATTGTAGTAAATATAAAATTAACATCGTGTAACAATTCTTAAACTAATTTTTAATCATTTTACGGAATTTATCAGAAAATAACATTTCTTAAAACTTCAATTTAATAGCTTAACAGTAAAAAATAATAAAATATCGAAAAATATAGATATATTAAATTCTCGAACGATAACGTAAAATCTAATGTGGAAAATAAAAAATTGTAATTAATTGGCTCAAAAAATTATTAAAAAAGGTATAAAATCCAAAATATGCAAATAAATACATTCAGATTTGAGGCCTGTCCATCTTAGGGTACATAACACCATTTTTTAATCCAGAGTAAAAATATATATACGAACACTGAATTAGTAAAATCATTTTAGGATATTATTATACGATAAATAAAGAATATTATAACGTTAAGTACTAATTCTGAATTATAAATTTAAGTAACTTTACCGACTTAAGAAAAAACTGTTACAAAACTTTTTTAGACCCAAAATTACGTGGTATGTGTAGAAGAAAAACCAACTGGTTTTTTTTCTTCATGTGTGCATCAAAATCTTCGTCTAGACAAACAACAAAAATGACAAAAAGCATAAGGCGCTGCCACCTTAAACAAAAAGTTTATACGAAATGTCCATCTTGGGGCCCAGTCCATCTTGGGGCCCACTCCCCTAATTAAAATTACATATTATTATAACAAAAATAAATTACTTTCCGTTTTTAATTTTCGTTTAGAACTTCGATGATGAACATGATTTTTATTACCTTTTTATAAATAAACAATTTTTTAAACAAGTAAAAAGCAAATTTTTTACAGAACAAAAATTTTCGAATAACCTTTGATGCAAGATAAAAAGAATGACATTTGGATCATCAAAATCGGTCAATAAGTTTTTGAGATATTAATTTTTGAAAAAAAATGGTAATAATATTCAATCTATATCTATAAAATCCAAGTTTTGTCTGTACATTGCTTCGAATTTAAAAATTCATGCATAATTTTTCATTTCAAGTTGCAAAAACTCCAAAAATGACATTAAAAAATTTTTTGTCTGTCTGTCGGCACCAAAACTTTGTTCGGGCATCACGCGAGAACGACTCTACCGAATGAAGTGAAATTTTGTGTGCAAATGTCTATTAGCCCAACTAAGGATCTCCAATTTACAGACTTCAAAAATATTAATTAGAATCTGAGATATGCCAGTGCCACATATGTACACATACACTGAGAAAAATATTTTCTTGATTTAAATATAAGTATTTGTTTGAATGATTGTGGTTGAACGAATAATGTTTTTAAGTTTAATTTTAATATATTAGAAATATCTTTAGTTTTGATTGCAATATATTTTATACTTGAAAGAAATATATTTTATGTTTGATTTAAACATATTGAATGCGCAGAAGTCTTTGCGCATTCAATATGGCGTCGTTTCTGTTCTGACGTTAGTTTACTCTTCCGGTCGAATATGTTCGCGTGGTTGCTAGTGATTACGCGTGTTTATCCATTTTTGGCAAAAAATGTTTGCAATCTTACATTTGTTTTTATTAAAGTGATTAAATTAATGTCCAAGTGTTATTATTTTACAGAAAATTGAGGTAGATTTGAAGTGATTGAATCTTTTGTGTACAAGTGAGTTTACTAAACATATTGTTTCTTTCATCTATTTTTCTTGTAAATTAGAGTGATTCAAAGTTACACATTTCCACAATATTGTGTTCAGTTAATGAAAAGTGTAAGTTTCTTCGGTTTTTCGCAGTTTATATATTAACACTTGAAGTAATCTCAAACATAAAGGATACTTTACATAAAAGCAAGAAACAAAAATTAAACTATCACGGAACATATTGTGTGTTTAAAATAAAAAAAAATTGTGTTAAAAATAAAAGAATAATAAGATAAAGATAAAAATTTATTTTATTTAAAACAATATTTAATTCTTTTAAAATAAAAATTATATTTTGTTGAAAGTAAATGAAATATTTGTTTGTAACAAACAAAAAATATGTTTAAATCAAACATAGAAGATCAACCACAAAATTTGTTCAAATCAAACTTAATTATGTTTCACTGTATAATAAAGTGAAATTAAATTTAAATCAAACATATTATGTTTGATTCAAACAAAATTTTTTCTCAGTGTACACATGCATAAAAAATCATTTTTTGAAGTTTTGCAAAAAATGTGTTCATTTCCGTATTATTGTAGTTCATTAATATTGAAATATACATTTTTGGGCCCAAAATAAAAATTGGGCCTTATAAGGCCCAAAATAAAAAATGGGCCTTATAAGGTCCAAAATAAAAAATGTAGTTTTGTACACTTCTGACCTGAAAATCTTTTAAAATATCAGAAATTTTGTAATTCTGTAACTAATAATACAACTGTTTATTTTGGGCCCAAAATAAAAATTGGGCCTTATAAGACCCAAAATGAGAAATGAAGTATTGTACATCTCTGACCTAAAAATCTTTTGAAACATAAGAAATTTTGTAACTAGTAACAGAGCTGTTTATTTTTGGCCCTAAAATACAAATTGGGCCTTATAGGACTAAAAATACAAAATTCTCCTGTGTTGTAAGTGTAAAGTTTTTTTTTCAATATCATAAAATATGCAAATAATAGTATATCAAATTACTTTTGGAAGTGAAATAAAGATTGGGCCTTATAAGACCCAAAATAAAAAATGTAGTTTTGTACACTTCAGACATGAAAATCTTTTAAAATATAAAAAATTTTTCAATTTTGTAATTGTAAATAATAATATAGCTGTTCATTTTTGTCTCTAAATAAAAATTGGGCATTATAGGGCACAAAATAAAAAATTCATTTCTGCACACTTACCTATATGTTCAAAATTAGAAAATGTTAGAAAAGAAGTAAAAGGTGTACTTTCGAAAACGATGACGTACCTAGCATTTTAATGAAACTTGATACGCTTATGTATCTTAATACGCTAATTACAAAAATAATAGTGAAAATCAGCGCGAATTTGATTATGATAAAAACCATAAAAAACTACCATAATAATTCAAATATTTTAGACAAAAGTTGTAGATCGAATAAAAATAGACGTTTTGTGTTGTATATATTTTTTACCAAAAGTTTACAGTTTTCTAAAAAAAAATACAAAAACGCGTCAACGCCGATGAAAATAGTCTACATGAATAGTCTACCTATCAATTTTTATTTTAAAACAGTTTTTATTTTTTATGACACCCGAATCACCCTGTATTAGTTTAAAAACAATTCAGTTTATTATAGCACCCCAACCCCCCGGTACCCCTGTTAAATTAACCCAACTAATTATGGAATATCAAAGCCTCCTTCACCTCCGTCAAGAGGGGCCTTATAAGACCCAAAATAAAAAAGCAATTCGACACAATTCTGTTTACAAATTTTTATAAAAAATCAAAAAACACGTAAAAGATTAAGTCGCAATTGATTTTTTGGTCTAAGATTAAAATTGGGGCTTATATTGCCTAAAGTGTAAAATGTTGTTTGATACATTACTCTAAAATCTTTTATTAAAAAAAAGTTATTTGAGTATTTTGAAACATTTTTAACATGTTCTTTTACAACTTATTACACCAATATATTTTTCAAATGTTGGCCTTATAAAGAAAGATTTTAGGATTTTAAGTTAGACAATATTTAAAACAAAAACAATAACTTAATTTAATTTTATCACAAATCAAACATTTTTAAATTTATTGTAAACCGTTTTATAAAATTTGAACGATACAGTTTTCTTAAAACTTTCATTTTTTTCTATAATCATACTATACCTTATGTCATTGTGACAGTGTATTTATAAACATTTCCAAAATAATAGTTGATGGTTTGTGTATAGGGGTGTACTATAGGTCGGTAACTCATATTTTATCTAAAATAAAAATTGGGCCTTAGAAGGTCAAAAACAAAAAATGTAGTTTTGTACACTTTTGTTCAGAAAATCTTTTAAAACATAAGTAAGTTTGTAAATAATAATATAGCTGTTCACTTTTGGAAGAAAATGACAGTGAAAATTAGCGCAAATTTGGTTATTATAGTAAAATTCATAAAAAACTATTATAATTATTCACGGCTTTTCGCTATTATCTCATAAAATATTCGAAATTATAAGAAAGATTATAGACAAAATTTGTAGATCTTATGAAAATACACATTTTAAGTTTTATATATTTTTTACTAACAGTTAATAATTTCTTAAGAAATAGAAAAAAGTGTGAAGGAAGATGAAAACACTGAGAAAAAATTTTGTTTGAATCAAACATGATATGTTTGATTTAAACTTAATTTCACTTTGTTATACAGTCAAACATAATTAAGTTTGATTTGAACAAATTTAGTGGTTGATCATTTATGTTTGATTTAAAGATATTTTTTGTTTGATTCAAACAAAAATTTCATTTACTTTAAACAAAATATAATTTTTCATTTTAAACACAGTAAATTTTATTTTAAATAAAAGAAATTTTTATCCTTATCATATTATTCTTTTTATTTTTAACACAAAATTTGTTTATTTTAAACACAAAATATGTTCCACGATAGTTTAATTTTTGTTTGTTGCTTTTATATAAAGCATCCTTTATGTTTGAGATTACTTTAAGTGTTTACATATAAACTATAAAAACCGAAGAAAATTACACTTTTCATTATAACTGCACACAATTCTGAAAATGTGGAACTTTGAATCAGTTTAATTTTGAAGAAAAATGCACAAAAGAATCTTTAGTAAACTCACTTGTGCACAAAAGTTTTAATCACTTCAGATATACCTCAATTTTTCGATAAAATGATAACACTTACACTTTTTAGAAATCACTTTAATAAAAACAAAACCACGATTGTAAACATTTTTTTCCAAAGAAGCGACAAACACACTAGAAACGACGCGACGCGTTCATGTCTTGCAGAAAACGTAAACTAACGTCAGAACAGTAACGACGCCATATTGAATGCGCAAAGGCCTCTGCGCATTCAATATGTTTGAATCAAACATAAAATATATTTCTTTCAAGTATGAAGACTTCAGATACAAATTTGGTTTAATTTGAATAAAATTTAGTTTTTAATCAAACAAACAGAAAATTATCTTAAAACATAAAATATATTTCAATCAAAACTTCAGATATTTCTAATATATTGAAATGAAACTTATAAACATTATTCATTCAACCAAAATCATTCAAACAAATACTTATATTTAAATCAAGAAAATATTTTTCTCAGTGAAGAATCTACCCACACAGCACCAGAAATTCCCTGAATTTCCCCTGAATATTGGTCCACATTTCCCGAATATTCGAACCTAATATTCAGGGAAGTTTCGTGGAAGCATCAAAATGTCCGCCATAAAGAATATTGGACGCTAAATTTCCCTGAAAATGTATTTCTAATTTTCAGGGAATTTCCGCATCTAATATCCCTTCAATATTCACAGTATTCGTAAATCTTCTGTACATGATGCGCAATGGTCGAACTTGGTTTCTGTGACACTTACGGCTGCGCAGTAGTTTTTAATGTTCTAGAATCCTACGGGTGCCAAATATGACATACAATTTTTATCAATTACCAGATCAAAAAAATTTTGGAAATTTTTTTTAACTTTCCCTGAATATTCTAGGAATATTAGATGCGGAAATTCCCTGAAAATTAGAAATACATTTTCAGGGAAATTTAGCGTCCAATATTCTTTATGGCGGACATTTTGATGCTTCCACGAAACTTCCCTGAATATTAGGTTCGAATATTCGGGAAATGTGGACCAATATTCAGGGGAAATTCAGGGAATTTCTGGTGCTGTGTGGGTATAGTTGTATTATTTCTGAACAATGAACAATAACAGTCTGATACGCCTGAAAACTGAAACAAATGTTATCTGTGTATTTTGATATAAAAATAGTTTTAATTTTTTATGACACCCCAACCACTCTGCATCTGTTTAAAAAATTTAATTTCTTAGAGCACCCCAACCTCCCTGTATTCGTTAAAAAAATTCAACTTATTATGGCAACTGAACTCCTCCTTTACCCGTTTAAATTAGGTTGAAATTATAAAAAGAGTATCACGGAAAGAAATTATAAAATTATATTTAAAAATGACACTATAAAATTTAATATTGAATATATTGAAAGGAAACTAATAGAGACCTACTGGAAAAAACTAATTGGGTTACTTTTAAACTGTTACATTGACGAAAAGAAAATTTAATAGTGACTACACTGAGAAAAAAATGCTATTGAATCTATAGCACGCGTATTCGAATACGTCCAAAAGCATATTTTGATCGATTTGATAAAATATGTAATTGATTTTATAGCAGTGCTTTTAATTTTATAGCTTTGCTGTTGTTTCAAAGGTGCGTGCTATAAAATTATTTGCATATTTTATTAAATAAATCAAATATGCTTTTGGACGTATTTGAATACGCGTGCTATAGATTCAATAGCATTTTTTTCTCAGTGTATATTAATATTCAAAATTTCGTTTTAGTGTTCAATATAGTCTCTACACTGTAAAAACAGGTGTCTTACAAGTGTCTAATATTAAGACATAAGACGTTTAGAAAGCGTCTTACAGGCATTTTTAAAACACTATCTCAATGGTTTAAAATTAAGACACCTGAAAATGTCTTAAAAGTGAGGACAAAATAAGACACTTGTTTTTAGAGTGTACTAAATTCTCTTCTCTTTACTGGGGGTCAATTGCGTAAATTGTTTTTGATTTTGTTTTTGTCATTGTCTTTCACGTTCATTGTAGTCTTCAATTTTTTTCCCTAGACACGTGAAAATATAATTTTGACAGCTCTTACGTTCACTTGCAAAAAACGTATTTTAGAAGTGAGTTTTGTTTTGAAATTGTGAGTGTTTGATAAAACCGAGAACGGGTTGCTTACGAAGATCTCTCGATGCTGAACGGAAAATTACTTTGCCGAATATTATGGGTAAGAGTTATAGTTTTTCTGTGTATAATATAAAATTAATATAAATAATAAATAATTTTTGTATGAAGGTTAAAAAATATTATTAATATTATTAGTCAATAGGAATATACAGTTAAAGTAAATAAATCATTTCTCTGTAGAAATGTAAAATGTTCAATCTTTTTAAATAATATTTTTAGCTAGATTTAATGTTTTAATTTGATTATCTTATAATTAATTAAATTCTCATTGTTGTTAATAAATAATTAGACTTTCTATATTAATCTTAAGTTAATTCGAGAAATGATAATTAAAATTTTAAATAATTAACAACTAATTCACTGAAACGCAATTCAAAGTAAATTGAAAATTTGATTTTTAATTTAGATATAGGTTCTTAAGTATCTTTAAATATACTGTATTTAAAATTAAAAAAAAATTACAAGAAATTTAAAAACATTAAAATAATACTTCGAATTTTCATAATTATAAGAATTTTTTCCTTAATAAAATAACGTAGACTTAGATGTAATGTAACGTTGATTTGGAAAATTAATAATGATTTGATTTCTCTTTTAAATTATTACTAATAATTTATATTACAAATGATATCACTTACTTTGATAGGTCCTAATAGTCTAATAATATATGTAAATAATAACACAGCCCCACAAAAAAAAAGTGTCATGTACTTTTGACCGGAATACCCTAGCCCTATGTATTTTGACGCGCTGAACACGAATCCGAAGTCTATTTTGCTCCATCACGTCAGGATTTTTTTCTAACCTCAAAAAACATGTCGAATTTTGAGAGGTAGGCGATTTTTTAAAAAAATTTATGGATTTACTTCAAACTTGGTATCTGGGGGTTTTTTGGGTCGCTGATTACGAATCTGAAGTTAGATTTTCAAAATTCAAAATGGCGGATCCAATATGGCGGACGAATTTTGAAAAAATTTGAAGATTTACTTCAAACTTGGTATCTGGGGGTTTTTTGGGTCGCTGATTGCAAATCTGACGTCATATTTTCAAAATTTTTATGAAATTTGGTATCTTCAGGTTTTTAAGTTGCTGAGTGTGATTTCGAAGCGAGTTTCTCACATTTTCAAATATGACTTCTATTACAATTTTATCATAAAATATTCCTTGGTAACAGATTGGATATGTTTGGTGCAGAAGCCAAATAAGAAAGTACATTGTTCCATTCTGCATCTTATTCCTGATAAATCTTCAAATTTTTTAAAAATTCGTCCACCTTATTGGATCCGCCATTTTGAATTTGGAAAATCTAACTTCAGATTTGTAATCAGCGACCCAAAAAACCCCCAGATACCAAGTTTGAAGTAAATCTTCAAATTTTTTCAAAATTCGTCCGCCATATTGGATCCGCCATTTTGAATTTTGAAAATCTAACTTCAGATTCATAATCAGCGACCCAAAAAACCCCCAGATACCAAGTTTGAAGTAAATCCATAAATTTTTTTAAAAAATCGTCTACCTCTCAAAATCCGACATGTTTTTTGAGGTTAGAAAAAAATCCTGACGTGATTGAGCAAAATAGACTTCGGATTCGTGTTCAGCGCGTCAAAATACATAGGGCTAAGGTATTCCGGTCAAAAGTACATGACACTTTTTTTTTCTTTTGTGGGGCTGTGTAATTTATCCATATAAGATATTTACTGATATCTGGCCAATTGAACAATAATAATTTTATATATTTTTTATTTTCATGGTTTAATTTTGCATTATAATAATAATTACTATATCATACATAATAAAAATGATGTTAAATTACATAATAAAGTCACGCTTAACTAACACACAAGTAAAAATCAGTTTACTCTTTACAAACATACGACAGTTTTTTTAATTTTGCAAATTTTTTTTTACAATTTCTATTCTTGTTGATGATTCTTCTTTTTTTTCTTTTAACTTGGAAGTTTTTTTCTCTTTTTCTTAATCTTCTAACATTTTGCAGGAAAGGATTTAAAAGACCATCATGGATCCAAAAAATTCCAAAACCTCATATATTCACTGGCTCAGATTTGGATGATTTTTTAAATAAGTATTTTGTCCTGGCCGTTGTGCTCGTTGTTTAGCAATACAAACTTTATTACATTCAACGGCAGTTGTCGACTACAAAAACTGGCATTGGTAAGATCGATTTAATAAAAAAATTTTAAGTTTTATTGCATTTCATTCCATAAAATTTTAATAATATTCCTGTTCTTATAAATTAAGGTTAAAACTTCTTCCTTTCTTGTAACTAGAAAAGCTAATCTCCATCAAGAGATTGTTGAGAAAAATGTTACTTGCTAAAATTTATTTTCAGGAATTTAATGACATTTTACAGAAATTACTTACGTTTTTCCAAATAGTAGGTACCATTTTGGGTTAAAAACTCTTTTTATTACAGAAAGATATTACATGGGATTCTCCTTAATAAATTTACTGACCAAATTCATTTTAATTCAGACAAGCTAGGCATGGTCGGAACTGAAAATTAGTTTTGTCTTTACAAAGATGTTTTTTAAAGTTGAAATTTTTTTTTAAAATCGTCGTAATTGTGAAAATTATTTTTCATAATAATTTAACTTGTGCCCGATTTTTATAAAAGTTAAAAATTATATTTTTATTTTTTAAAGGAAAATTTCATTTTTCCCAAAAAAATGCACTAGATATCAAAAAAGTTCCCAAATAAAAGTTGTTCCTCTTCACAAAAATTAAAAAAAAATTTCTGGGTATTTTTCTCTTTTTCTCGTATTTTCAACAAATTTCCTCGAAATTCGGTAAGAAGCTAATTTTTAGAAAACTTTGCAGTGTTTTTGAATGCAAATAAGCAAGTAATTGTTAGAAAACGTATAATTTATCAGAATCATTTATATCTCAAACATATAACTTTTTAGTTTAAATGAATTTTTTATGTATTTTTAAACTTTTTTCATTAGAATATTCAAATTAAGAAGTAGTTTTTTAGCTGAATAAAAATATTATTAAAGTTAATTTCACCAAATTTTGAAATATCAAGTTTCACATTTCTTAGAAAATACTATGTTGGGTCAAAATTTGATGTCAAATAATAATTATTATTTAACATTTTATGTGTTTTCTTCGAACATATTGAAAATATGTCATTTTGACCCAATATTGACAAATAATAGCTAATTTTTCTCTTTAAAACATTATTTAGAATTTTATTTGGTGGATTTTGTTAAATAACATTTTGTTTAAAAATAGATTATATGATCAAATTTTATTTATTTAATAAATTTGAATAAAATATTTTAAAAAATCTAACCGATAAATTTGCAGAAAGTGTTTCAACTAGTAAGAAGAGCTATTATTTGGCAAAATAGGATGAGATTTTATCTAGACTTAATAAAAAAAACAACATCAATTGTTAAATAATTATTATTTGACAACAAATTTTAGCTCAACCTAATATTTTATAAAAAATGTACACTTGTATCTTTTAAAATTTGTTTAAATTAATTAAAATAACATTTATTTTCGATCTGAAAAGAAAAGCCATTTTTTAGTTTAAGGCTGTGTCAATGGAGAGACTTAAACTAAAAATATATGTTTGAGAGAGCCAGTATCATTTTGACACATGACTTAATTTTAGATTGTTATAATGTACAGAATGGAAATGTTATTTTGTACAACTGCTAAATGATATTTTGTACAATTTTGAATAATGAATTTGTTATTTTGTACAATTTTTTAAAAAAGCTAAAATATTGTACTCCCAATGTTTTATTGCTTTTTTAAAAAATTGTACAAAATAACAAATTCATTTTTCAAAACTGTACAAAATAACATTTAGCAGTTGTACAAAATAACATTTCCATTCTGTACAATATAACAATCTAAAATTAAGTCATGTGTCAAAATGATACTGGCTCGTTTGAGATATAAACGCTTCTGAAAAATTACACATTTTCTAACAATTATTTGACTATTTGCATCCAAAAACACTTCAAAGTTTTCTAAAAATTAGTTTTTTACCGAATTTTGACGAAATTTGTTGAAAAAATGAGAAATAGAGAAAAATATCGAGAAAATTTTTTTTTATAGGTTTTGAAGAGGAACAACTTTTATTTTGGAAATTTTTTTATATCTAGTGTATTTTTTGAAAAAAATAAAATTCTCCTTAAAAAAAAACAAATATTTTTTTTCTCTTTTATGAAATTCGGGCACAAGTTAAATTCTTATGAAAAATAATCTTTACTATCACCAAAATTTTCAAAAAAATGTTAACCAAAAAACTTTGGTGTTTTTGAGTAACTGCAATTTAAAATTTTTTAGGAAAATATCCCTATTATTTAAACAGTTATTATACTTATAAGGTTTTTTTCAAATTTGAAATAAAAAACGAGGATTTCGACTTTAAAAATTAAAATCTTTATAACTCCATGAAAAATTTTTTTTAGCCAAACAAGAAGACATTATTATTTGCATTTTTTAAAGATCAAGATTGAAAATAATTTTAAGAGGTATAACCTTAGGAGGTTTTCAAAAGACAAAGTTTACAACATTTGTCCGTATGGGGTTCTAAGGTTCAAATTTAAAAAAATAAAAATTTTTTTCCTGGAAAATTTGTTTACAATTTTAAAAATGAAGATATTTATTTAAGAGAATGCCCCATATTATTTTCAGGGGAAAAAAGAGTTTTCTTCTAGGTAAAAGAACTTATTGTTTAGAAAAAGGAGAGTAAATTTTGAAAACCTCGATATAAATTCTTAAACTTTTTTTACCACTTTGAAAATAAATAAATTCATTCAGAGGCATTACAAAATAATTTCAGGTAATGAAAAGAGTTTTCGACCTGTACATGTATCTATTAATTGAATAAGCGACACTGATTTCTGAAAAATTTGATCTAAGTACCCAAAAAAAAAACGTTTTTACACTTTTTGGAAAGTTTTCTTAACTCACAAGAGATACTTGTTAGTTGAAAGAACGAAACTAAATTTTGAAAAATTTGATAAAACACCTCAAGAATTTTTTTATAATTTTTGAAAATGAATGATGACCTGCGATATTTTTATGTTATAAAAAGTATTTTTGACGCACAAAAGATGTCGATTATTTAAAAAAAGCTAACCAAATTTATCAAAATTTAGGTCTGAAAATTTGTTTACAACTTTTTCTAAATTAATATTAAATTTATTGAGGAAGATGCCCTGTTATATTTTCAGGTGATGAAAAGTTTTTCAACTCACAAACTTTACCTATGATTTGAAAAAACGAAAATAATTTTTAAAAAATGTGATAAAAACCGTAATTTTTAGTAGTTTCAGTCCATAAAAAGAATTTTGTACCCGAGAGAGGTAACCATTAATTGTATTGATGGCATTAATTTTTGCAAAATTTGACCAAATTTCTAAAAATAATGTTTACCATGTAATATTTTCTGCTAAATAATCTCTTGCTGGATTATATCTTCTTTCAAGCGATTGATGTCCTCTAAGGGCAAATAGCTTTCCGAGTTAAAAAAAATGAAGGGGAATCAGCAATTGTCATCATTTTAATTTACTATAATTAATATTTCGTATAATTTTCATTCTACTGTTTTCCAGGAAAAAAATTTTTATTTTTTTAAATTTGAACCTTAGAACCCCACACGGACAAATGTTTTAAACTTTGTCTTTTGAAAACCTCCTAAGGTTATACCTCTTAAAATTATTTTCAATCTTGATCTTTAAAAAATGCAAATAATAATGTCTGAAATTCGCAAAATTATCTGAAGGCACAAAACATAGACTGAGGTTCTAGCGTTACAAATAAATAGATTTATTCAGAAAAAATCCCCATGATATTTTTATTTAATAAAAAGTTTTCGACCCATAAAATGTACCCATTATCTAGAAATTTTTGAAAAATTTGATAAGAATTCTTAAAACATTTTTTTACAACTTTGAAAATAAATAGATGTTCCGTCATTTCAGATAATAAAAATTTTTTTCAATTCACGTAAAATACCTATTAGCTAAAAGAACAAAAGTATTTTCTAAAAAATTTGATGAAAATCATTAAAAAATTTTTTCCAATCTTGAAAGTAATTGGACCAAATTTATTTAAATTCAGGCAGGCTGGACAAGGACGGAACTAAAAATCAATTTTATCTCCAAAAAGTTGTTTTTCAAATATTTCTTGTTTGGCTAAAAAAAATTTTTCATGGAGATATAAAGATTTTAATTTTTAAAGTCGAAATCCTCGTTTTTTATTTCAAATTTGAAAAAAACCTTATAAGTGTAATAACTTTTTAAATAATAGGGATATTTTCCTAAAAAATTTTAAATTGCAGTTACTCAAAAACACCAAAGTTTTTTGGTTAACATTTTTTTGAAAATTTTAGTGATAGTAAAGATTATTTTCCATAAGAATTTAACTTGTGCCCGATTTTCATAAAAGAGAAAAAAAATATTTTTTTTTTTTAAACCTTGCAGTGTTTTTGGATGCAAATAGGCAAATAATTGTTAGAAAATGTGTAATTTTTCAGTAGCGTTTATATCTTAAACATATATTTTTAGTTTAAGTCCCTCCATTGACACAACCTTAAACTAAAAAATAGCTTTTCATTTCAGATCGAAAATAAATGTTATTTTAATTAATTTAAACAAATTTTAAAAGATACAAGTGTACATTTTTTATAAAATATTAGGTTGAGCTAAAATTTGTTGTCAAATAATAATTATTTAACAATTGATGTTGTTTTTTTTATTAAGTCTAGATAAAATCTCATCCTATTTTGCCAAATAATAGCTCTTCTTACTAGTTGAAACACTTTCTGCAAATTTATCGGTTAGATTTTTTAAAATATTTTATTCAAATTTATTAAATAAATAAAATTTGATCATATAATCTATTTTTAAACAAAATGTTATTTAACAAAATCCACCAAATAAAATTCTAAATAATGTTTTAAAGAGAAAAATTAGCTATTATTTGTCAATATTGGGTCAAAATGACATATTTTCAATATGTTCGAAGAAAACACATAAAATGTTAAATAATAATTATTATTTGACATCAAATTTTGACCCAACATAGTATTTTCTAAGAAATGTGAAACTTGATATTTCAAAATTTGGTGAAATTAACTTTAATAATATTTTTATTCAGCTAAAAAACTACTTCTTAATTTGAATATTCTAATGAAAAAAGTTTAAAAATACATAAAAAATTCATTTAAACTAAAAAGTTATATGTTTGAGATATAAATGATTCTGATAAATTATACGTTTTCTAACAATTACTTGCTTATTTGCATTCAAAAACACTGCAAAGTTTTCTAAAAATTAGCTTCTTACCGAATTTCGAGGAAATTTGTTGAAAATACGAGAAAAAGAGAAAAATACCCAGAAATTTTTTTTTAATTTTTGTGAAGAGGAACAACTTTTATTTGGGAACTTTTTTGATATCTAGTGCATTTTTTTGGGAAAAATGAAATTTTCCTTTAAAAAATAAAAATATAATTTTTAACTTTTATAAAAATCGGGCACAAGTTAAATTATTATGAAAAATAATTTTCACAATTACGACGATTTTAAAAAAAAATTTCAACTTTAAAAAACATCTTTGTAAAGACAAAACTAATTTTCAGTTCCGACCATGCCTAGCTTGTCTGAATTAAAATGAATTTGGTCAGTAAATTTATTAAGGAGAATCCCATGTAATATCTTTCTGTAATAAAAAGAGTTTTTAACCCAAAATGGTACCTACTATTTGGAAAAACGTAAGTAATTTCTGTAAAATGTCATTAAATTCCTGAAAATAAATTTTAGCAAGTAACATTTTTCTCAACAATCTCTTGATGGAGATTAGCTTTTCTAGTTACAAGAAAGGAAGAAGTTTTAACCTTAATTTATAAGAACAGGAATATTATTAAAATTTTATGGAATGAAATGCAATAAAACTTAAAATTTTTTTATTAAATCGATCTTACCAATGCCAGTTTTTGTAGTCGACAACTGCCGTTGAATGTAATAAAGTTTGTATTGCTAAACAACGAGCACAACGGCCAGGACAAAATACTTATTTAAAAAATCATCCAAATCTGAGCCAGTGAATATATGAGGTTTTGGAATTTTTTGGATCCATGATGGTCTTTTAAATCCTTTCCTGCAAAATGTTAGAAGATTAAGAAAAAGAGAAAAAAACTTCCAAGTTAAAAGAAAAAAAAGAAGAATCATCAACAAGAATAGAAATTGTAAAAAAAAATTTGCAAAATTAAAAAAACTGTCGTATGTTTGTAAAGAGTAAACTGATTTTTACTTGTGTGTTAGTTAAGCGTGACTTTATTATGTAATTTAACATCATTTTTATTATGTATGATATAGTAATTATTATTATAATGCAAAATTAAACCATGAAAATAAAAAATATATAAAATTATTATTGTTCAATTGGCCAGATATCAGTAAATATCTTATATGGATAAATTATTATTTACATATATTATTAGACTATTAGGACCTATCAAAGTAAGTGATATCATTTGTAATATAAATTATTAGTAATAATTTAAAAGAGAAATGAAATCATTATTAATTTTCCAAATCAACGTTACATTACATCTAAGTCTACGTTATTTTACTAAGGAAAAAATTCTTATAATTATGAAAATTCGAAGTATTATTTTAATGTTTTTAAATTTTTTGTAATTTTTTTGTAATTTTAAATACAGTATATTTAAAGGTACTTAAGAACCTATATCTAAATTAAAAATCAAATTTTCAATTTACTTTGAATTGCGTTTCAGTGAATTAGTTGTTAATTATTTAAAATTTTAATTATCATTTCTCGAATTAACTTAAGATTAATATAGAAAGTCTAATTATTTATTAACAACAATGAGAATTTAATTAATTATAAGATAATCAAATTAAAACATTAAATCTAGCTAAAAATATTATTTAAAAAGATTGAACATTTTACATTTATACAGAGAAATGATTTATTTACTTTAACTGTATATTCCTATTGACTAATAATATTAATAATATTTTTTAACCTTCATACAAAAATTATTTATTATTTATATTAATTTTATATTATACACAGAAAAACTATAACTCTTACCCATAATATTCGGCAAAGTAATTTTCCGTTCAGCATCGAGAGATCTTCGTAAGCAACCCGTTCTCGGTTTTATCAAACACTCACAATTTCAAAACAAACCTCACTTCTAAAATACGTTTTTTGCAAGTGAACGTAAGAGCTGTCAAAATTATATTTTCACGTGTCTAGGGAAAAAAATTGAAGACTACAATGAACGTGAAAGACAATGACAAAAACAAAATCAAAAACAATTTACGCAATTGACCCCCTGTAACAGTTTAAAAGTAAAACAATTAGTTTTTCCAGTAGATCTTGAATAGTCTCCTTTCAATAATCTTATATTAAATTATATTTTAAAATTTCTTTCAGTGTAAACATGTGATTATAAAAATAAGTTTTTTTACACAAAATTCTATTATTTATTATGTTGAGTTGAAAATGTTTTTTTTTTTCATTGTGGAGTTTAATGAAAGATATTATAGATCTTATAAAAATACATATTTCATGTTTTATACATTTTTTACCAAAATGTGTCAACGACCATGAAAATAGTCTGTATAGTTATATTATTGTTGAACGTTAGTCTGGTAAACTAAAACAATAAATTGTTACCTGTGTAATTGGATTTAAAAACAGATTCCAATTTTTATAGCACACCAAACCCCTGCATCCTTTTAAAAGAATTAGACTTATTATGACACTGACCTATATATTTTTATCAGAACTACAACTATTGTCTAAAATATTTTTTGAAATTAAGAATCTTTTATGAGATAACAGCCAAAAACCATAAAATGGATTTGTTTTTTACTTTTTAACATTATAATAAAATTTGCGTCAATTTTCATCATGTTTTAGTTATCGTAATCTGCGCATCAAAATATATAAGTATACGCAGTTTTAAATAAATAGGAAATATGTGTTAATCTAAAAGTTTATATCTTTATTTTGCATGTAAAAATATTTTTTTTTGGCGTGAAATTTAATAAAAGATATTAAAATATAAAAACTTTTTGAAGAGAATTATGTTGCTAAGAAAAGTTTATTTCAAATACGTTTAACTCGGAAATAATTTATGTCACAATAGTATAGTATGCACCAAGGGTGGAAAACCCAAGTTTTTTGACGAAAATATTGTGTGAGTCAATAAACGAGGTCCACCCGCGGTTTATACGTTATTTTTCGCAAAAAATACTTTCCATCATAAAATACTTTTTGTCAAAAAACATTTTCTGTCAAAAAATACTATTGGTGGCGCGCCACTAGATTTCGATGCCCGCCGAAGGCGGGCTCGAAGGCTAGTTGTTAATAAAATGAACAAACATTTTCATTTTTTTGTAAAATCCTTTTACGCAGAAATTTTTAGCATAAACTATTATAAGAAAAACAATATTTTACCGAAAAAGAAAATTATTAAATTTTAGGTGGCACCTTTTCAGAAATTTTGACTCAGCAGATAAAATTCTATATGGATTTATTATTCCAATTTAATTAAAAATGTCAGCTTTTGCGTTAAAATAATTACGTTAAAGGTATTAGTCGCGTAAATGCTCCCGCAAAACTCCCGCAAAATAAAAAGAACAAAAAATAAACTTTTATATCAACTCACTTGCTTCCTTGTGACCTCTTCTAATGTAATATATGTAATTTTCACGATTTTGAGTCAGGTACTATAAGTTATCGTGATGTATTACTCACACGTTTTCGACATTTTTCAATGAAACCACGTGAAAATGAAATATTATGAATTTTTTAATTATTGTATTTTTTATACGGCGTGGTCAATAAAATTAATTTTTTTTAAAGGATTTATTTTATCTCAATGTGTAACTTAGTAGTTTTATTTTAAAAATTGACGACTTGTTTTTTTATAATTGAATATAAGAGACATTTTTTACATGCAGTTTGTGCTATTGCATGTAAAAGGTATAAACTTTGAATTAATATTTTGAAGCTCAGAAGTGATCAAAATTAATAGGATAGATCTCATTTCATAGATAAATACCTCATGAATACAGATACAAAGTGTTAAAAAATCTGACGAAAATCATTTTACGCGACTAATACCTTAATGAGAAACTCTTTAAATCTATTTTTGTTTTGTTCTTCCTCCCCCCCCCCCCCGCCGGTCAACAGTAAGTGTGGAGATAGCAAAAATTTAGAAGTCACCGCCCCTGGGTATATCTGCATTCAAAGTTATCTAGAGCTAAAACTATAAAAGATAAATCAAACAGTCCTTGCCAATTTGAAAGTGCAAAAATAGGCTACTAAATGATTGTTTATAAATTAGAAGAGTTATGTCCTTCCATTATTATAGTATAAAAGAGCACCAATACGGCGAGGGTTTTGGAGGGGGCGATATATGAGATAGAGAGAGACAAGAATATAGTGCTATCTCTTTCTCTCTTACATGATAATCTAAGGCTCTTGGGAGGGGCGATCGCCCCCATCGCCCCCGCTGGATCCGCGCCTGATTTAACCGATTATTTTTTCTAAGTAGAGGAAAAAATAAAAATCGGGCAAGTACGAGTTACACCCGTACCAAAATCTAGGGTTCCGTACATTTATGAAACAAAGATATACCTTATTAACAGACAGAGAGCTCTAATTTGGTACACATATGTATTTTTACGTGTAGATTACAGGAAAATTATAGGAAACATTATCTGGATTGACAGTCAAAACGTTATCAAAAAAAAAAAAAAAAAAATGCAAATTTCCGAAAAAAAAGTTTTTTCCCTATAACTTTGACGCTATTTGAGCTAGAGGGCTAAAATTTGGTATATTTGTATATTTTTATGTACAGATTAAGAAAATTAATTAAGAACGTTCAGATTATGAAAATACTTCTACCTTTAAGTACATGAAACTTTTGCTTAAGGGTACAGGCTTGTATTTTATATAAATAACATAAAAATCAAAAATTTTTTTTTTAGGGGGAGGACCTGAAATTTTTATAGGGTTTCAGGGCTTATAACAGTCTTGATTGTAGGTCCTGTAGCAGCCTTGATCAAGCCTTGTATAAGATTAAAGAATTTTTTTTGTTTTTTTTCATAATTTTTCAATTATTTTGAAAAAAAAAGTGATAACAATTTTCAATTGCGTTTTATATCGTTTTTTTTAATTCTGAGTACACAAATAAAAAATTTATTGGTTTGAGGGGTACTGTAGGACAATTAGGGTGAGCTCTAGCATAGGGGTCTAAACCTCTTTTTGGTCATTTTTTGAATTTTTTTTTTGTGACCTCATAATATTCAATTTTATTTCCAAACATAATTTTTCCATAATCTGCATGCAAAAATACACAAGAGTACCAAATTTTAGCCCTCTAGCTCAAATAATGGCAAAGTTAGAGAAAAAAAACTTTTTTTTCAAAAATTTGCAGTTTCTCCTTGACAACGCTATGGCCATCAATCCAGATCATGTTCTCTATATTTTTCGTGTAATCTGCACGTGAAAATACATATGTGTACCAAATTTCAGACCTCTAGGTCAAATAGTTTAGAAGTTAAGGGGGGGGGGAATGGTCCATTTTAATGCATTTTTGCTAAAAAAAGTTGTTATTTCCTTGACAACGCTATGAACATCACCTTGAATCATGTTCTCTATATTTTTTGTGCAATCTACACGTAAAAATACATAAGTGTACCAAATTTCAGCCCTCTAGGTCCAATAGTTTAGAAGTTAAGGGGGGGGGAATGGTTTTTGGCTACGAACGCACGGGTCTCGTTATAAGGGTTCCACCGAACACCGAAGGTGTACGGAACCCTATAAATGAAATAATAAAATAAATATGAATTTTATTGATTAATTTTTTTAAGTAGAGGAAAAAATATTTTGTTAAGGGAATAGTTATCTTCTTTTATATTAATTGTGTTATTATTCAATTTTTATGTGGATCATTTCAGAAGTCCTTCGTTTTCCCCAGTTTGCTTTTGAATCCAAGATTTGTGCATTTTCCCAGTCAAATGTGTGACCCAAATCATTACAATGCTTAGAAACTACGGAATTTTTGTTTTTGAAAGTTTCATGTTCGTGGACTCGTGTAAAAAGTGAGCCCTTTGTTTCACCAACATATGTTGTCTCTTTCTATCTCATATATCGCCCCCTCCAAAACCCTCGCCTGGATCCGCCTTTGGGTTAAATTTATATTTACATTCTATTTCAGAAATCATTGTTTTTCTCTTTCAGTTTATTAACGTTCTCTGTCTAAGATTTACTTGTTATTACCTTTTGTCTTACTTTATTTATAAATTTCTAGTCTCAATTGATAGTATGTCGTTGTGGTTTGTACGCCTCTCTGTACGCAGAGTAATAACTTTTTTTGTTTTATATTTTAATTTTCTGACGTGTTAAAATTATGATTGTTTTAACTAAACTCTAAGGTGATTAGTTTTGTTGTTTATAACCAGTGTTATATCTAAAAAAACAAATTTTTATACAGTCAAACTAATAAAGTGGTTTCCTTTGTAATTGACTTTAGCCTGATGAGGTCAACAAATCGATTTGGCGAAACGTCGCTTTTTTATAAATTGACAAAATAAAAAGCAAAGATGGAATGAGAAATTTTTTTTTTTAAATTTATTCAACAAAAATTTTTGTTTTCTTTACACACCTTCCTTGGAACACGTATTGGTGCACTTTTATACTATAAAGTTTTATTTTCAATGAAGGACATGCCATGAAATTAAGAATTTTACTATCTAATGTGTTTTTTCTTTTAGAAATGTAAAAGAGAAATGGATTTTTATTGACGTTAAAGAAACTATTGATATTTACACTTTCCATCAAAAATAAATTAATTTTGTTCAAATTTGTTTTAAAATTTTGTTACAAATAAGCTATAACGCTCAATATTCCCTCATCTGCAGAACTATCCAGATCATTCTTTAAACTGTGACGCAAAATCCAGTATTTAAAGAATGTTTTTTTGAGAATAAAACTCAGTAATAAAATCAAGATAAAAATGCTACATTAACTTTCTTTAAAATTTATCGTGATTTAATTAAAAATATTTTTTTATTACGAAATTGAAATTTGTTATTTTACATAATTGAATCTGTTAATAAAGCTTATTATTTCTAGCTATATTTTATAGAAACTTTATAAATAACAGTATTGATTTGAATGTACTGTACTGGCAAGGTATGCTTTAACATTTTTCTACACTGAAAAAAATAGTACTTAAATGTTTCTTTGACTTTGTACTTGACTTTTGGATAGGGCCAAAAGTCCATTGACGAATAAATACTCATGCACTAAAATTTCAAAGAAAGTCTATTAAATTTTCGTTGACTGTCAAATTCTTTTATTTGTGCAAAAAAAATTAATTTTTGTGATTTACACTAACCACAATATTATTTATTAAACAAATTCGTACCCAGGATCATTTAATACACTATCGTATATTATTAACACAATTAGAAAATTAATTTATTATTCCAAAGTTTCGAATCTATGTACGTACACCTACACGAACGTGAAACCGAACACTTAAACACCACGGCCACCTCGCACTTGAAATTAATTTTGGTTTTTGTTTATATGATTGACCGATCAAAATTAGAGAAACATATAAAAATTCTTTTATCGCATAATTTTAAGATCAATGTTCTTATACAAAAACAAATCTAATGCGCTTCTTTTATGACATACGACGACATTTTGCTGTGGAAGCATTTGGAGCCACCTCGAGCTGCAGACAGCTGATAATGCGCAGATGCTCACTACGCATATCCTTCAAATTTCTTACAAACCTCTGCAGCGTACCGTGTGTTGCGTAGATAGTTGGTTAGGGCTGCGGACTGTTAATGTTAGGGTCGTGCGTTCAATCCCCAGCGGAAGGGAATTTTTCTGTTAGGTAGGCGTTTATTAGTTATAAATAATTAAGAAGACTAATACTAATACTGTTTTTGTAGGCTTCCAAATTCTTGTTGTTGTTTCATTGCAGTTGGTGAATAGTTTGATGCTATTTCACGACTCACGACTATATCTTAGACAATAAATTGTCATAGTCTACAAATTCATTTACTTACACATTTGTTAGTGATTGAATAAGTATCTTCAGACTGATTCACAGTCAACGAATCCGTCTTATTTGAAATAGTCACTATTGACTAAGAATTAATCATTTTTAACTAATTCAGATTTAGATAGTTGGCTTCCTTCAATAAAAGTATCTTAAGGACATGTGATGGATTCTGACGTCACTGGCATAGGCAAAAATTATCCGTAACTTTTCTGTTAAAATAATGAATATTTTGCTACGAAGCTTGACAGAATTCGTAAATTGTCAGTAGGAAAGTCTCTCTGACCTTATGATATTTCAGGTAATTATACCAAGTTTCGTTAAAAATATTCAATATTTTAAGAGAGAAAGATACAGACAGATTTTGTCTACACTTGTGAAGTCATACACTATTACATGCCCTTAAGTAAATGTATTTACTTCATTGAATGGAATTTTTTTTCAGTGTACACGTACGTGAGCATTGCTGACGAAAATCGCATATACAAGACCGAACATGAACTTAGAGCTGAGACTAAAGAACCTTTAATTCGTCGTTGACAAGAAAAAAAAAGATATCCTGGGCATTGCAGCAGCTATAGTCACTTTACTCTATAAAGCTAGAATCGACGATTCGGCTTAAGTTGAAAAAGAAATTTTTGTTAATTTTTTCTATGTTTAAAATTTAAATTGCATTTTTCTTGATAGTACAATTTTCAAAGTCGGTGATTTTTTGAGCGTTTTGACATTTTAAGTCGCCACAAAAATTTTAAAAAATGGAAAATTGTTGGAAACAGGCTAAATAATTTTTATATTTATTTATTTGTTTATTTATTTATTTAAACCAATGTAAGTTCCCAGGGCTAAATATCCTTACGGGGAACTGTATACAGAGAATATACATCAATCAACAGAAAGTGAAAGTAATGACGAAAAAAAGAATATAAACCAAAATTCATCAAAGAAAATAAACTAAAAATGTACAGATCATAAGCAATAATGCAAAATAAAAATTATCTTTTATAAAATGAAAAATAACTTTATATTAGCAAAGATAACCATAACAATTAGTTACCAATAAGTAATACCAAATATCATGTGGCGACTCTAATCTCTCGATTGATATTTACAATTTCTTTTACAATAGTAAATACTTTAAAGCCATATTTAGCTTTAATACTTGATAGAAACATATTGTTTCAAAATAATACAAATATAAACACAATTTAATACAAGTCATAATCACTGCATGTTGTGTTCAAATAAAGGCAATCACTAATCAATGCCCGGTTAAATAAAATTCTACAATATATATACATACATGCACATACAACCTTAACGTCTGAGATAGTATAAATTATTAGAAGAAAAAACGATAGCGTCAGACAACAATTTTTATTCAGATGTTCATCGTGTCAACGTTTCGTAGTCCAAATGACCTCTTCAGGACAATTAATATTTCATTTTCATTTTAACAAATTTCATCTTTCAGATGAATATGGTCAAATCTACAATAAATTTATAAATTATATAAGTATTAGACAAAAACAAATTTTTTTAACAAAGTAAAAAATTAGGACCATCTACTCACATTCATATCATCGTCATTTTTTTCTCAATAAAAAGAAAAAGAAACATAATCCAATTTCAAATTCCAAATAAGAACAAGTCATATTATTGTCGTCATTATATAAATTTTCTTCCAATTCCACTCTAAAATAAATTCATCACTTTTAATTCACCATTTAAATAAAATAAAAGTAAATTAAAATTCTATCATTGAACCAATTTATTATTTAATAATTTATAATAATTAAAACACCATTAACAATTACCTCACATTAAGGCAAAAAAATATTTATAATAAATGTAATGTAAAAATCATAGTATCCCAAGTTGAAACGTGAATTTAATAACTATAATCAACACGTTTCAGAGTCGAACTGAAAGAAAGTTTATTTACATTTTAAATTTTAAATTTGTCAACAGTATCGTACCATAGTCTCACTAACCCATGTTCAAATTTTGTACAATGAAAAATTAAGTTTCAATGAAATTACACATATTATATTTATTTAATAATAGAGTTATAGATAGGACAGTAATTATGCAGATCAGTGATTTTGTTAATTCTATTAGTTTCCTCCTTTTTAATAAAAATTGTTTCAGCAAAAATCCTCTTATAGTCATTAACTTCTTTATGTAAAACTTTAATGTTATCAAAATCAAAATTATGGTTCGATCCATTATCATTAAAATTGTTCAATCTATGTTTAGTGATAACATTATGATACTTTTCATTTTTTAAATTTATGTTTTTTTTATGTTCTTTACGACGAGTCTTCAAAAGTCTTCTCGTTTGACCTATATATGTTTTTGGACAGTTTAGACAAGACAATTTATAAACAACACCAGCATTATTTAGTAAATCTGTTTGGTCATTTCCAAGTTTAATAAATTTATCTAATTTAGAGTTACTTCTAAAAATAACATTAATGTTTTTTCTATTTAAAATTCTTTTTATACTCATACAAAAACGTCCAAAATATGGCAACGAAACCATGCGTTTAAAATCGATATCTTTCTTTGGTGTGTTGTTTATATTATTTTTTTCATTTTTCAAGAAAAACATTCTATTACTAATATGTTTGTTAATAAAAGTCATTGGATAATTGTTTAAACATAAAATTTTTTTTAATTATTTTTAAATTTTCCGAATGAAAAGATTCATGAGAAAGCAAAATAGCTGTGTCAACTAAATTATAAATTACACCTATTTTTTGTTTTGAAGGATTTTCGGACAAAAAGTTTAAATACCTTCCTAAGTAAGTATCTTTCCTGAGCCAAACCAAATATCATGTTTTTTGACTCAAATAAGAAATCGAAAAATAGTTTCTTAAAACTAGTTTGGTTTTATGTCTCTTTAATATTATTCGGCAATTTATTATCATAAAGGACCTTTAAAGTTTGCATTAGGTTCTATGAGAAGGTATTTTAAGAATGGAATTTCTTTCACGAAACTTGTAGTGAATCGAATCATCTATATTTCTAAATTCAAAGTTATTCAAGAAGTGGGTAGGAATTTGTCCATGAAAAATCCAAAATAGAAAATTGCCCATAAAAAATTGTCTTCTTGAAACCACATTAAGGGAATACAAGCATTTAATGTTCTTTCAAGTTTAAAATTCAAATCATTAATGATATCATCGTATACCGTAAAACAGTAATCAAAGAAAGGTAAAATAAGCGATTTTACACAGAGTAATCTAGTGGAGGTAGGAAGAGAGCTGTTATTTCTATTTAACTGCTGTAGAACCATAAAAGTCTTTAAAAAAATATGGCAAATATGTTGCTTCCATGACAGGGTTCTATCAAGTTTTAGACCAAGATCCCGAACAGACTCAGAAAATTCAATTGGGGTTCCATCCAGGATTAAAGGAGTAAGTGCTCGTATATTGTCAATGGCAGGGTTGATTGTTGATCCAAACGCAACAGCCCGAATCTTACCAGTATGCAAAATAAGTCCATTCTCACCCTCCCAGGAAATAATAATATAATATTATTAAATTTTTTATTATTATTTAATAATAATTTTTAATATCGGACAATCCATTAATAAATTATGATGGTCACCAAAAACCATTATTTTTTAACCGTTTATTAAAAAAAGCTTTTTTTCGCCTTTCGGTCTATATATCCGAGGCGCTTGAATATTCCTTAAAACTCATTTGACATAAAACAAACTGGCATAATTCCATTTGGCATAAATCCCATTTGACATAAAACTCACTTGATGTAAAACTCACTTGACATAAAACTTGTAATGAATTTCTCTATTACTTTTATTTTAGTTAAGCTAAAATTCATTCAATTTTTTAATTCAAGCAAATTAACTAATTTATTTTAATATTATTTAAACTTGAAGGCAGACAGGACGGAGAAAAGATACAATACTTAAATACTCAATTTTTAATTACACACTCGAAATTAATTATTACTTAAAAATTCATGATTAATATAAACATTTGCGATTTTGACTAAATTTAAATTCCCCTGGTACCACGCTATAACGATAAATCATATGCTTTAATAAATATAAATTAGCACACTTCAATATAATTCAATATAATTCAATATAATTTCACTTTAAATAAGATTAATTATTTGAAGTTAAAGTCAATCAAAGTAGATTCAATCATTATTGGTTAGATTCAATCACTATAAATAACATATAGATATATAGAAAAAACTTTAAACCATAATATACGTCAATATGGAGACTACTTATCAATTCAAAATCGACGGAGGTGAGGCGACGGTTGTTTTCACATGCGTAAGGAAGATTCAAATGTCTAGCGATAGTGTTGGCTTCTTTTTCATTCTAGCTTTCTCCGGATTTTCTTGATTTTCCACTCGGTTTATTAATCTCGGCAACCAAAATAATGCCACACAGCTCAAGATTCTCCTGCTCGTGTTCTCGCCTCGTGATCCGATCACCAAGAATTCGCCACACTAATTTAAATTTCAATATTTAATTTAACTGAGTTGTTATTTAACGAAAATTACTATTTTATACAAGGAAAAATTACCAAACTTTTGATATTAAAAATTATTACCAACCTTTCAGTGTCCTCGGCCGGCACTTGGATGCGTGGCGCGGATCCCTCCGTCGACTTGAAGATATAATGATTGAATAATCAATTCATGAGTAATTCTCCAAATTGAAGGTGGTTTTCCAATAGCCAGTGTTATCCCCACCAACCGAGAGACCACGTGAGGAAATTAGTTAAATATTTTCTCTCTACTTAGGATTATTGATCACGAGCGAGGACGAGAAAGCAGGCATGAATCACACGTTCGATAATTAAATATATTCCTTAATTATAAATTTCAAAATAGTTTCTTTCATGAATACAACCACCGTCTCAAACTCAATTGACATAAATCCCATTTGGCATAAAATCTCAATTGATCTCTCTCGGTGTACTAGCTGAACATCAGGGGTGTACGGACAAAACTTGGTTTGCTGCAGTCAACAATTCCTGTACTGCTTTTTGATATTTTTTTATTATTTTTGTATTAACAGAAACTTGAATTTAGATCTCGGTTATATTCTCGACGAAATATCAATTTTGTTTGCAGACTCTAGGTTTATTATTTTGTTTTTGAGATTTTAACATACCATTTGTAGGTTGGAATGCTGAGAATAATATTTTGAACTTGCGTCAGATTACCCAGTTAAAAATTTCGTATGTGTTCCTGCGTGTGTTTCTGTATGGATTCCCGTATGGGATTCCTTAAAAGTTCCTACATGGGTTCCCATATGGTATCCTGTGTACCAGGGAAATTTGGCACGAACCCTCGAGAGAACACTGTACATAGGATCCCATGTACATAGGAGATCAAATCAATTTTTGAAAACATAACATGTTGCGCAGTAGATTTTTTTGTTCTTGTAAATATGGTGAGTAACAGTTACTAACAAATGAATTATTTTCTTAACAATATTCTTTTTGTAGATTCATTTAAATTGTTTAATAGATTAAGGATCCCGTCAGGGAACACTTATATACACATGGGATCCTATGTACAGTGTTCCCTCGAGGGTTGGTGCCAAAGTTCTCTGCCACACAGGTTCCCATATGGGAACCCATGTAGGAACCTTTAACCTTTACATGCACAGTGGTAAATCTCAATGACCACCTCTTTTTCAAGACATTTGCTGCTATAAAAGTTGAATTAAGATATTAAAAAAAAAAAATTTTCTCACATGTCATACAGAAGTTATGCATGAACATAGAAATCACGATTAATTGTCCATATTAATAATAAAATATTGTTATAGGGGAAAGTCGGGCAGCCCCGGCCCCTTAAGCCTTTTGGTCAATAAATTGTGTAAATATTTCAAGAACAATAATTAAATTGTTTCATGGTGAAAACAAACTATTTGTCAACACTTAAAATGCTTCCAATAATAAAATAAACATATTAATTAAGAGATACATAAGGACAAATATGAGGAGTAAAACACTAACCCTCAAAAGTTCATCGGGTAAGTCCGGCCACAGTAAAATAAACTTTTTATTTTAATTATATAACTCAGTAAAGTAACAACAAATTATGTCTTAAATAATCGTCAGAGAATCATTTATGGATATCAATTGAAAAATAAATTCAAAAGTGTCAGAAATTACAAATATAATATCATTTTTATATGACGTTCAATGCGACACTCATTTCTTAAATTGTCCGAACACTTTAAGGTTATATTTACAGAATAGTAGTTTTTTTATAAAAAATAAATGAAATAATGGAGTCACTACACTAAAAGAATAAGTTGAATTAAATGATACACCATTTCTAATTTGTTTCAATTATAAAAATATGGTATTATATATAAAATAAACAGTGGCCTCGGCTACCCGATGGCCAGTGCTACCCGACTTTCCCCTAAACAATAAAAAATATTTAAAAAATGACTTTTTTGGGGAGAAATTCATTTTTAAGCAAAGCTTTTTAAATAGCAAAATGCCAACTATAGTAAAGAAGTTTCGAGGTCGCTGCTTACGAATCTGACGTCATTTTCGAAAAATTCAAAATGGCGGATCCAAGATGGCGGACGTAAAAAATAAAAAACTGATGAATTTAATTAAAAATCGGTTCTAAGGGGTTTTCAAGGTCGCTGATTGCGAATCTGACGTCATTTTTTAAAAAATTGTAAATGTCGGATTCAAAATACTGAATATAATTAAGTGAAAATCGGTTTTAAGTGGTTTTTGACTATTTCATATATAAGTATTTTGAAGTTTCATTTAAATTAAGTTCGATAATGGCCTATTTCTCATTCTTAGCACTACCCGGAACTAACGACGAGGACGTGATGAGATTTTAGTTCCATTTCGTTATGATTTGTTTTGTTTTTTAATTTTTTAAATTTTTTTTTGTTTTTTTTTTTTGCTTTTTTATTTTAAATTTATTTTAAAAAATTTTTTTTTTTGTAATTCTTAAGTTTATTGTCCGTTGAGCAGGTAAAAAATAAAATTATGTTCTCATGAACTATTTATTAAAATCAAGAAAACAGTTTTTTTCAGATGAAAGACACAGTGGTACATCACATATAGTACAAAGCCATGCAGTTCTTTTGCTACTTGTTTTATTACTGCAATGTACACACCGTCTAAAGTTACCTTTATTTACAGGCATGTGAGAGGAGAGCCTGTAGAGTGGGCCAGAATCGTGAAAACGTGACGAAAACCCTAAAATTAAATTATTTTTTATGGATGTTTGATATACTTAGCATTAATCTGTGAATTTTGAAAAGTAAAATGACGTATCTTTTCTTGATCCTAAAGGCAATATTCTTCTTCTACAGTTTGCTGAAAAGTAGCTTTCGTATTTTTCGAAACTAACAAACTAAAATAAGAAATACTTCGCGATCGTAAAAATACTATAAAAAGCTCAAATTTAATCGTATTTTCACGGAGAAAAATGGATTATAACAGGTATAATCTGGATTATACCAATTATAATATTTTAACACTGACGGTGGGACAATTAACAGGACTAAAACAACTCATCCTAGTATTATAGTTTTGAAATTATACCTGATATTAGTTTGGATTATAAAATATGAGTTAGTTTATTTATTAATCAGTAGGATTTCACATCTAGCAACAAAAATAACTTTAAACACCTACTAACTATGGTTAACGGTAATAAATAAAATAATAATAAAAAACGCGGGGAGCGGTGCCCCACATGGAAACTAAAATTAAAAATTTAAAAACTTATTTTTGTGAACAAATATATCGCCTCAGGATGACCCACTGGAGGTAAGTTCTATGTGGGGAGGGGGGCGACTTGCACCCATGTGAAAATTAAAATCAAAGAATTGAAAACTTATTTTTATCAACAAACATCCCGAATCAGGATAATCCGCCGGGGGTCATTTCTATGTGGGGGGAGACTTGTACCCATGTGAAAATGAAAATAGAAAATTGAAAATATACGATATACTTGTTGACAAAAATAAATTTTCAATTTTTTAATTTTAATTTTCACATGGGTGCAAGTCTCACCAGCATAGAAATGACCCCGGCGGATCATCCTGAAACAGGATGTTTGTTGACAACAGGGGCGGCGCAGCCAACATTTTTTAGGTGTGGAATTTTTGGTAAAGGGTTAAGAAAAAGGGGATAAAGGATAGAGGGGTGGGGAGCGAAAGCTTTTCAATTTTTCGTGTATAGAATTCCAAATAAGGTTAAATTCCATGTATGGAGTACTCCATACCTTCCATACTGCTTGCGACGGCCCTGTTTAACAAAAATAAGTTTTCAATTCTTTGATTTTAATTTTTACGTAGCCCCATGTGGATTTCAATTTCCTTCCCCAGGGCACCTCGGGGAGAGGTGCCCCACAAGGAAAATGTCCCTGGCATCATACTCCCGAAGTGGGTAATAAATTAACTTTTGAACTTTAGTATTCAAGTATATAATAAAAAAATATTATTTAATCAATTTTTAAAAAATTAATTGTTTAATTTTCTAAACTTCATAAATTTCAACTTGATTTAATGTTAAGTCGTAGTTAATTTGTATGTTAAATTTAGACTGTTAATAATCTGGAATTGTACATCAATTGAATTTAAATTATAATTCTTATAATCCATTATTTATACTTGATATTATTTGAAAACAATAAAAAGTAGATTATAAATGGTATAATACAGATTATATTCAGTATGATATTTCTTTTAATATTCCAAGACAATGACTTTTGTATAATTCATTTTTCTCTGTGTTCAGTCTCTAAATTGGAGTCGTCTCATGATAAGTTCTAGAATACGATTCGATGTTTTATAATTCATTATATTAACAAGAAAAAGAACTATTAAATGAAGAAGTCATTAAAAACTTGTAAAAAGTGGTATATGCATTTTTTTCAAAAGCAGTTGAAAAAGTTATGAATTCAGCAAAATCCGGCTTAGTTCTTTTTTTTAAATTAATCATTAAGGATCCCTTAAACAAATCCTATAAGCAAAACTTGCCCGAATTTGCCCCTCTCTGTTTTGTATGTATTTTTACTCAACTACTTCTGTTGCATTATATAATGCAATAGAATCTTTTATCCTTTAATGAAAAATATAATTAATTTTTCAAATGAAAAATTCAAAATAAACTATGATGATTTTGACCAATCAGGTGCTTCTATAAAATAATAACAAATTTATTGGTAATGCTATTACCTGAAGTGACATTTAATAGTATATTCTTTGAAATGTTTAGTTATTGATGTTATCGTAATTTAAAAATTCAATAAACATATAAAATATGTTATAATTGATTGAATTATTGTCTGATTTTGGGATTACTTTTTTTCACGATTATGGAAGCTTCAAGTTTAGGTAAAAATATAATAATTACATCAGTTCACTTAAAAAATAGTCATAAAATATGCCAAAATGGAAAAAATGTAGATTTCTTTAAATATTAAAAATTGTATTTGGAATTTATGTAAAGTGTGAATAGTTTTTTGTGTCATAATGTAATTAATTCGGTTAGATAATAAATAATAAAAAAAGTCATGTTTGTATAGTTTATAGATTAATTTATTAATTTTGTTTCAAAGGTACAAAATCAAATAATTGGTCTCTAAGCAGATCTGAAATGGTTAATATAATGAAAATGTCCAAATTATTTCAAATTCATAATCAGTGACCTCAAAAACCCCCAATAACTAACTTTCATGAAAATCCGTTAACTTTTTAAAAATTGATCCGCCATATTAGATCCGCCATTTTGAATTTTTGAAAACTGACTTCAGATTCGTAATTAGCGACCTTAGAAATCTCCTATAACTAACTTTCATAAAAACCCGTTAACTTTTGAAAAAATTGATCCCCCATATTGAATCCGCCATTTTGAATTTTTAAAAACTGACTTCAGATTCGTAATCAGCGACCTTAAGAACCCCCTATAACTAACTTTCATGAAAATCTGTTAACTTTTTAAAAAAGTGATCCGCCATATTGGATCCGCCATTTTGAATTTTTGAAAACTGACTTTAGATTCGTAAGAAGCGACCTCAAAAACATGTGATTACCAAGTTTTATATAAATCGAAGAATATTTTGAGGTTTTTGGCATGTTTTCACGATTCTGCCCCACTGTGCGTAGTCACCCTTTTTCATTTTATTATCAGAGATTTTGCTTTTAGGCAGTTTAGAGCGATTTGACCTTACAGTATCATAAGCAAAAATCTGGTCTTCTTTCAAAGATAATAAGAGATCAATCCTGTTAAAAAAGTTGCCAAAGTATACATGAAGATTGCCTCCAACAAGTTCACGGGTAAGGTTTTTTACCACTCGTGCACCTAATTGTTTTTTTGATTTTTCTGTTTTTATAGTTTAAATTTGTAATTCATTTACGAATGCAGATTTATCAGCTCTCGTTTAAGACTTATAGACTCGTTTCACTGGCTTATCAAGCATATATTGCTTCATACTGTTCCTAAAAATCCATTCATACATTCATACATTTTTCAATCACTGAAGCTTTTGGAACAATTATTCATATACAGGATTTCAATAGTCGCAACACCCTTTTCATTGACATCGAAAACCCTCTAAAGAACCGACTTCAATTAAATTAATCGACTTTTTATTTTTTATGTCCGTTATTTTCAATCTTTTAAAAATTGCTTCTGATTCGAAGTCAACGACTTCGAAAACCCCTTAGTACCGACTTTTATTTAAATTAATCAAGTTTTATTTGTTATGTCCGCCATATTAAATCCGCCATTTTAAATTTTGAAAATATTAAAAATCTCACTCTGGATTCTTAATCAGCGACCCCAAAAACCCCCGAGTAACAAATTTTAAGCGAATTAAATGGATTTCAAAAATTTCATCTGCCATATTGGATCCGCCATTTTAAATTTTGAAAATATTAAAAATCTGACTCCGGATTCTTAATCAGCGATCCCAAAAGCGCCTGAGTAACAAGTTTCAAGCGAATACAATGAATTTCAAACATTTCATCCGTCAGACCTTATCCGCCATTTTGAATTTTAAAAATCGGACTTCAGATTCGTAATCAGCAATCCCAAAAACCCCCGAATAGCAAGTTTTAAGCGAATTCAATCATTTTTTACAAATTCGGCCTCCATATTGGATCCGCCATTTTGAATTTTAATAATATTAAAAATCTGACTCCGGATTCTTAATCAGCGACCCCAAAAACCCCCTAAAACGTATTTGATTGCTCAATTCTTCAAATAGAAAAATGTAAGCTTCTAAGGGTTAAGGGATCCCATACTGGAACCCATACAAGAACACACCTGGGAACACGCACGAAATTATTAACTGGGTAGTCTTTTAAATAACTTTTGTGGAACTTTACTTGTTTTAATTCTCGTTAATATTGATAACATAAGGGTACTACCAACCAATGACGTATTACTCCCAGTACAGGAGTTGATATTGTATATATACACTGAGAAAAATATTTTCTTGATTTAAATATAAGTATTTGTTTGAATGATTGTGGTTGAACGAATAATGTTTTTAAGTTTAATTTTAATATATTAGAAATATCTTTAGTTTTGATTGCAATATATTTTATACTTGAAAGAAATATATTTTATGTTTGATTTAAACATATTGAATGCGCAGAAGTCTTTGCGCATTCAATATGGCGTCGTTTCTGTTCTGACGTTAGTTTACTCTTCCGGTCGAATATGTTCGCGTGGTTGCTAGTGATTACGCGTGTTTATCCATTTTTGGCAAAAAATGTTTGCAATCTTACATTTGTTTTTATTAAAGTGATTAAATTAATGTCCAAGTGTTATTATTTTACAGAAAATTGAGGTAGATTTGAAGTGATTGAATCTTTTGTGTACAAGTGAGTTTACTAAACATATTGTTTCTTTCATCTATTTTTCTTGTAAATTAGAGTGATTCAAAGTTACACATTTCCACAATATTGTGTTCAGTTAATGAAAAGTGTAAGTTTCTTCGGTTTTTCGCAGTTTATATATTAACACTTGAAGTAATCTCAAACATAAAGGATACTTTACATAAAAGCAAGAAACAAAAATTAAACTATCACGGAACATATTGTGTGTTTAAAATAAAAAAAAATTGTGTTAAAAATAAAAGAATAATAAGATAAAGATAAAAATTTATTTTATTTAAAACAATATTTAATTCTTTTAAAATAAAAATTATATTTTGTTGAAAGTAAATGAAATATTTGTTTGTAACAAACAAAAAATATGTTTAAATCAAACATAGAAGATCAACCACAAAATTTGTTCAAATCAAACTTAATTATGTTTGACTGTATAATAAAGTGAAATTAAATTTAAATCAAACATATTATGTTTGATTCAAACAAAATTTTTTCTCAGTGTAGGGTAAAGAAAAATTTGTTTTACTATAATAATTATTCGTAATGGACTCTCGCCCGTAAATATGTTCTAAATCAATGAACAAACTACGAATTTTGAAAAATTTAGTTTTGACAAGAAAAATGCAAAAAAAATTTTAAAATGCATTTTTAACTCCCCAAAAACTCTCCAAGGAGTTTTTCTATTAGTATCCAGAAATGTTCTTTATTTAAAAAACTTTATAACCCTTAAATGGCATTTTGGGACAGCAAGATGTATACGAGCTACAATTAAGTATTCACTTTGCACAACTCACTAATTTGTAAGTTATTTTCTCCGGCGACCTATAATAATTCCTGCATTGTTTAAAACAGTTTTAGAATTATTTTAAATAGATTTCTAACCGTTTTTCTAACTGCTGAAAAACATTAGATGCAAGTTAGTGGGTTGTTTTAACTGATAATTTAATTGAAGCTCGTATACACCTTGCTGTCCCAAAATGCCATTTAAGGGGTAAAAAGCTTATTAAATAAGTAACATTTCTGAATAATGATAGAAAAAATCCCAGGGGACAAGAAGGTTAAAAATTGCATTTAAAAATCATTTTTGCATTTTTCTTGTCAAAACTAAATTTTTCAAAAATGGTAGTTATATTATTTAATATTTTGGAAAATTCTACACAAAAAACATAGATAAGATTTTCAAATTCGATGATTAGGAAAAAAGTTATTAACAGATGAAAATTATGCTACCTTAAAATTTAACCCCTGATAATATAGCAACCACGCATTACACCTTACTTTTTATATTTATTTTTACCTTCATAACAAAAGAAGCTCAACATATCTAGTAATTATCTTAAACAAATAAAAATATTTGTTACTACTAATTATTTTATAATACATTTTGATTACAAGTACCTAATGAATATTATAGTTATAATAAACAATAAGTAATAGCCCGAGGTCATCTCAATGGTATATTGCAAATACTATATCCCACGTGGGATATCCTTGGGATATCTTGATGGTATATTGCAAATATCCCATGCTATATCCCGCTGGGATATCCCTAGAATGTCCCTGGGATATCCAAATTTCCATCCAGTGAGATATCCCGTGGGATATCCCAGGGTTATCCCTGAGAGTTTCCGGGATCATAATGAGATATCCACGAGATATCCTATGCTGTGAGGGTATGTATATTATGACATGTATTTTTCGGTAGCTTTTTTCCAGAGAATGTCCCGAATGTCAATTGAGTTTTATGTCAAATGAAATTATACCAATTGGGATTTATTTTAATTGAGTTTCAGGGAATATTCATGCGCTTTTCATATCCCTTCTCGCCCTTAATATTTTGTTTTTTAATTCAGGTCGAATATTGGCTTATTGATACTTAATCAATATTGGGATTTATAAGGGAGCTTTAACCTAGATCATTCTTGGCATGAGCATTAGTCTTATCTCACCAATCCAATGTTGTAAAATCCCTAGTATAGATATAGGAGAAATAACAAAAGAACCAAGCGTGGAAGTCGGTTCTTTGAATTTCCTGTTGTTTGAAACCTCATAACTTAAAAAAGTATTAATGAAAACATTTCCTGACTTTAAATAACTAAAAAGGTTTATTTAATAAAGACAAAATTATTACATTATTTCTAAAATCGATTTTTAGCTTCTTGGGTCCTTCTCTTCAGAGCGCGTTAGATGTAATAAACGATTTCTGATTATATAGTACAGTTGTTTTTTAAAAAGTAATTCTTTATTATTTAAACTTTAATCACATAAGTTTATTGAACATATTCTTTTTAATAATTATGTTTATTACATAAAAGTGAAAAGTTTATTCTCATGTATCATTAAATGATGTAAATAGTAGTTTGATCAATATAGATTAATAAAGTACAATTATAATCAAAAAACTTTTTACAAAGTTTGTGTAGAGTGTAGATCTAAAAAGCATTAACTTTTTTTAATGCTTCTTTTGAGTCTTCTAGTACCATACTTAAGTCTCCTTTATCTTGAAATTGAACTAATATTATCAAGTAAGTTACGACGGCGCCTGTAATCTGAAAATATATTGTAAAAAACGTCAATCATACTAAAAAACTTGCATTAAAAAGTAAACATTTTTAGAAAATAAAATACGTATCAGCTTTACCGATGAAACTAAATATCTGTTCAAGAAAAACAGTCCACAAACAGAAAATTGCAATGGTCTGTGTAATAATTGCATTGAAAAAATTTCTAATCGTTTTATAAGTTCTGAGTTCCATTTGAAAGTAAGCAATTTGCATATTAATATTCCGGTGTTACTTGCCTATAAAGTTGAGAATATTACTTTTTTCATATTTCAAAGAATTGATATCTAATAATAAGTCTACTGAATTAATAGAATTAATAGAACGTATCTTCATTCTTTAATGTATAGTTAAATCTGGTTTTTTATAGTTAAATTTGTTAAGGGGCTAATACAAGTGTGACACTTTCAAAAATTTGATCTTTTATTTTTCGCATTTTTTGAAAGTTTATACATTTCTCATAATAACCAGAACCGGGATTTTAATAAGTGACTAGCATTAAAAAGTGTCACTCTTTATTTATAGAAACAAAGTAAAAAGTATTTTACAAAATGTATTGTAAAGCAATTTTAAAAGCTTTCTGTGTTGGCATTTTTTCTTTGTATGATGAGTAGAAACTACTGAAAATAAAAGCGCTGTCAAGTTGTATCTACTACAAACATTACTACAAACATCACTAAATTTTACTTAATAGCTCGCAAAAAATATTAAATAGGCCAATTGATGCATTTTTTAATTATCTACAAAACGAACAAAAAAAATACATAAGTGTGCCAAAAATTAGCACAAACGGTAGAATAGTTTTTGTTTTAAAAACTGGCAAAATTTTAACTGTGAAAAAGCGAAACCAATAGGGTTCTGTGCAGATCCCTAAAACGAGCAATAACGCTTTTATACTAATTAATATTTTTAATTAAAAATGCGTATATGTTTATTTTCAGTTCTGCGTGATCATCCATAACATTATAATATGCGAGATTTTGTTTTAAAATTGAAATAAAGTTGTGCATGTATTATTATTACACTATCTATCGAACAATTCTAAAATATACATACCAAAACGGTGCACCAGTAGCAGGGTTGTACAGTGATAAATAATCCCATACTATGATAAATTGTCCATAAAATTTGCATGCTTAAAATTCTCCAACTGAAATTTTCCTTTTTTATTTCAATATATGCAAAATACGGAGTGATAATTAAATGAAGTAGGTTACTTAAAGTTGCAAATAGTAATGGTGAACCGTATCCCAGATTTAATGACAGTATGGAATTCAATAAATCATTATGCAAATTCACCAAAAATGTTAATTTGTTTTCCACACTTCTTTGCTCTAAGAAACAAAAAACACAAGAAAGAAAAGTTTGATATTACAGTGTTGTACATATTATACAAACATTGGTTTTAAAGTTTTTCTTTTTCATAAAATTCAAATGACAACAACTGAAGAAAAACATATATCGACGGATCCTGAATTAAACCTATTTATTCGTGATGTCAAATATAAATTACGTTGGGGAGACTGGGGTTTAGCCTCAGTCTCCTCAGTCTTGGTCTTGCGAAACCAAGATTTGGTCTCTTGCAAGAAAAACATGTAAAGAATTACAGAATTCTTTTTTCATAACATGGCATGGATATTCTAAGGCAATTGTCAGGCAATATTTGGTTTAAACATTTCTTCACATGCGGACATTTTCCTTTTTACACCAAGATTGCCTGAACTTCAATTTGAATATTCTGAAATTTAAATTGTATAAGTGTCAGGCAACGTTTAAGAAATACTTTCTGTTGTGTAGATTTCAACCTTGGAAAGTGTTTAAATTAACAATCTTCGTAGAAGGCGATTTTAATTTGCTCTCAGCTACGAGCTATAAATTCGTTAATATTTTGTATTCCGGTCTAAAAGTTACAAAGAGTACTCTTTCTATACATATGTATAGTATTTTTAAAATGTGTGAAAACAACAAAATAGATTTTTTTATGTAAACATCAAACTTCACCCTGGAAGAAAAAATCTTGGCAGATATTCGAGTTAATTTCTGTAGATGAAAAATCTGATTAAATTCATCGACACCTTTTAACGCACTTTAAGAATAAAACATATTATATGGTCATTGCAAAACTTATGTGTAAAATGAATAATATCTTTTACTAAAAGCTGAATATATCGATGGCTCCGAATGACACTATTTCAACTTGAGCGAGCTTCTGTGTTCTGTAGTAAATCTTTTGAGTGCTGTATGAAGTTCCCCTGTAGCGCTTGAAAGAGTTACTATAGAATACAGAAGCAAGCTCGAGTTCAGATAGTGTCGTTTGGAGCCATCGATATGCATACTTTTGTGATACCTTGTTGAGAATTATTGTTATGGTTGTCCTTCATGCTGCATGATAATAAAAGTTTTTCTAAAATCTTATTCATACTTTCAAAACTTCTGCCAATGTACAATGTAATTAAAGCGTATTGTGTTTCGAAAACAGTAACCACTATGTACATGACATAAATTGGAGAATAGTTAATAGGACCTCTATCTGGACGAGGAAATGCGTTACTTTGCTTAATTAAATGCAACCATGTCAAATAATCAAGGATGGAAATAACTATTATAAACACCAGAGGACATCCCAGTAGAAAAACGTTTTGCTTAGTTATCTTGTCTGAAGCAATATTTATTTTTTTATCCACCTAAAATAGTGTAAGTTTATGTAATTCTTGTGCAAGCAAAAAATGTGAACATGATAATTTACATTAAAATAAATGAGATGTGGGATATCTTAAGATTTATTTAAGACATGAATTTCGTTTAAAAATAGAATCTTTATATTGTTTTCTAGAGTCTGTATACTCTCTAATTTGAAGTATTTACTTATTCTAGGTTATGAGTCGTCCTCTCATTCCAATAAGTGGATATTCACATACGCATTAGTGAATATTTACTTATTAAACGTGTATATACACTTATTGGAATAAGAGGACGAGGTTTCATTTATTCAGATTTAGAGAGTAGTATTATGATGGAAATTTTGCATTGTAACATCTAAAGACACATATAAGTGCACGTTTGCGACGTAACGAGATTCAAATTCTCTTCCATGCGATATTTGTTTTCAAATACTTTGTTACGTTTTAAGGACGTAAATAAAACATTTTTAAAACGCCTTAGAAAATTTCTATGTCTGGTCATTTGACGTTCTAAAAACATCAATTGACATTTTTTGGACTTCCAGCAATGTCCTTTAGAAAGTAAAATTTATCAAAGTCTGTGATTAAAAAAATTGTTACAGTTAAAGTCTGATATACATATGATACATCTGGAATATGATACATCAGGAATATGATACATATGACGTAATAAAAACATTTTTGAAATATCTGAGGAACGTCTTAAATTTGACCTAAAATTATGTTCGAAAAACGTTCCAAAAATGTTCCAGAAAAGTTCTAAGAGAACGTTCTAAACACATTCCGAAAACGTTTCACATATTTCTTTATAAATGTTAAATGAGGTGTCTGTTATATTATTTTAAGATTTGAAATTATTTAATTTAATTTGTATACTTTTTATTTCTATATGTAACCGGCAAAACCCGAAGACCAGGTAAATTGCGAAATGCCTAGGCAAATCGGGGAGTGCCTATGACTTTCGGAAACCACCGAGTTTCCTAGACACGTTAAAACGTTAAAAGGTTTAGCCAGGTTGTTTATTCAAGGCGAAACAGGTCTCATAACATGGGAAAAATTAAAAGCAGCCTTGCTCGGAGAATTTTCGACTAAAATGTCAAGCGCTCAGCTTCATACAATGCTTTCTACCCAGGTAGAAATGCACCACCGGCATATTACTGATTCAGTGCTGATGTCGGAACAGACTTCCAGCGGGGCCCGTACGGGCCCATTACGGGCTGGTAACGATGTTAACTTGGGCTTAGTACTGACTTGGTCAGTACTAAAAAATAGTACTGAATCAGTGCAATACCAGTTGTTTGTCAGTACTGGGTCAACTGGGAAAATCCTAGTAGGACCAGTACTGACAAACAACTGGTATTGCACTGATTCAGTACTATTTTTTAGTACTGACCAAGTCAGTACTAAGCCCAAGTTAACATCGTTACCAGCCCGTAATGGCCCCGTACCCGCCCTGTGTAAAGTCCTCTGTTATCAGGTCCGACATACCACGGAAATTTCTGCCTGGGTAATAGTAAAATTAAAGATTCGGAATCTATCCAAGAATATTTTTTAAAAATGCGTGAGATAGCGTCGCGCGGTAATATCGAATTAGAAGCTCTTTTTGATTATGTTATTAATGGATTGGGCGATATTCCGAGTAACAAAGCGATATTAAACGGTGCTAAAACTCTTAGTGATTTTAAAGAAAAATTAAAGACGTATGAACGGATTCGAAAAGTAAACACGAAAGTGAATCTCCAATCGGGTAAACAAAGGGATGTGCCGATTGATAAAAAATCGGATACATCAAAAACCCAAGGGACGCGTTGTTTTAATTTTGGATCGAAAGGGCATTTAGCAAAAGAGTGCAAAACTAAAAATCGTGGAATTAAATGTTTTCGATGCAATAACTTTGGTCATATTGCGTCAAATTGTAAAGTCGAAAGTAATAAAGCAACTAGAGTAGATTTTGTCGAAAAAGACGTCGATTGTTTTAAAAACATAACAGTCGAGAATGTGAACCTGAAGGCTCTGATTGATACGGGAAGCGGTTTTAGTTTGTTGCGGGAAGATATTCTTGAAAAAATGCCCAATGTTATTATAAACGCAATGAAATATAAAACTGTTCGTTTTGGAGGGGCAAATGTTGAAACTAAAGGTTCATTTCAATCCGAAATTATAATTGACGACGTATTTTATAATTTGGATTTGCATGTTGTATCAGTGGGATCAATGCCAATGGACTGCATTATAGGACGAAATATTTTGCCATTAGCTAAAGTAGAAATTGATAGAGACGGTGTAAAAATTAAAAAGTATGAGCCGAATAATTTTTTAGGATCAATTATAGTAACAAATAAAAACGAAATTGATGTTGGTCCTATGGATAGTGTGCCGGTGTGTAGAGAAGCCGAAAATCTTTTATTAAATTATAAGCCGGAAAAAACAAAGAGTACTGACATAAAGTTAATTATAAATGTAAAAGATAATAAGCCAATTTTTAGTCGACCACGACGATTAGCGATTATAGAACGTGAGATTGTAGAAGAGAAGATTAAAGAATGGTTAGAGGAATAAATTATTGTAGCTAGTTTTGCCGAGTATGCGAGTCCGGTAGTTTTGACGAGAAAGAAAGATGGTACTCCTCGAATTTGTATCGACTATCGACGAATGAATAAAATCGTTGAAAAAGATAAGTACCCTATCCCTTTAATAGAAGATCAAATCGACGCCTTGTAGGATAGTAAGATTTTTAGTACTTTAGATTTGAAAAACGGTTTTTTTCATGTTGATGTTGATCAAGATAGTCAGAAGTATACATCTTTCGTAACTCAAAGCGGACAATACATTTTTCTCAAGGCTCCATTTGGTCTTTGTACATCACCTACTGTATTTCAAAGATTTATAAATTGTATTTTTCGACCATTAGTTAATAAAGGAATTGTCCTAGTTTATTTTGACGATATTATTATTTTTGCGAAAGATGAAAAAGAAGTGTTAGAGAATCTGATTGAAACGTTGTCAGTCGCTAAAGAATATGGCTTAGAATTAAATAAGAAAAAATGTCATCTTTTACAAAAACGATTAAAAACGATTAAGAATGTACAGAGTTTTCTCGGTCTTACGGGATATTTTAGGAAGTTTATAATTCAGTACTCTCTGTTGGCAAAACCGTTGAGCGATTTACTTAAGAAGGACAAAGAATTTCACTTTGGTTCAATTGAACAAAAATCATTTGACGCATTAAAAGAAAAGTTGACGGAAGGACCCGTATTGAAATTCTTTGACCATAAACACGAGACAGAATTACATACAGACGCTAGTAAAGACGGCTTAGCGGCGATTTTGTTACAGCGATTACCTGACGACGACAGACTGCATCCGACGCATTATTTGAGTCATAAGACCTCACCCGTTGAACAAAGATATAGTAGTTACGAATTAGAAGTATTAGCAATTGTTTATGCTTTGCAAAGATTACGCGTGTATCTTCTAGGTGTGTCTTTTAAAATAGTTACGGACTGTTCAGCTTTCCAACAGACGATGCAGAAGAAGGAAGTGTCGACGAAAATCTGGAGATGGGCTCAACTTCTTGAAGATTATTCTTATGTGATCGAGCACAGATCCGGAACGAGAATGCAACATGTAGATGCATTAAGCCGTAATCCTATAATGACGATTGAAGCTGACGACGTGACGCCGCATATTGCTAAGGCTCAGGAAAACGACGAAACAGTTCAAAAGTTAATGCCGAGCATTCAGGATGGACGAGTGAACGATTATTCAATTAGAACTGGATTGCTCTATAAATTCGACAAGGGGGACGACTTGTTGGTTGTTCCTGCTAGCATGGAAGACGAGATTATTCGTTCAGCTCACCAGCGAGGTCATTTCGCAGCAAAGCGAACAGAAGAGGTAATAAGGAGAGAATATTATTTTCCTTCTTTGACTGATAAAGTGAAGAAATTTATATCTAACTGTGTAACTTGTTTAGTTACCAATCACAAGCAAGGACGAAAAGAAGGTTTCCTCCATAATATTGAGAAGACAGAGCTGCCGCTGTATACTTACCATGTTGATCATCTTGGTCCACTGGAATCGACTGGTAAGCAGTATAATCATATTTTCGCAGTCATAGATGCTTTCTCAAAGTTCGTGTGGCTTTATCCTACGAAGTCGACAAGTTCACGTGAAGTGATTGACAGGCTAAATAAGCAGAAAGTCATCTTCGGGAATCCAGCAAGGATAATCTCGGACCGAGGTACAGCATTCACGTCACAGGAGTTCAGGGAGTACTGTGATCTGGAAATGATTCAACACCATTGTGTAACGACTAGTCTTCCAAGAGAAAATGGGCAGATTGAAAGGATCAATCGAGTGATTATACCAGTATTGTCAAAGATGTCCTTGGATAATCGAGGAAAGTGGTACCAACACGTTAGTCGTGTTCAGCAGGCGTTGAATTCGACTTTCCAAAGAAGTATCAACACCAATCCCTTCAAGTAGTTGACTGGAGTTGAGATGCGGAGATCTGACGACATCAAGTTGAAAGAAATACTAGAGGACGAATGGCAGCGCCAATTTGACGAATCTCGAAAAGAATTACGACAGCAAGCGAAACTTCAAATCTCGAAGGTACAGGAAGAAAACAGAAAAATATACAATCTGCGTCGACGTGCATCACCAACCTATGCAAATGGAGATCTTGTGGCTATAAAGCGCACCCAGATGATACCCGGTCGTAAGTTAAAAATTAAATATCTTGGTCCATATAAAATAATTAAAGTAAAAACAAACGACACTTATGATGTCAAACGTGAAGGTAACGGAGAAGGTCCTTTGACGACAAGTACATGCGCTGAGTATATTAAACCTTGGATTGTAAATAAAAAATAAATCATTCGAGGCGAATGAAGTTTCAGGATGGCCGATTTGTAGGAAATTTTATATAGCTATATTTTAAATACTCCCGGTATAGACGACAACGACATCTAAAATGTAAAATTGATAAATGACGATAAGGAGACGAATGAAGGAATGAGTCAGTTGCTAATTTACCGCTACCGTGATCATTTTTCCCTTGGAAAGTTGTACATATATTTTAATTTAATAAAGCTGCAGTTTTAACTTGTCGAAGGAATATTATTATTTTAATTAAAAGTTAAGTGTCTATAATAGTTTTCCCACAAATCTTTATTTTTAAAGTTAGGACAATTTGAACATCAGCGGTTTGTACAGACTACCATGCGCGCTCGACTTTTGTTTTTGCTCTCCTGAAAAATTTCCGTTTTGCTTCTTAGGTACCTTTCTTCGGAGCGCGTTACAAATATAGATTACAAATAGCATAATATAAAAATTATAATTCAACTAAAAATATAATACCAATTATTTGTGAGAAAAAATTATTTAAACTGTGAACGTTACACAAAAAGTTAAATTTAATACAATTATATTTAGTCACTTTATGGACAAGATATATATATATATATAAATATATTATGTAGGTATTTCTTAAAAAAATGTTTTTACTCAATTTTTGTTTTCCTTCAGTTTTATAAGTAATAAAATGATGTCTTAAAAGTGCATTAAAGGTTTGAGGGTTTGCTGACATTTTGCAGACATAAACAAAAGTAAATAAACCACATACAGAGTTTTTAGAAAAAGCTCACGTCATTAACAACTAATCAGGTTTTCGACAACAATGTGCTCGATATCTCGTTCGTACTACTTTTTAGGACAGGAAAGTTTTTTATAAATTTTAGTTTTACATTGACAAAACTAGTTAAATTAATATTCAAAAAGATCTGTCAAAATTATATTATTAAATTAATAATTTATTATAAACAATATGTAATTTGAACAAATTAGTGTTATTATTTAAATGGAATATAATAAATTTCAAAACAATAACCTTACTTTCATTAAAATGTTAAAACACAATTATCTTATAAAAACTTACCCATATTATAACTGTCATGTATATATACTTCAAACCTTTCCCAATGTAAACAAACTATTGTAACTTACACACTTTACAGGTAAAAAGGTTTGAAACAGAATATTCCCGCGACGTTGTTTCTTCGGCTCACCGCCGGAGGGCTGCCATCATTTTGCCACATAAATGAGACCGAACCCATAGGTATTATATATGGATTAAGATATAAGCATTTTAAAAGATAAGATACAAGACGACTTTCCTTATATAAAAAATAAAAGAGCGTCAAACTATTATAAATGGTTATGAATAACTTTATTATGAATAAGTTTTTGAAAATATGTTTTTTTAGAATTTTGAATAATGTCTGAAAATTAGATTTAAAAATTGATTATTTTGTCTTCTTTTTTAAAATTTAATTTTAATTAACTTTAATTAATTCAATTTAATTTTTTTAACTCTTATCTAATTTATGAATATAACGATTTTTAAAATATTAAAAATATTAAAATTAAACTTTCTATTTTTGGCAGAATCTATAAACTTACATAAGAACTTACCTAAGAAATTACATAAGAACTAACATATGTTACTAGGTAAGGTCTTACCTAAGATCCTACACCCCTGCACAAAAATGCTAAACTTCCGGTTTATTCTTCATCTAATGTTCGATTAATAAACCGGATGGACACCATTTATATGCAGGGGTGTACATTAGATCCTACATAAGGTTTTTAAATAGGGTATTTGCAAGTCGCAAAAATATTTTTAGTGTACGTAAAGGGCATGTGAATTCACACATTTTATATTTTTAGGTTATGTAGTAAATAAGACAGGCCCACAAATAGAGGCAGATGTGGACATGTTCTTTTCAATAGAGTCCAGTGGACCTTTATGTTTCTGGGGTCGCTGATTACGATCCCGGTGTCCACATAACTCTATCACGTCTATCTCAAGGTCACATCAAGGTCAAGCACCTTTTTTCCGAAATATTTGACCTAAAAATGACCTTCAAATGACCTTTAAGGGTTTAATTGAAAAATCGGTCAAGGCATATCCGGACGTAAAATTTCCTACTCTTTCAGAATCCGGGGTCAAAAAAAATTTTATTTTTAAAATTTAGGTACTTGACCTTGACGTGACCTTCAACTAGACGTGATAGAGTTATGTGGACACCGGGATCGTAATCAGCAACCCCAAAAACATAAAGGTCCACTGGACTCAGAACATGTCCACCTCTGCTTCTATTTGTGGGCCTGAGTAATTTAAGTAAATTTAAGTCAGGGTGTCAAAATAAGCTCATATAAAGCTTTAATGAAAAAATAAAAATGTGATAAAGTATTCTTAAAAATAACAAAATGAAAGCAAACAGAATAATAATTAATTAACGAAAACAAGCAAGAGTGGTAAGTCTAACAGATAGCATACATTTGTTTTTCACCTTCTCATACATAATACCGCAAAACAAAAGTAAACTTTTTTGTGCGCATGGAATAGTATATTGTGCTCGGAAGGGGTAAAACGCCCGCTTCACGGCCGCGCTCGTTACTACTGATGTGCACACGACATTTCATGTAACAAGAGTATGTTTTCCTCGCGGTCTTTGGCGTGTCTTTGAGACACAAAGCATGCCTATACGTCAGGTAGGTATTTTTCGGCTCGATTTGCGGTGGGAATTGTATAGGTTTACCATAATAGTCTCGACCGGTTTATTAAAAATTGTAAGTTCGCCATATTAGGGTTTTCTTTAACATCAATATACTGCATAATATAAAGCTAAAGTGAGTTCTGAATAATTGAAATTCTAATTTATATCAAATTATTTATATAATTTAGTTTTAAACCTTAAATAGATGATTTAATGTTTTCTGTATATATTTCCATCGTGAGGAAAAACTCAAAGCAGCAACTATAACAACTCCATATACAGAAACAACATCCATACAAGTGACTGTTACAGCTGTATTAGATGATAATCTAGTACTGTTTTTCCAACCATGTCGCAAATCACGCCACAAACCCCAAGTTTGGGCAAATGCGATGAAAAGTACTAACAGAAATCTTGAAAAATAAACAACATTCGTAAATTAGAAACTTTTTCAGTGGAAAAATAAATTTTTTTATTCTTAAAAGATAATATACATATAAGATTTTCTGGTAATTTAACGTTTTAAAATGTATTTAAATAATAATTAAAAGCAAAGATTTCACGGACGCTTCTTTAAAATAAAGAAATTAATATTATTTTCACTTGTTTTTTATAGCATTGCATTTAACCCCCTTTTGCAAAATTTTTTTGCTTGAAGTAATTTTTTTTGATTCTATATAGAAAATAAGGAAACACGCATCTTTTAATCGTTCTTAATTAAAAACTGTAGAAGCTATGATTTTTTATTAAATTTAACGTTTTTAGAAAGAGAGCACTTTTGACTCGAGTTTTTATTTATTATTATTAGAAAATTGGAAATAATACCTTACATAAGATTCGGCTAGTTTTTCTTGAATTCTTTAGACATTAAGAAGTCTGTATGCAGACAAAACTGGAGGTATATATTTACTTCGTTGTAAACGACTATGGATATTTGGACAGTCAACTACGACGAAACCTACGTGACAAACATAGTCGCTATTTTCAAGTGGAGATAAAGCTAGGCCATTTTCTTGATATTCAACAGAAATTTTACAGTAATACGTAAAGAACTATTTCTAAAGTTTATTCCAAGGGCAGGATAGCCGAGAGCATAAGGCGTTCACCTTCTTGATCATTTGGTTTACTAAGATAGGTTCGAAACTCAACAGCCACAAAATTTTTTAATATTATATTTAATTGTAATATAACCACACTGTCTCTGTTATATTTCCTCGATATCAGTATAATATCACTGTGTAATATTACTGTAATATTACTATCAAGCGGACATTTAGAAGTCATATTAATATCACGGTATTACATCATCCCTTAATATTAGGAATATTGTAATGTAAAGCCTTTTTTATTTCTCAAACAAAAAAAAGAAACAAACTCAAAATTATTTAACCTAAAAATCTATTAACGTTGGCCCCACGTTGGGCGCCATTTTGTAATGTAAAAGATTTTACTTAAACAAAATATATAAACAATCCAATATAGAAATCAAAATGGGAAAACACTATAAGATTTTTTGAAAAGACAAAAGGTCGAAGTTCAAAATATTTTAAACAAGAATATAACATCACAGGACACTGGGCTCATATCCGCTACATAACCTCAAAAGTCAACAAATAAATTAATATCAATTATACTTACTGAAAATCGTTTACGGATTTACTCCATTGCAAATGACATCATAAAAGACTGCTTTCAACATAATATAAGATATCTCAAAATTCATCAAAACTTTATATTTTAAATAAATCTAATCTGAATTAAACTTATTAAACTCAAAATTATAAAAACAAAGAAAGTTATTCTCAAATGTCGTATAGAATCAAAGTAAAGTTAATTTATAAGATTTAACTACATCTCAAAAAAAAGAAAAAAAAGATACTTAAAATTTAACGCCGTAATCTGCATTATAATATAATTTTATCGATTTTTGATAATAATTGGTCACAAAAATAAAGATAACTCGATAAGGGGGTAGGGCACCACTTCGTTTAACAACAAAAACAAAATAAAAGAAAATCTAGAAAAGGAGAAATATACGATAAGTTAATCCGAAAGTTGGGATAATTCTCAGTTTCAAATTATCCACTAAACGCGAAATTAATAAAATCTTTCATTCCTCAGACATAAGTCGTCATCTTTGAATGCTTCAAACTCAAAACAAATCAGACTTTGACACCCAGCTGTCTCAAAAAGGTCCGAATGCGATAAGATACGATATGATACGATAAGATATACGACAAATTTCGATAACAGACGAAATCCAGAAGAAGGGAGGGGAGCGGTAACGAACAACCATTAAAATCTCGATACTAACTTCTAAACCATGGGGCGACTTAATCGCCAGATCTTAACACGAATTCTCCAGCTAGGTACTCATAACCTCAAAACATAATGGCAAAAAAAGGTAGACCAATTAGCACTTAAAATCTCTGAAATACCGGGCAGTCAGGTTTTAAATGGAGAGAGGGAGTGGTTTGAAAGTAATTAAGAGAAAAATTCATTTTTAGAGCCGTCAAAATAATTTAAACAAACAATTTATTTACTTTTACAGAAAGTTTTCCATTCATGAGCGCTGATTCACAACCATTATTCGAGTTGTGCGAAAATCTCATCAAAAGGGCCAGTTTACAACCATTATTTAATTATTATAAGTCATTTTCGAGTGTTCATAAACAAATAATAAAATTGGGAATATTATCCGTGAGATCTTCAACAATCTTACGTCGAACTTTTGAGGTGACCATCGCACAAATTTATTAACAAAAAAAATGTAATTAAGCAGGGAATTTTAAAATACAAAGGTTATAGTCAAATATGAAACATGTGAATTTTTAATGAACAATTTAAAAGGGAACTTAATCCAAAAAAATAGTAAGGTAACCCATTCGTCTCAATCTCATAAGTATTTAATTCCATACACCTCGATAGCTGATTACTAAAAATTCCTTTTGATAGTCTTAAATATTATTATAGAATAACAATTATCAGACTATTTGATTCAATAAAATTGGATAAAATTAAAACCTAATGAGCGTATAAATAATGCTTCACCAATTTAAAGTAGAACATATCAATACTAGAATGAATTTACAAATTTTTAAGAATATTCTTTTAATTATTCTATTTAGACCTTTCATTAATACTAATAACATTAATAAGAATTCATTTATCCAATTTTATTTATCCTATGATCATATTTAAGCAATCTGACTTCTCAATCGTTTTCCAAATTAACAAATTTTGTTTCGTAATTAAATTCGGACTATACGACAACTGGTTAAACTTATTGAATTATTAATATTCATTTTAAAATTGGATCCAAACTGATTAATAATGACATTAATTTAGGAATTTATAAACAACTATCGGTTACATAAATTTATTAATGATGTTCGAGAGCCAACCAAACCGTCATTAGGAGTTTTAGTTGATTAGAGCGGCCTCTAGTATCAAACGGAAAAGAAAAAGAATTGTGACACGTTTATAACTTAATTTGAAAATTAAATAAAATTAATTTATAATATAAGTTGACTTGATTAAACAACCAGCTCCACTACATTGGATGAGAGCCTATGCTTTACGCGTCAGTGTCTATCATCCTCAGAGCGGTCTTTATTTATCTCAACATGTCAAAATTCTTCTCCTACTCGAATACAAAAAAAAGGAAAACGAAGGACGTCTATAAATTTATTTGAGAACCGAATTTATATTTGAATAATTTTTGAACATTTAAATCCACTTTGCACATCTCTTGGGCGGATCGATCGCAGCTCTCGATCAATTGTCTCACTCAGACATTATTTTATAAAAGAAAAGACACTTAACGGATTTCGATTCGAAATTGAATTTTATATTTCGATTTCAGTGTTTCCAAAAATGGCGAATCTATTGTAATATGGTGAACAGTCGAGGGGGGAAGTGAATGAAGGAAAGAGGAAAAGTATGGCGCCAATTGCAGCTATTTTATGCACGATCAAAATTTTACTTTTATTTCAAACAATTTTATTTTTAACGAGACTTGAAATTTATCTAGGGGAATTTCAAAGGGACGGGTAACCAAATAGTCGTTCAAATCCAAAAATTTGAAATACGACGCTCAACACGACTTCATTCATTATAAATTATACACGATTTACTGATTGTGAGTTTACAAAGCTAAATTATACAAATTTTATCTACTCATGACTCTAAATCACGCACGGAATATTTTACAAAATTTTAGTCGGAACACTATGTGCGAAGATTACACTGTGGGGGAAGAGCAAAGATTTTTGAACGCAGAAAAAAGTGACGCCATCACTACAACATAGTTGAACACTCCCGAGAAGATCAATATTACCGCTTAATAAAGGTGTACTTACATGGCACTCCTTTTCAATAATCTTTGTCTATATTGTCTATAGTTCTCTTTTAATATATAAAAGACACTTTCGGCAAATCTTTTATAATCTTTTAAGCAAATTAAATAGCTGCTCCCACTAGCAAACGTCTGTACTAATCGGTCATCAAATTGAGAGTGTCGAATCTTCGTTTCCGTCTTCACGTGTGCTCCCGTTATTCTCTTTCACCCTTCCTCTCTCGGGCTTCTACCTTCTTCTAACTCGTACCTCCGGAGTCAATTGAAGTGACTCCTGTCAGGGCTGAACTGTCAAAGGGCATCAGGGCACTTTTCTTTCTTCTGGAATTAGGAACGTTGCCGATGTTATTTCTAAACCTTTTTCTCCTGGATCATTTTCACTCAGACCGGATTCTCACGGAGTTGAAGATTTTTGCTCGGAACATCCTCATTCGAAATCAAGAAACAAAGTTACCAACGGCAGGGCCGTAGCATCAGGGTTTTGGATCGACAGTCCAAAATTGGTATTAAAAATCTTCTTAACAAACTCTTACAAATATACGTCATTTGTACAATTATCGGATTGCCAAAAATCCGATTAATTTAAGAAACTTGGCGAATTTCATAAAATAATTGACATCTGATTTCGTTTGCTCGAAATCAGTTGAAGTTGGGTTCCCGTGGCGGTAGATTCAAATAATATTGAAATACAGCATCAGTTTATTGATTTTCCGCAGAGTGGTGACATCTGTAGCGCGCTGGGCGAGCTACACAGCTGCGCGGGCTATTCAAATTCGACTCGTGGACTCATAATCAATGCGTTGATCGTTCGGCCGGTGATGAAAACTACAGGCAGCGGATTCGGGTCGAAATCAAACATGGAGTTAGTGATCTCAGCATCTTGGCGTTGTAACTTCACGGCGTAAATGGAAATGCCGCTAGCGGACGATACCTCGAGAATACGACAGAATGTAAATAAAATTCGGGAATTAGAATACAATAATTTTTATTAGTAAAAGTGCTTGGTTTTGGTTTGCTCGTTTTTCGACGCTCGTGGGTGGTAACTTCGGGTGAGTTTAAAGTGATTTGAAGGTAAATTGTACATGAAATTTTACCTCGTCACAACACCTCCCTCCCTAATGAAGGCCGAAGCATTCCTCTTGCGTAGTCAAGCATGACCCTTCCAGGAGTAAACCAGCAAACCAAGACCGTTGCTTAATAATTATAATTTTTAGTAAGAAACTATTTTGCGTCAAATTTTTCTGATCAATGACTTGGCAACTCTCTTTTAGGCCAATTGACTATAAAGAAAAGTTTTAGCGTAGAATCTTAAGTTTAATGGGTAAGCACAAAAAAATAAAAAAGGATATCTTGAAAACCGATGGGAAGGATGTGTCGATTGGAACTGGTGTCTGTTATGACAAAGAAACTCAGTATTTATTTATATGAGAAATAATGATCTTGTTTATTAGCAAAATTTTTAGCAAAGTTTGTGTTTAATAAAGCATACTTCCATTTTGGAACATAGTCGAATCCAAAAAGGGGATTTACAATAATGGTAACAAACATTTTGGGGTTAAAAAAATTAAATAAGAAAATTAACATATTAGGCATACAAAAGGGTAACCACTGTGACTTTCAGAGCTTTCGTAGGGCTCGGATTTTGTCTAAATTTAACATTTTCGCGAATATTATTCGATGACTTTCATTTTAAAGCTGAAGACGAAAGACGTTAAGCTAAATTAAATAACAGCGGTGTAGCGTAACCAACGAAGAAAATAAAATAATACTTTAACAGTTTATGATTCTTTACTAAATCCTAACCCCAAACTTTTAATCTTTAATGCATTAAATTAGTGATATATCATAATTAACAAAAACAATAATTATAAAACGGTGTGAGAATCGGGCGTTCTCAGCGACTTCAGAAGCTTTCTGGTCGCTAGTTTAAATCTAAATATGAGTCTAAGATCAAGCATTTTTAGGTACGGGGTGGGAACGGACCGATTTGAATGTAGCATACGCGACAGACGTCGCTTGTTGCAACCTTCTCTCCACATTCCTCACAGAGCGGTTCCGTCACTGGATAAGGGCACTCTCTAAAGCTGTGTTAGGGATGTTCGCAATTCCAGCAGCCCCTTCTCGGTTTTTGTCGTAACCAATACAGTACGTCGGCATCCAAATTTTTTTTGGTACTGGAATCTTGATCTTTAGTAGCGAAGGAATGGGTTTGTTAGGAGGATTTTGATGGTACGTGGATCAGGTAGGGCTCCTTCTCGCACAATGATGACTTTGGGATTCAGGACACTTTGAAATGGGAGTACACTCGTCTGAACGGGAGTGGGTGGCCTTCGCTCGTCGGTGGGAATCTTCTTCCCTGTAGGAATTGGAACGCTTAAATTGACGATTAGGACTCGTCTGATTCATAGTCCTATTTCTGGACTGTGGGTCTTGATCATTGGTCCTCTACTCCCTGATGGTCGATTTTCGGGTCTAGTAGTAGTCAAAGCATATCGCAACATAGAATAATCTACCGGCTGGGTCGCGTTCAGTCCAGTTAAAGAAAGATCTGTCTGTACTCCCTTATCTTCTTGATTAGCGAAGTCAAACTCGACAGACCTTTGTCTCAAGCGGTAGCTTTTTAATTTTTGCTTGGCTATTCCTTTCTTTTAGATACCACTGAACTATAATACTACTGGAACAGGCACAGCTCTACAAAAGCGGCATAGAGAGAGAGAGTTTTGGAGGGGCATGTTGTCTCTTTCTGTACAGTCCGCTTGAGAAGTTTGCTTGTGCCAAACACTCACAACACGCAAAACTGACCAACGCATTAGTTTTAAAGTTTTAGCATTCACTGAAATGACGCGTTCTGCGAGAGATAAAGCATGCCCCCCATCTGTCTGTCTCACAGCCGCTGCTCTCTTTCAGCTCAACATGCTTGGTGCCTATTCCAGTAGTATTATAGTTCAATGTTAGATACTAATAATGCATTTCTCCTTCATCACCCTTAACTCCGTCTCAGCTCGACTTCTAGCTTCCATTGCCATCGAGCAAGCTGAATGGGCTGCTTGCAGATCCTCTTTGAGGGTATCACGTTTCACAACCCACTTAAGAAGATGACTGCGAGTTTTTAATATGGTGCTCTCATACACTGGGGCTCTGCTACTCTCTATACGTAGCTCTTCACGAGAACAAGCCAATTCGGCTCAGGCAATATCTCTCTTCATAGTAAGGTCTTTAATGGAAGCTTGCAGCTGATAAATTAAAGACTGGAGAGTCTCTGGGTCTTCTTCTAATAGCTCAGTTATACGTTTTAAGGTGGCCATCGTTAAGTGTAATAGGGGAAATTTTTAAGCTGTAACCAGTCGTGTATCTGTAATCAAGAAATTTCGACAGGATTAACATAAGATTTCAAATCTTGTATATGATATTTACCAATTTTATTATGGAAGAAATCACTTAATTCATATACAGTAGGGGCTACAGTTCAAATACAGTATAATGCTTGGCTTGCTGATGATGAGCTTTATCAATGTTTCTCGTCACCCAATCTCGAAGTATTTCTAGCTTTTTCATCCTTTCACTCCACAATTTCGGTTCAGACAATTCTATTTCAGCTTCTACGATCTCGGAGTCCCGGAGTGAATTTAGGAGTTTCGGATTTCTGCCATTATTAAGGAATGCCGGGGATATTTCTAGGGAAGAATGGATAGCCGTGATGTACGCGAACTGGAATTCACCAAGATTCTGGTCCCACGTTCGATGATCTTGGTCTATATAAGACACGATCATCGTCTTAAGAACTCTATTGACATGCTCAACAGGATTCGCCTGCGGATAGTATGGCGGCGTAGTCGAATGATAGATGTTATACTCCTGTTTCAGGGATCTTAGTGTTCCGTTGACAAACTCGGTTCCATTATCCGTCAATAAAACCTTTGGGACTCCCCATCTATGAATGATAGAGGACAGAAAAGCCTTCTTAACTAGCTTACCGGTGTCCGATCGTAGGGGAATTACTTCGATCCATTTCATGAATGCGTCTTAAAAGACCAGGATGTATTGAAAGGCGGATCAACGCGACTGGGGGAAAAAGGACCCATTATATCTGCAGCCACGACTGTCCACGGCTCTTCAACAATTCGCTGTCCTAACTACTAACTACTGAATTGGGATGATAACGATAGAGCTTGTTGTCTAAAATCTTCTAACCGAGGAACTTATTTGGAAACTGGGATAACAAACGATCTGACATGAGGGGGTTCTGTACAATCTCCTCTCCGGTGTCCTGAAAAATCACAATTCCAGCAGACAATTTTGCGTTTTTTGTCCTTTGGGCTTTTCTACTCTTTTCGGGTTTCCGTATTGCTATTCCGTATTGGGATTCTCTGAAGGTGTTGGTTTCTCCTTTTTCTTCGGGTCTGGTTTGTGATCCTTAGTCCTGTCAACATCTCGTGTGACCGTCGATCTGTTTTTAGTCGATGTTTCGTTTCTTCTTGTTTAAGTGATGCATTTAAGCAAGATTTTCGAGAAATGAGAAGGAATGAGAAAACCTAACACTCATTTGTTTAAAATCTCGTCTCATCTCATCTCATGTAAACGAGGTTCTCAAAATATTGTATGCTTTGATCAATTTTTTGACAGTCTTGACATTATTGAAATAACTTACTTCATACAATTAATATTACATTAGTAAATAGGTTAAAACTTTGCCTAAAGATAGAAGAACCTACATTAAATGATTCGAATAAAATCGTTAAGTGGAATCCATGTAGATTTTACATAAAATTTCGAATACATAGTTATTAACACAATCAAGAAAGGTTTACGCATAGTATTATGAAATACTACACAAAATTAGTGTATATAAATTAATGCATATGAACATATTTTCTTTTACATTATTATTTTTAATTATGACTAATTTAGTCCCTTTCTTACTATTTATTGTTTATTTATTTAAGTAATATTCTTTATTTGAAAAATGTAAATATAAATTTAATATAAGTTATTTTACTTGGAAGATTAGAATTACAGATAAGCCATGATTAGGAAAATATTCAATTAATTTAATAAGAATTTTAGATAAATCTTTTTACTTTCATTGTTTTAAAGTACTTACATATTGGATACTAATAAAAAACGTTAATTTTGAATAGAAGATTTATTAGAGCATAAATTATTTTATATTAAATTAAAGAATGTAAAATTATCTACTATTTATAGCAAATGAAACAACAAGGCAAATATGTTTTATAAATAATTAAATTTATTAAACTGAATATTTTGATTGACTGATGATAATTACGAGGAATCAAACATAAAAGTTAAACAACACCTTTAATACAATAGATTTATTTTTTTCCCAATATTAATTAAATCTCAGGTGCTAAGGAACACAAATCCCATGAAATTAAACACATTAAATGTCTGGCTGACTCATCATTTAATCTATTTCGATGTTTCCTGATGATCAAGGAGCCTCTCGAGAAAGCTCTTTCCGAAGCAACAGAAGTTGCTTGAATTGACAATAGGTCACGAGCCATTTTTGATAAATTTGGATAAAAGGTCTGATTATTTTTCCACCATTCCAAAATATCCACTTCTTTATCAGGTCTCTCGTGTTGAAAATATAAGGTTAGTTCTTGTCTCCAGTGATTTTTATTTCCTTCAGGTCTACGCAAATTTGATTTTTTTTCATCAAAAAATGAGTTTACATCGAGAATATTATCTCCATCAGAATCACAGTCACTCTTGTCAATATTTTCTTCTGCATAGTAGTCTGTATAATAAAGAATATTATATCTCGTTATATTAAATTTTTTTTTGACTATTGAATAAATAAAAATTGTCAAATTTCATTTGATATGTAAATTTATTGCAGCGAACCACCGGTTTTCATGTTAGTTACTAGAATTAATGTATATTCTAGTTTTTATATTACTGTTTATTCATTGGCTCTAATGTTTTGCCAGAAATTTTATTCGACGAAAATTGTTTTGTACTTCTACCTTTCCGATTTCTAACAAATGAAAATTCGGCGTTTTCAGAATTCGATGAAATATTAATTTGTGCAAACACAAATTCGAAAATGAATATTTCACCAACTGAATATTATACCATTTGAAAATTAGATTTGCATGAAATTATGTTAAATGAAAATTTGGTTAATTTCGATTCTGTAAAATGCAATTTCTGTTTAATATGAATTCGGTGAACTATAAATTCCATTAATTATTAATTTGTATAAATACATGTTAGAATAGACGAATACTTGGTAAAATGAAAATTAATTAAACTAAAAATTGGATAAATAAAAATAAATTCAAATCATTTTTCCTGCTAAAACAATTTATTATCAAATAAAATTTCCGTAAAGAAATTAGGGTTAATAAATAAATAGTAATATAAAAATTAGATTAAATAATAATTCCAATAAATAAACAGTGTGGTAACTGCTGTTTCGAAGCTGTAAATTTACCACGATAAGTTCCAAAAAACTTTTTGGATACAGTAAAAACTCGATTAACAGGACAAATACTTTTTTCGTAACTTCCGAAGTTATCTTTGGAACTTCTTGGAAATTATCTTGGTTTCTTGGTTCAAGAATATTGTATTCTTGATTTGAGTAACTATTTCTGTAATCAGAATAATATTCTGGAACTATTTATTTTAATAGGTTGTAATAAATTGTACGAAATAAATTTTTCTATGAATGAATTTACATTTTTTTTTACTTTTTACCTTTCTTTCTTCTGGAGTATAATAATTAGTCCTATATATATTTTCAAACGTTTTTATAGAGTGAGCAGACATCTCCTTTCCCCAAGACGTTTTGCTAAACATTTGAGTTTAATGGCGGGGATCTAAAATCAAAGAAGCACAGTAAACCCAGTTACTCTTATTGTAATGCTTAAAGAGTTTACTATGAGCTTTTCCAAGTGCAGAAAAGAGTTGTTCACAAATTAAGTTGTGTTCTGCATTAGTTGAAATTCTTTCTTGCAATTCATTTATTCCTTGCTCGAGCTTGTCAACCAACATGTTGAATCCAATTACAACGTAAGGCAGTGTGACATATTTCTCACCAGAGAGGTGATTTAAAAGAACCTGAAAGTGTCTCAAATAGCTGCAAACCTCTTTCAAAATCATCCATTCGTCGTCACTTAAAAGCAAATGGACTAAGTTCCTATTGTTACAGCACAGTAAATTTAAAGGATGCTGCATTCCTAATCCTAATTTTATCATGTCTACACGAGAATTCCACCTAGTGCTAACGTCGATATTTGGATTTTTAAATTTTACGTTCCAAGATTCGCAACAACTTTTAAGCTTATTCCGGCACTGTTCGGATTTTTTACATTTTTTGAACAGGCATCTTAAAATTTCGAAAGGGGAGTATTGCATGTTGCAAGTTCATCTTCCAAAATATTTTCATTTTCCAACTCTACGTCTGCACTTTTTTCATCAGCATCTACCATTTCAGCATCATCTGTATTCAAATCTAATTCATCATTTTCGTCACTTTCATAATCAATATTGCGTTTTTCTAATTTCAAGTGCTTCAAAAGATCCTGTACAGATAGGCTTATGATATGTGCATAGCACTGAAAATGTTGGTTTTTGCTATCGAAATTCATCAAAGAAGATAATTCTTTCATAAACAAAGCATTGGCAGAAGTGTTGTCAACCGTGATACCTTGTACTTCATTCTCTAACTCATAACTTTGAATAACCTTATAAAAGGCTGAAGCGATGTCCTTACCAGTGTGTTCGCCATTCGTAGGACAAAAGTCAATTAAAAGAGATTGTAAAATCCATCTGTCATCTATAAAATGACCTGTAATTAATGATGAGAACGTCCTGCTACTGAAGTCCAAGTATCCGTTGTAAACGAAATTTTCGATTGATTATTTTTAAGTATCGTCAAAACAATATTCAACATAGCATCAAATCTTTTAATTGTTAATGATTTAATCTCATTTCTTTTCAGTACTTTTGCTTTTAGATTAATATAGTTAAAATACTCTTGGGTCTCTTCATCCTCAAAGAAACTATACGGAAGATATTTTTTCACTATCCAATCTACAGTTTTCTCATTGAATTTATTTTGATCGAATACCTATGTAATTGTATAAGAAAAGCAGTTAATATTCTTAATGGAAATTTGAATTAAAAATTAACTATTAAATATTAATAAAATTGTTGTAACATGAAAACTTTTGCAAAAACCGGTTTAAAAAATTCTGGTTCAATTCAAAAAGTCGGTTCTTTTTACAAAAAAAAAAATACAAATTTTCAACAACTAATAGGTTAAGAAAGATATTAAATATTATACACTCTAATTTAAATTTAAAAATTTTTTATAAATCAATTTCTTGATTACAAAATTTCGGGTGCAGGAAATTTCCCAAAAACTCAAAATGTCGAATATCCATTTTGTCGAATTTCCAAATGGTTCAATATTCATTTTTTCGTATTTCTAAATTGTCGAATTTCCACTTTATAGAATTTCCAAATTGTCGAATATACAAATTGTCGAATATACAAATTATCGAATTTCTAAATTGTCGACTATTCATTTTGTCGAATTTCCAAATTGTCGAATTTCGATTTTGTCGAATTTCTATATTGGCGATTATCCATTTTCTCGAATTTCGAAGTGATCGATTATCCAAATTGTTAAATTCCCAAATTGTCGATTTTCTAAATTGTTGAATCACCAAAAGTTTGATTCTCTAAATGTTCGAATGTCCAAAAGGTCGAATTTTTTTTTTCATGTGAGTTTCCCATCTATGAAATGTGTTGGTACTGTAGATTGGACAAGTGCGCAAATTTTAAAATCATTATGGAAATTCTGAATTTCGCGCACTTGTCCAATCTACTATACCAACACATTTCATAGATAGGAAACTCACATGAAAAAAATAATTCAACCTTTTGGACATTCGAACATTTGGATATTCGACAATTTAGAAATTTTTCAAAATATATATACGACAATTTGGATATTCGACAATTTGGTTATTCGATCATTTAGAAATTGGACAAAAAGGATATTCAATAAAGTGGATATTCAAGAATTGGAAAATTCGACAATGTAGAAATTCGACAAAATGAATATTCGACAATTTTGAAATTCGACAAAATGGACATTAGTCAATTTGAAGATTCGTCAAAATGGATATTCGACAATTTGGACAAACGACAAAATGGATATTCGATCTTTTGGAAATTCGAAATTTTAAAAATTAGACATAATGAATATTCGACAATTTGGAAATTTGACAAAATTGAAATTCGACAATTCAGAAACTCGAAATTTTGGATATTTGACCATTTAGAAATTCTACGAAATATATATACGATAATTTGGATATTCGACAATTTGGAAATTCGACAATTTGGTTATTCGATCATTTGGAAATTCGACAAAATGGATATTCAAACATTTGGATTTTCGAAAATTTGGAAATTTGACAATTTGGTTATTCGATCATTTGGAAATTTGACAAAATGGATATTCGAACATTTGGATTTTCGAAAATTTGGAAATTCGACAATTTGGTTATTCGATCATTTGGAAATTCGATAAAATGGATATTCGAACATTTGGATTTTCGACTGTTTGGTGATTCGACTTTTTGAAAGTCGACCATTTAGATATTCGACCTTCTGGGTTTTTGGAAAAATTTCCTGTACCCGAAAAATTTTTGTAAAAACTGTATTTAAATCATTATTTAAAATTATTTAAAATTTTAAAATTTTAAATTTAAAGATTATTTAGAAACGAAAAATGGACTAAACATCTAAAATAATCACAAAAAAGGATCAAGGAATATTGAATAATTCAATATTTTAAAGTAATTTTTCTAAAAAAAAAAACACCAGTATATAACATATAGATAGTACGGTGTAGCATCTAGACTGTACTGAGTACCATCAAAATTCATTCTATCACATTCTCACCATCTATTTTTCTCAATGCTGTTTGAAAAGAAAACCATAAACCAGAATTTCATAATCGGTAATCGGTTTCCAAAAATACCAAAAAAAATCGGTATACATACTAGTTAACCGCACATGCCTAATAGAATTTAATGAAATCGATATTTCGACAATGAATTTAGAAGCAAACAAAAATAATAATTTTTTAATAAAACAGAAAAAAAATTATAAATAATAACCCAAGAAAAAAATTTAGCTACTGTTTTTAAAATGGGCATTAAAACGAAAGTTGTTTTAAAAAATTGCTATAATTTAAAAAAACAAAAAATTTTCAATATTTTTTTAAAATTGTAATCTTCAAATTTTTTTAAAAAAGACTATAACCCACACAGCACCAGAAATTCCCTGAATTTCCCCTGAATATTGGTCCACATTTCCTGAATATTCGAACCTAATATTCAGGGAAGTTTCGTGGAAGCATCAAAATGTCCGCCATAAAGAATATTGGACGCTAAATTTCCCTGAAAATGTATTTCTAATTTTCAGGGAATTTCCGCATCTAATATTCCTTCAATATTCACAGTATTCGTAAATCTTCTGTACATGATGCGCAATGGTCGAACTTGGTTTCTGTGACACTTACGGCTGCGCAGTAGTTTTTAATGTTCTAGAATCCTACGGGTGCCAAATATGACATACAATTTTTATCAATTACCAAATCAAAAAAATTTTGGAAATTTTTTTTAACTTTCCCTGAATATTCTAGGAATATTAGATGCGGAAATTCCCTGAAAATTAGAAATACATTTTCAGGGAAATTTAGCGTCCAATATTCTTTATGGCGGACATTTTGATGCTTCCACGAAACTTCCCTGAATATTAGGTTCGAATATTCGGGAAATGTGGACCAATATTCAGGGGAAATTCAGGGAATTTCTGGTGCTGTGTGGGAATAATATGTATTGTGATTTTTACAATTGTATTTTTTAAGGTAAGGTTATGTCAAGGAGTTTTAACAGTTTAAAATATAAGAAAAAAAACATTTGTTGAGTTAATTGCAAACAGTAAAATAATAATAGTAAAATATTTAAAAAAGGAAAATAATTTCAAGGTTGGTAAAATCTTTAGTTTACCATAATTTGTTTATTTAAAATTGCAAACAATTGAGAAAACTATACATATAAAAACATACTTTAAATAGAATTTTTAAAAAATAAATTAAACGAACTTAAAGTTGAATTATACCTCCTGATTCTGCAAAATAAGTTCATAAATTTCATCATATTCCTTACTATGGAATTTCTCTAAATGTCGTTTTACGCCAGTTGTATTTCCTGCTGTCATTTTAATTGAAATTTCTTTATTTTCTTCCAAACATATTTTACATTTGGCCATTTTTAATTGCGCATCCATATAAAATTTAAAATAATCGATTAAAGGTTTCTTTGCATTCCTTTTTCTTTTCTTATTTGGAGGAAAATTACTGGATTCTTCGTCCATTTTGGAACTGTTTATTTTTAAACTATTTGAATGTTTGACATGAGAATTGAATTAAAAACTGAGACGATATGAGACGATAAAAACAAAAGAAAGATTGAGATTCTCGATTTCAAGCATACTTCTCATACAGCTAAAATGAGCGAGATAATTGAGATTATCGTATCGTCGTGCAACACTATCTTGTTTCCTTCGCATAATATGCCTCGTCTTCAGATTCTTCACTGGAGGATCCTAATTCATATTCCAAGTAATTTAAGTTCTCTCGACGACGCGGTACACTCCTGGGCGTTGAATCCTGATATGCTAGGTCTGTTAATAATGATCTATCGGGCCTAGGTTGAGGTCTAAAAGTTTTGGCTACGCCAAAAGCTTTCTCGGTTGCGACCGCTAGTTGTTCTAGCTGATTAAAGCTTCTGAGGCTCTAGGGATCGTTAGGTGGAGGTGGGGAAGCATGTTTCTGTGTGCAAAACTTATCTCATCGCTCTCAGATAAGCGTGGGGATACTCGATTTAAAACAGACAACAACTAAATAGACTGGTTCATTCTGCGGTAAATTTCTTGAACCAGTACGAATTGGAAATCTGGATCGCAGAATCTTTCTCGACATGCCACTGAGAATCCTCAAAATTATACCATTGTTGTTGGTGGACTTCATACCACTGTGCTGCTATACCGCTCAAAAAGAATGGCAGCAGCTTTAACAACTCCTCATCACTAATGTAGATCATTTATCTCCCGCTCTCAATCCGCTTAAGAAACGAATTTGGATCTTCGTTCCTGGCTCCTGAGAATTGGAGATTCCATTTACGCATGGTCTTATAGGATGAAGCTAGTGGATTATAGTTATTTCTTCTTGGTTATGGTTCCGGTATGTTTCGATAGGTGGCCTGCGGTCGAAGATTTTCTCGATAAGTAGCAAAATCGAAGGGTCTACGTGGTGGCGCAGTATTTCCAGAGGGATAAGGATTACCTTCGGGATAATCGGAATAGTTTTCGAAAGGACGTCGTTGATTTTCGGAATCATGAGTCTGAGGACCACTATTCCTCATGTTATTTGGATAAACAGTTTCACGGTATCTGGGGTCTTCGAAATCAAAATGCTGGCGAGGAGTATGACGGGATTGATACGCGTCATCTTCAGGATGATTACGGTGACCATTGGAAAAATTAGAATTTCCTGGACCTCTACTTTGTCGATTGGGAAACTCGGATTGATAATATTGCTCTTCGCGGTATTGCGACTGTTGAGAATTGTCCCTGTTATAACTCAGATAGTTAGGAGGTCGATTCTGATTTCTAAAGTTTTCACGAGGGTCTTGTGACCATACGGGTGGATGACTTGTCTCACCTCCTGGAGTCATTGGGATTTGACTCGAATCTGGATGGCAGTGGTAGTCTTTTGGAACTTTATCAAAATAGGGTCAGTTTCGAGAATTTGTTGGGCGGGAACGATTTTCATTTAATTCTGAACGAGTTGAACGATTTCGCGGGTAGTCAGATTTCTCGTGGGTACGACTTCGTCTCGGAGGGGGAGCAAAATTAACTCGTGATGTTTGTTGGGTACATCGTCTAGTAAATCTTCGAACTCATAATCTCTCGCGAGGTTCCTCGGGGTTGGTCGCGTTCTACGACCTTCCTGGCCTTGATAAGGCGACTCTCGTCAAGGGGTATGATCTTCAGGGTGTCTTGAGTTATCGTGACATGTTTGATTATCACTCGGTAATCTTTCTTCGGATGCAATTTTCTTAAGATTGCTCCACGCGAGCCGTTTGTCGCATTTGTATTAGGTGGGGGTCTCGGTCCATGGAAAGTATCGTCGTCTAAAACACAAAATATATACACAAAATTATATATAAAGGCACTATGTAAAGGCTCTTTACTTTAAACCACGATATATAAAAAGCTAATCTTCTCTATAAGAGCATAAACTTACCTGTAAGATTTATCAAAAAAAATTAACTTTAAATAATCTTTCATGTCAGGAGAGCTGTATGGCTCAATAAAAGAACTAAGAAACGGCGAGCCGATTAGAGACGCGATAACACGCATTGGCGTACAACTCGCACAACGCGATCACATGGCCGCGCCCCGTTATTCCACGAAATTTATGGTTGAAATTAATGATTGCTACGACGAATTATGGTTCGCAATCCTAGACGGACTGTCAACGTCCTTAATATTAGGCATGGACTTCATAATGTCCTGAAAAGTCATCATTGATGTAATCCACGGATATTGGTCCATAGATGGCTCTAGCGTGCAGATCCCATTAACTTCGGCAATTTACGCCCTCAACTCACTGCATTCTATGCAGTTGATCGAGCTGACACGAATTAACACGTAATTTATCTGTTGTTTATACCAAGTTTAATTAAAGTGTTCTAATTACTGATTGTTATTGCGTTGTTAATCTAGCCAGTTCCTTATTCTTGATACTTTGCGTCGTTACACAGAATTCAGATGAGAATCACCGTAAACGGTAAATTTGTTTCTTTGTTCCAACTGTTCGTGCAACTTGCTACTGCTCAACCAAAGTTCTTGATTCTCAGCGCTCTACATTGGTTCTCGTCGATCATGGAACTCTCGTTAAACTCATTGTGCCTACCAGTACGCGTCCCTCCCACGCTCTCGGGCATAATTAATATTTATTAAATAAATTAATTTTTCAAACCGAGTAAAAGTCGCCACAATACGTTGTTAGGTTTTCTAGAGGGCTTTGCTTCTAACTAATGTTGCCTATCAAGCAGAGATTTTAAGAAAAATGGACTCAAAATCTCAAAAAACCCTGTGTTAGCCCTATTTCGGTCATATCATGGTCTGATTCTTGAATTATTTTCGGTGTCAACCAGTGTTATGAAAGATTTATTATGAATTGTCAATATGAAAAAAATCCACTACTTTTCAGTGATAAAGAACAACACAAGGTTGGTCGTATTCAAAGGAATCCTTTAAATAGTGGAACGAGTTGTTCATTAGCTTAAAAAACAATTTAATTTTTGTAACGACAGAAAACCCATCATTGAATGTAATGCATGACTTATTTGAAGGCGTTTGTACAGCTATCGCTAGATATGCTTTAACATTTTAACACGTAGGTCCCATGAAAATATGTTAAAGCATATCTGGCGATCAGTGTACATATGATATGGGTTTTGTATTGCACTATTTTATTTTTGAAAAAGAATATTTAACTATTTATAATCTCAATTTCTAAATCATTGCGTTAAAATATAGGAGTTACGTGTGAAAATGTTAAAGCATATCTGACGATAGCTGTACATGGTACATGTCTGATGTTCCAGTCAATTATTCCAGTGACAGCTTTGAAGAAAAGCATCAGCCTTCAATTCAGCATTCCAAAGCAACCACTTAGTGCAAAAATATTCTTCATACACTAGCTGTAAAAGAACATCTAAAAATTAGCTTACATATTAATATACTAAAGAGTGATTCTTTCGGCATTAAAAGTAGGGTCACAAAATACTCATTTTTGTAATCATTTCTCTTCTTTGTCTCATGATTTTTCGGAGAATTCTTTTAGGCAATATAAGGATGACAATATTAAAGGTACTATCTAAAAAGAAGATTCTTGTGTTGTAATAAAATCTAATTCAAATTAAGGAAGGCCTAAATTCGATTTAGTCAAATCTATATTTATTAATCCTGAGAGTCACGTATGTTTAATATATGTTACTTTATATCGTATCTAATAATTTTATGCTAATTTGTTAAATCGACGACAGCTGGTTTCAACAATTTGTCAGAGAAAGATTTTCTTTAGGTCAATTTTGAAATGATGATTCCACATACTGAATTTTGAAAGTACACTTCGTCAAGTTTTTAAAGTTAAAAAAAAAAACAAAACTGCTGTTATTCTTTTAAAAAAATGCTGTCTATTTGAACATAGCAACTTTACATAATAAGTAGTTAATTAGTAAATATTTTATTTAATTTAACTTTAAACGATTAATTTCACTAATGAATTCAATAAGTTTTGCGTTTTTAAAAAATAAATTTTAATGATAAATATTGAAATATTACTTTATACAAATTCAATTTCATTTTTAATATATTATTTTTACAATAATATACAATATTTTTTCTTCCACTCATGCAAAAAACTCGCGTTTTTGTACGCGTGAAGCATGGTTGGAAATCAAAGTTTTAAGGACAGATGACGTCAGATGCACAAACACGAGTTTGTGCGCATTTGTGAAAGAAAATAACGTATGAACAGCGGGTCGATTTCTTTTATTGACCCACACAATATAAGTAAAAAAACTCAGGTTTTCCGCCCTTGGTACACAATATACTATAAAATAACAATAAATGTTATCAGTTGATGTATGCAGCATAAGTGGCAGTCAAGTGGTGACAAATACATCCGAGACGTGAACAAATGTTCAAATATCAATGTCTGCCTTTTTGCATACATTTTTAGGATGTTTTTCATCATCAGTTGTTGAATACTTTAACTGGTAGTAAATCGTAGGCTTTACTTAAATTGGAACTGAGAAGGAAAGCCTTGTAAAGTTTGGATTCAATTACGGGTTTATTAAACTTTCTATTAATTTTACTCTTTTCTAAATCTGTGTTTAGAATATGTTTGTTACTTGGCAACTGCTTAGAATATTTTTATTCCAATTGCGCAAACAAGGCGATTTTAGATAACCTGATGACAGAGACAGAAAGTCATTCATTTGTTTGATTGTATGAAAATGGGATCAATTTTTAGCCAAGGGTAAAAATCACACGCGACATGCATCCATTTTTGCCCATTGCATTGGTGAACTCAGACATCATTTTTATACGATCGAACAATTGAATAACTTTTTGTTCCTGTCTTCAGGTATCTAAAAGCGACATTTTTGTGCCTGTGAGTTGGAAAATATATTTGTATTGATAAAGAAATGTCCCATTCATAACGTTAATATTCCGTGCAGAAATTTATTCAAAAACTCTAATTTGACCTTATATGTAATGCAAATATTGCAGTGTTTGTTTCTACCCCATAAAAGCTTTTTAAAACGATTAAAAAATACGTGTTAACTATTCATCGATATAGAATGTGAATACCAATTGTCAATACAATCAGTGATTAATACTAGAATAGTGTTACGTATATTTTTCGGAATTCCATAGTTTTCATCTTGCAATAGTTTCTAAAGCTTAGTAGGATCTGCATCTTACATTCAAAATCTTAAAATTTTTTAATGTTTTTGGAATAAAAGTGATTAAGCGTGAATTTGATGGTTGTTTAATGGTTTTCACGAAGGAAAACAAATTTTCGCTAACGTAAACTATGATAATATTGAAAAATCATAAACAAAGTGTTAAATCATCGTTCTTTTGATCGAAAAGTAAAACTAACTAACAGATACTCATATTTGTAGAAATTTAAATAAAAAAATATAACATTAGGTAAAAACGTAACGGTATACAGTTATACATAAAACAATATAAAATTTTAATGTTACCCATATATAATTTTTATCCTGCATAAATTTCCAGGATACTTTCCATCATCGATTGTTGCAAATTTTACTGGTAGTAAACCACAGATTTTGCTCAAATTGTAACTGAGAAGCAAAGCCTTGTGAAGTTTGGATTCAATTATCGGTTTATTAAACTCCTTATTAATTTTGCTCTTTTCTAAAGCTGTGTTTTTCATTTTATAATTTTCTAAAAAATATTTTTAACACAGAACATGCTTGTTTCTTTGCAAATGTTTACAGCACCCACTAGAAATATTATAAAAATGTTTTAGAAAATTTCGCAAAAACTAAATAACAGCAACTACCTTGCAAGAAGAGATTGATTGAAATAAATAAAAATGGTTTTCAATGTCGTGGAATTTCCAACCTTTTTAATCCAATCTAATGCCGTTTTTGGCCTTTGGCGTTTTATTCTTTTGGACAGCATTCATCTAGACACATGTATATTTATTTTAATTTATGATTAAAATCGTACAAGTTTTAATGACAATACAGTAGTTAGAATTGAACTCAATTTAATTTTTTGTTTTATTCCTAAGAAATGTGGAACCAATTGAATCCTGTTTCAAAATGTATAATAAAGGTAATTTGTTGAATACAAAAAATGACTGAAATACAAGAAAAAGTGATTACGAAATACTTACTCCAATGTTTGCTGGATCTAAAAAGAGCTTACTGCTTCGGTCAGCAGTAATTGAAAGAAGCTTTTACTAAGCTCAAGATGTTTCTGCAGTTTTCTTTAAAAAAGCTGTTTAGTTGTGTTTCTGTCTATGTTGTCCTCGGTGCCTCACTCACGTAGTCTGTAATCCCAAGTTTTATTCTACCTACCTACAATATAATTATGTTGCGTATAAGCTTCGGTATTTGATCAAAAAAATTTATTTTTTCGTTGACAATACCCCCACAGCACCGAAAATTTCCTGAAAATTTATTAAAGATTTATTTGCAAATTTCGGAATATTTAGGTGCAAAGCTTAGCAAAAATTGTGTAAAGATTTAAATGTCCTGATTAAATGAATGTTTAGCGTAAAAGTTGACTGAACATTTAAATTTACATTTTCGTAAAATTTTCGTCGCGAAAGTTTCCTGAACATTTAAATTTTAGATTTTCGTGAAATTTTCGCCGCGAAAGTTTCCTGAACATTTAAATTTACATTTACTTGAAATGTTCGTCGTGAAAGTTGACTGAAATTTTAAATTATATTTTCGTGAAATGTTTGTCGCAAAAGTTGATTCAACATTTAAATTAAATTTTCGTGAAATTTTCGTAGTGAAATTTGACTGAACATTTAAACTGAATATTTGTGAAATGTTTGTCGCAAAAGTGAATTAAACATTTAAGTGAATATTTGCTAAATGTTGAGCGGAAAGTTGACCAAATAAAAAAATTATATTAAATAGAAGGGGAACAAGTAAATTAAACAGTAATTAAATTAATATAAACACATTTATTGAATAAAATTTTGAAGATTCTGTAACGTTTTACAAATCCTTAATCTAATACAATCTTTCAAATTACAATTTCCTATGTGTTCTATTTAATATAATTTTTTTTATTTGGTCAACTTTCCGCTCAACATTTAGCAAATATTCACTTAAATGTTTAATTCACTTTTGCGACAAACATTCCACAAATATTCAGTTTAAGGTATTAGTCGCGTAAAATGATTTTCGTCAGATTTTTTTAAAACTTTGTATCTGTATTCATGAGGTATTTATCTATGGAATGAGATCTATCCTATTAATTTTGACTACTTCTGAGCTTCAAAATATTAATTCAAAGTTTATAACTTTTACATGCAATAGCACAAAATGCATGTAAAAATTACATATATTACATTAGAAGAGGTCACAAGGAAGCAAGTGAGTTGATATACAAGTTTATTTTGTGTTCTTTTTATTTTGCGGGAGTTCTGCGGGAGCATTTACGCGACTAATACCTTAAATCTTCAGTCAACTTTCACGACGAACATTTCACGAAAATGTAAATTTAAATGTTCAGGAAACTTTCGCGACGAAAATTTTACGAAAATGTAAATTTAAATGTTCAGTCAACTTTTACGCTAAACATTTATTTAATCGGGACATTTAAATCTTTACACAATTTTCGCTAAGCTTTGCACCTAAATATTCCGAAGTTTACAAATAAATCTTTAATAAATTTTCGGTGCTGTGGGGGTAAAGATCCTTTCTATTAAGAATCCAAATTCAAAATAAACCACTCAAGTAGACAAAGGTAATGTAACAGTTATTATTGAAATAGATAAATATATTAAAAAAAATGTTTGAACTCTTAAATGATACATCTACATATTTAAATATTCAAAGTGATCTAACGAAAAATATCCAAAATGCATAAGGAGTGTTTTAAAGAGAATATCTTGTTAAAGATTATTTAAAAAAACCTACTTATGATTTTTTCAATTGTACTAAAGTATATATCCCTGGTTTTTATGGTTTACCAAAAATCCATAAACCAGGAATACCATTATGTCCAATAACTTCTTTTTGTACTAATCCAATTTATAATATTTCTGAATATATTGCTAACGTTCTTGATAAATCTCTAGATAACAATAGCTTACATTATATGAAGGATTCTTGGAGTTTTAAAAGGAGGATGGATAACATCGAATTTGTTCCTGATAATTTTACTTTTTCTCTTTGGATGTGGTATCGATGTATACTAATATTTCCTGGGAATCGATAATTTATTTGATAAAAAATAGATGGAATATTATTAAAAAACATACAAATTTTTCAAAAGAGGACTTCCTCAGAATTTAAGAAATTTCTTTATGTTTATCATATTGTTCATTTGATGGTAAATTTTACAAGCAAATTTTTGGTCTCCCTGTGGGTTCTCCTATATCTCCAGCGGCATCTAATACGGTCATGGAAGATTTAGAGAATAAAATTTTACAGATTTAAATTTAAAATTATATTTTATTGCCGTTATATAGATGATATGTTGTTTTGGGCAACAATCAACAAAATTGATGATATTTTGAATACATTTAATTCTGAAATTTCTCGAATACAATTTACTATCGAAAAATCTGTTAATAATATTATCAGTTATTTGGATTTAACGTTAATAGTTGAAAACAATATTTTTATAGCAAACTGGTTTAAAAAAAGACATGGCCAGGAAGATACATTAACTTTGCGTCAAATTATCCATTATCTCAAAAAATAGGAGTAATATATTCATTTGTAAATAGAGGAATTATATTATCACACCCACGTTTTCATCTGAAGAATTTAACTTTAATTAAAGATATATTGTATAAAAACGGTTTTTTCCTTAAGACTTTTAGATAAAAAAATCAGTGCTAGATTTCACAAAATTACTAACCCAATAGATTTTTTCTCTAACCCAAATCACCCAAATCTCGATCAAGAAAATAAACCAATATTTATTATTATTATTCAATTTTATATAATATTTTTAGTAACACAAATTGTACTTTAGTTTTTTTAATTAACAAAACTTTACAAAGAAATAATTTTCTAAAAAACCATAAAGATATAGTTCCATTTTTACAGAATACAAACATTATTTATCAAATACCATGTAAGAAATGTATTGATAAGATATATATTGGTGAAACAAAGAGACATTTACAAGACAGACTCTCTGAACATGAACAAGATATTAATCACAAAAATAAACGTACAGGAATTGCATCACATGCAACCGAATATAAACATAATTTTAATTTTTCCAAGGTTCAAATTTTAAATCATGAAATCAATAAATTTAAAAGGAAACATGTTGAAATGATTTATATCGAGAAACATATTTCGTCAACAATAAACTTTTCTTCATCCCCTATCCGAAAGTACGCTCTTTCTGGACTAACTTCGTTCCAGGAAAAATGAATTTTGCGGCCTGCTCGAGCTCTCGTGCACTCTGATTGGCTACGAGATTTTGTGGCTCGGTATCATAGCAAAGTTCATCATGGTTCCTGTATTGCGATGTTTGACAGGAACAGTTTTTAATTTAATAACCACACAATATTGACAAAAAAAGAATAAAAATATTGTTCATTCTTAATCCTAACCTCCCAGGCAAGTATCATATCAGTCACTAAATTTTTATATTACTTAAAATAACTAAAAATATGCTTTCAATCATCTGTCAAAATGAAACAAAACAATAAATAATAATTGTCTCTGATATTTTGTCACAGTAAATTCTGAGCATGTTGTTTAGTATTAAAATTGAAATAAAAATAAATAAAAAATCTACATGACTGATATGATACTTACCTTTTTATATGTTTTTACTTATTTGTTGATGCCCGCCCCGACCAGCAAAAACCTCGGCTTCGCCTCGGTTTTGCAAAAGTCGGGCGGGCAAAATCGAATTTCCATACAAGAATTCAGCTGATCGAGGAACATTTTGCGAGACGCTTTGCAAGGTAGCCAGTAGAGCGCGCTGACGTAGACTACAAAAGAATAGTAAACAAATATGGCTGACAGCAAGTTAGCAGCTGTCAACGCTTTTTAGAACATTTTCTTCAACTTTTCAACGTACTTTCGGCTGGAGATGAAGAAAAATCGTATACGACACACGGCAAGAAAGTTGGATGCCCTGATGTGCGTGATAAAACGCCTCGGCTTCGGCTCGGCTTTTATATCGCGCACGCCAGGAACTCCAACTTTCTGGCCTTGGGTCGTAATATACTATTTCTCGTAAGTCTTAAAGTGGTGCTCTTTAATGTTTCAATGATATTTATAATAATTCCTTGTTGCAAAAAGTTAAAATTATGAATAATAGAAATGAAACAACTTCAACTTACAAATTCCTGTGTGTAACAGTTCTTTTGTTTTGTAACAGAAGGTTGAAATTTAAAAAAATGTAAAAGTAAACTATATAAATGCAAATATGATTAAAACGCTAAAGAGCACCACTTTTAGACTTACGAGAAAAATTTCTTTATTAATCAGTAACTGCATTGAAAGAAAAAAATCGAAAATCGAGACCTTGGGTTTTGAGAAAAGTCACTTCTTAGGCGGAAATTCAATTTTTCATGTATTTTTGTTGCAAATCCATTATTTTTTACTACATGTCTAAAAAGTTTAAGAAAAATTAAATAAACTTTGTGTAGGGCATTATTTTAAATTTACTAATAATAACGGAGAAAAACGAAGATTAAAAATACTCTATGTCAAAAAACGTTAAATTTCAAAAATTCATAACTTCTGCAATTTTAATTCAATAAAAAAATATGTGTTTCCTTATTTTTCATATAGAATCAGAAAAAAATTATTCCAAACAAAAAAAAATTTTGAATGAAAATGTCACATGGAATGCCCCATGTATGAAAAAATAAACTTATGTTGAATCTGTAAGATAAAATGTTTGTGAAAAGATATTCAATTTTTAAAAAAACTTTTTCAAATAATTGAATTTTCATTTTGTGTTTGTCAATTTCAGCATTTTTAAGGAATGTTTCATTTAAACAGAGTTCCTTTCCCCTGCATTTTGAAATGCTGACGAGTCAGTGTATGATTTCTAATGTTTGTAAAAAGGAAATACTTTGACTAAACTCAAATGATTTCTCTTTTTATTTATTTAAAAATTTTGTTTTTATCTTTCTTCTTTTATAGTAAGATCTTATTTAAAATATGATAATTACTATCATAACAAATATCGATTAAACACGATTGTCTTTTTAATATCGATCATATGTTTAATATCGATTATTTGATAAAAGACATAACCTCTGTCTTTTCAAATTTATAATGTAAAAAATTAACCTATAATTAAAAGTCACGTGTCATTTCAAATTTATAATGTGAAAAACTAATTTATAATGTAAAAATTAATTAGAAGGAACCTCCTTATGGAGATAACTAAATTTTAGATGTAACTTTTAGATGCAACACATTTTATATTTATTTATATGGGCGCGTTCACAAATGACGTCACGCGTTTTTTCAACTTTTTGACCCCTCCCGCCCTCCTGTCACGCTCTGTCACGTGAGAGTAAACACGTACCCCTAAAAGTACGTCACGTTTCTTGTCCCCCCCCCCCCTATTTTATGATAATTTTATTTTCAACGTTAATAACAAAAAATTCAATAATAATAATTTTCAATCGGTTTTAGGGTCAAACCACTGACTTTCGACCAAAGGTGGTCGCTGAGATATTTTAATAAATATTAAAACCTATATTATATGTATTATTGAAGTGTCTAAATTCAAGTTCTGAAATTGTTTTAGAGATATTTTATATTTTGCATCCGTAAATTGTAATTAAAGAAGCAAGTGTCAAGAAAAAATGGCGTTTTTAATGTATATTTCAAATATTTTTTATTTAGAAAGAAAACATTGAATTCCCTTATTGTAAAAAAAAATATGATTAATTAATATCTAAATATTTATTTTATTTAATATGATTTTGTATATAATGAAAAATAATAATAATAATAATAGTACATTACGATACTAGGCCGGAAAGTTGGATTTCCTGGCAAAGCGTGATATAAGGCCGAGGCGAAGCCGAGGCCTTATATCTCGCTTGCCAGGGCATCCAGCTTTCTGGCCGTGTGTCGTATACGATTTTTCTTCACCCCCAGCCGAAAGTACGTTAAAAAATATGCAAAAAAGCGTTGACAGTGGTTGACGGATGCTAACTTGCTGTCAGCCATATTTGTTTACTATTCTAACTTTTGTGGCCTGTGTTAGCGCGCTCTACTGGAGACCTTGCAAAGCGTCTCGCAAAATGTTCCTGGATTAGCTGAATTCTTGTTTGGAAATTCGATCTGCCCGCCCGACTTTTGCAAAACCGAGGCGAAGCCGAGGATTTTGCTGGTCGGGGCGGGCATCAACAAAAGTAAAAACATATAAAAAGGTAAGTATCTTATCAGTCACCTAGATTTTTTATTTTTTCAAATTTTAATACTGAAGAATGTTCAGTATTTAATGTGTCAAAATATCAAAGACAAATATTATTTATTGTTTTGTTTCATTTTGACAGATGATTTTAAATATATTTTTAGTTATTTTAAGTAATATAAAAATTTAGTGACTGATATGATACTTGCCTGGAAGGTTAGAATTAAGAATGAACAATGTTTTTATTTTTTTTTTGTAAAAATTGTGTGGTTAATAAGTTAAACACAGTTCCTGTCAAAAATCACAATACAGGAACCATGATGAACTTTGTTATGATAACGAGCCACAAAATCTCGTAGCCAATCAGAGCGCCCGACTGTTCGAGCAGGCAACAAAAGTCGTTGTTCCTGGAGCGAAGTTAGTCCAGGAAGAGCGTACTTTCGGATAGGGGATGAAGAAAAATCAATTTCAATGTGATCATAAATCTGTCAGTTTTTACGATTTTTAAAAGTCTTTTTTTTAGAAACCTACCTCATAAATTTTATTGAAACTTACCGTAATTATTAATTTATGCACTTTAATTATATTTTCACTAAATTCAAGACAAATATTTACTTCATTACTAAGTGATATCGTCTTAAAATTTCCGAATTAACCCCAAAGCACACATTTTTAATCTTATATAAGTTTTTTCTGGATGAAATTAAAAATTCAACACTTTGCACATACCTAAGTTTATATAAAATCTTCAAAATATTAAATTTTTGCGAAAGTAATTTGCTTAGTTTTTGAATTATTCAAGTTTAAATATGTAATGAAAAAAGGTTATTTTTCATTATACAAAATACACTCCGAAGTTTGTCAATCCATTATTTATTTTAAATTCAAACTTATTTTCGTAAATATTTTTATAACGACAAACTTCGGAGTGTATTTTTTACAATGAAAAATAACTATTTTTCATTACTGTTTTAAACTTGAATAATTCGAAAACTAAGCAAATTACTCTCGCAAAAATTTAATATGTTGAAGATTTTATATAAACTTAGGTATGTGCAAAGTGTTGAATTTTTAATTTCATCCAGAAAAAACTTATATAAGATTAAAAATGTGTGCTTTGGGGTTAATTCGGAAATTTTAAGACGATATTACTTAGTAATAAAGTAAATATTTGTCTTGAATTTAGTGAAAATACAATTAAAGTGCAGAAATTAATAATTACGGTAAGTTTCAATAAAATTTATTAAGTAGGTTTCTAAAAAATAGACTTTTAAAAATCGTAAAAAGTGACAGATTTATGATCACATTGAAATTGATTTTATTATTATTATTCTTCATTATATACAAATTTATATCAAATAAAATAAATATTTAGATATTAATTAATCATAATATGACGCGTTCTGAAGAAAGGGACCTAAGAAGCAAAAAATCGATTTTCGTTTTATGGATGTTTTAATTTTATTAAAGGTTCCTTCTTCATTATCTTAAATCAGAAAAGATTTTTATTGAATATTTTTCAAGTTATAACAGTACAAAACTCTCGATTTGTACAGATTACCATGCGCGCTTGACTTTTGTTTTTTCTCTCCTGTAAAATAACCAATTTGCTGCTTAGGTCCCTTTCTTCAGAACGCGTCACATATTTTCTTTACAATATGGTATTGAATGTTTTCTTTCTAAATAAATAATATTTGAAATATGCATTAAAAACGCCATTTTTTTTTGACACTTGCTTCTTTAATTACAATTTACGGATGCAAAATATAAAATATCTCTAAAACAATTTCAGAACTTGAATTTAGACACTTCAATAATACATATAATATAGGTTTTAATATTTATTAAAATATCTCAGCGACCACCTTTGGTCGAAAGTCATTAGTTTGACCGTTTATTATTCTCAATTTGCAGTCATTTGGGTTTATTAGTGATATTTGGTTAATAATTAGATTATTACACTGTGATTAAAAAAATTTTCTTATTTTTCGCACAACAAATACATTAAGGACTGTTTCAAATCATAAACCTTGAACTTTAAGTATTAAATACTTCATATTAAACATAAAAATAAAATTTCGTGACGTCACGTTTAGGACGACCCCCCCCCCTTCCCCCAAGTCACGTTTTGTCACGTTTGATCAAGACTCCCCCCTCCCCTCTATAGCACGTAATATTGCAGCAACATTGCACTGCAATGTTGCTTATGTCCACATTGTGGCAACGTTGCACCGATAGCGCCGTGCAAAATTCAAAAAATTTTAAAGTTTAAAAACGGTACTTACTTCCTGAAATAAGATTTACAGCTATATACACATACAGAGCTGTTTAATAATTCTTCAGCCAAAACTAGGCCAGGAGAATTAAATACAGAAGACACATGTGACTTGAGTATTTTAGAGACACGGAATCTGGACTTATATAAAAGCGTTGATGCATCTCGCCTATGAGAAGGCCAGACGGACGCCACCCCTCTGCCACTTGTCGAAACTATATTAGTCCGCGACGGTCCTTCGCGCAAGCGGCGGGAATGTTCAAACATTTGAATTTAAAATCTTGAATCATTTAATCGAGTATTTAAAAAATAATATGACAACATCGATTAATTAAAACGCTTTAATTTATGGTGGCATTTTAATGTACTTAAAATATAGTTTACTTAGTTTTAAAAAACAACGTTAATAAATAAAGTCAATAATTAAATATTAAATTCTTGAAGATTGTAAGAAAATTGTAAAATAGTCATAAAGCCAAAAACTATTGTTCTAAGTTCATTTATTAATTTTTGGTTTTTTTTATTTAAATATAATTATAAAGTTCTTAAAATGTTTTAAATGTTTTAATTTTTAATATCTTATTTAAAATTATAAATTAAAATTTTTAATTTTAGAAACAAATATAATTTCTTTTTTGTGCTTATTTTTATAATTCTGAATAATTCGTTTTAAAAACAGAAGCTTCTTTGAAAAATTAATTTTAAATAATTGGTTAATCAGAGTTGTGTTTTTAATTTTATTGATATCTTTTGTTTTATTATGTATTTTCAACTTTTTTATTCAAAGTTTTTAGTTTTAGTAATCATCATTTTATTTAAAATTATTAATTAAAAATATTATATAAAAAAAGAAATTTTTGCTTGAAATAAAAATAATTACAATAATCAATCTTTTAAATTTTAAATTTTAAATAAAATAAATAATATTTAAATCAAAACCTTATAATAAAAAAATTCTAAAGAAGAAGACAATTTAATAAAATATTAAAAATAATAATAGATTAATTCTAGTTATAATTATTAATTTAATTAAATTTTATTTTTTCTAATGCTTTTGCTTTTAGAAAGAACTAGGGGAAAGTCGGGCAGCCCCGGCCCCTTAAGGAATTTCAGTTATTATTTCTAAAAGAAACACAAAAATGTATGTTTTGAATTGTAAATATAATTTTCAATCCTTAATCTACACTTAGAATTTAATTATTTATGAAAAAATTTCTTAATATTTGAAATATAAGAAAATTAAAATATAGTGTAATATTGGTTATTCAAAAAAGTGTCGGGTACCTCCGGCCACAATTAAAAACCAATTAAAACCTAATTATTTAGTACACAAAATTGTATTAGGTACTCTATAATAATAATATAAATATTTTCATATTTGCAATAAAGGAAAAGAAACTTACCCATATCGTGAAAATCCGAAAATTAAATAACGTCAAATTTGGTTAGATTAACTGTTTATATTTCAAAATAAATGAAAAACAAATGAAGGTTACATAGAAATATTAAACTGGCCGGCGCTGGACGATAAGTTATTTGTTAGAAAAAGTTCATTTATACACAAATTATTAGAAAATTAAATAAGTAAATTGTAATTATGTATAAAATGATAGTTCAGCTTTATGAAACAGTAAAATATTTAATTTAAAAGCTTGGAAAACATAAAAATATTGGATAATTAAGTTCGTCTATTTTCTATAAAATGACACTCATCTTACTGACAAAATTTTTATTCAAGCATATTTCTCATGTAAATTGATCAGTTAAACATATATTTTGGAATTTATATCATGAATCCATACACAATTAAAACCTTTAATCCAAATTTTTATAAGTGACGTAGTTTTTTAAATATTACGTGTGGCCGTGGCTACCCCATGGCCATGGCTACCCGACTTTCCCCTAATTAGAACAATAAAAGTAGTTTATTTATTTTTCTGTTTTCCTGCAATGTTTTGTTTTAAAACAAGTATTATATGTCTGTCTCGTTCTCGGGATTATATTAACTGGTAGTACCGCCGCTTCTGCTAGGTCGAGTCACAATTTCAGAGAGCAATTCGAAAAATGGCGCCATAAGAGCCTTGGAGCGCCTCCTATACTGATTAACCTTTCATAACGTTTTTTGTGCTTGAGAAAGTAACACAACGAGAGCAAAATAACTGTTTCTTATTAAATTTAAAATTTTATCTTTGAATAAATCAAAATGGGAAAAGTAAAAAGAAAAAGAGAAGAAGAATCGGAAGAAAAAATTCTTAGAAAAATGAGAAAACTGGAGAAGAAATTAGCAAAAAGGAGAGATATAACATCAAAAGGTATAATGTTTTCTAATTATAGATTTTACTAGTTTTTATGGACTTCGTGGACTTATTATGAATGAGACACGTTGTGCCTTTATGACTGGTGACATTTGCACGTAGGAGGCAATAACTATCAGTGCATTCATGCGTCTGTGATTTTTATTTTACAGACGACCAAAACGAAAATCGTCCAAAGAACGATCAAGCATCGCGTCACGCCACGGACATGCATAATCTCAACTTCGGTGATACCGGTGATACAAATGAGAAAATTATCATTGAAACTAACCCCTCAATCATATCCGAGGGACTAAATCCTCCTCAAAACGATTCTTCACATTTACAAATTGTTCAAGATGCAAATATCGATAAAATTAAACAAGAAAAAATCTCAGATGAGGTTCAAGTAACCTTACCTCAAGAAAAAGAACTGGATGAAGAAACTCGTAATTTATTAGGTGAAGAGCCAGATAAAAATGGAAAAAAGGATTTAGTTCTTCATCCTGACTTAGAATCAAGATGGACTAAGTGGGTTCACGAAGGATTGTCAAAAGAATCAAAAACAGAAGTATTGAATAAATATTCCAGAAAAGGAAAATTTTCATTAGAAGCACCCTCGCTTAATGCAGAAATCGCTGCTGTTCTTAACGAAACAGGATCTAAAAGAGATAATTTGTTTATACAAGAACAAAATTTGGCTGGTTCTGGACTTTCCGCCTTGGGGCAGGCCCTTACAATGATTTTAAATGATGACACAGAGCCAGTAGATAGAATGAAATTAATCGAGAATTTGGCAGATACTGGAAAACTACTCTCTCAACTTTATTTCCAAATCTCATCTGCCAGAAAAGCGTACATCGCTCCAGTTCTATCCAAAAAAGTCAAGGATCTTCTACAAAAGACTACACCTGGTGATTTCTTGTATGGAGACAAGGTTGGCGAGGTAATAAAGTCTGCCAAAGCAGCAGAAAAATTGGGAACTGAAATTAAAGTACAAAATGCAGCTGGTTCATATTCTACACCAAGGAATGTTTCTCAAAAACCAAGTGGCCGTCCTTTAAACTGGAAGAACCCTGTTTCGAAAGCGGGAACATCGTACCAGGGTTACAGGCCTTTTCAAACAGCTCCCAGATTCTTCAAGAATCAACCCAGACCAAGACCAACAATTCAACCAAAAATTCAACAGGGTCAACGAGAGAAAATGTAAACGTAGAGGTAAGAACAGCGGGGCGTTTAAAAACTTTTTACAATTCTTGGTTATCAATTACAAATGACAAATTTGTTCTAAATTGCATAAAAGGGTACAAAATTCCATTTTGCAAGCCAATTTATCAGGAACAAATTTTTAAGGGTAAAAATTTTTCAAAAGAAGAACAGAATAATCTAGAAATAGAAATTAAAAAATTAGAATTATGTGGAGCTATTCAGCAATGCGATTCAGTCCAGGATCAATTCATTTCTCCATATTTTTTAGTTTCGAAACCAAATGGAACAAAAAGATTTATATTAAATTTAAAAATTTATATTAAACTCGAAGACTTAAGAACTGCTGTCAAATTAATTTCTCTGGATTATTTTATGCATACACTAGATCTTAAAGATGCTTATTTTTTAGTTAATGTCGAAAAAGAAAGTAGAAAATTTTTACGTTTTATTTTCCAAAACAAATTATACGAATTTATTTGCCTTCCATTTGGTTTGTCAACAAGTCCTTATATTTTTACAAAAATAATGAAGCCGGTAGTAACTTATTTAAGAAAAAAAGGTTTATTATCTACAGTTTATCTAGATGATATCTTTTGTACGGGTGAAACTCACGAAATCTGTTTAAGAAATGTAGAAAAAACAAAAGAACTTTTAATTTCTCTCGGCTTTATAATTAACATCGAAAAAAGTATGACTAAACCTATGAAACAATGTAAATTTTTAGGAATGATGATTGATTCAGAAAAATTGACTATTGAATTGCCTTAAGATAAAAAATCTCTATTGGTAAAAAAAATTGAAACTTTTTTATTAAAAAATATTTATAAAATTAGAGAAATTGCTAATTTAATAGGACAACTGGTAGCGGCTTGCCCAGCAGTTCCTTATGGTTTTCTTTATACTAAAATTTTAGAACGCGAAAAATTTATAGCTCTGCTTATTAACGATCAAAATTTTGAATTGAATATAACTTTATCAAATAAAGCACGTGAAGATTTATTGTGGTGGAAAAATACAATTCCTTCTGCACTTCAAAATATAAACAAATCAAAATACAGAATAGATAATACCACTGCTTTGTCTTATATTTGACGAATGGGTGGTATTCAGTATCCTGAATTAAATCGCCTTGCAAGAAATATCTGGCAGTGGTGCGAAAAAAGAAAAATAGGTTTGGAAGTAGAGTACATTCCTTCAAAAGAAAATGTTGATGCGGACAGAGAATCACGGAAAACCAATATTGATATGGAATGGGAACTTTCTGAATTTGCCTTTAACAAAATTGTAGAACACTGAGGAAATCCAGATATTGATCTATTTGCTTCATCCATCAATACTAAAGCTAAAAAATTCTGTTCCTGGAGGCGTGATCCAGAAGCGTGGAATGTGGACGCATTCACTGTCAACTGGAATAAGCTCTATTTCTACGCTTTTCCTCCGTTTTCGGTGATTCTTAAGACTTTAAAAAAGATCAAAGATGATAAAGCTTGCGGGGTTTTGGTGGTACCAAACTGGCCATCTCAGCCCTGGTATCCCATGTTTATGAGCATGCTTTGCGATAAACCAAAAGTATTTTCTCCGTCACCTGATCTGTTATTGTCTCCTTGCAGGTCTTTGAGGCATCCACTAGTTCAACACCTTTTCCTGGTTGCAGGGAAGCTATGCGGCTAGCTTACAGAAAAAAGAATTTGCCAGAGTCTGCAATTGACATCCTTATTTCATCATTAGTAAACTCAACGATTAAGCAATACAACTCAGGTCTCAAAAAATGGTGGATTTATTGCGAGAAATCGAATCTGAATCCTTTTGATGCTAGCACTGAATCAATATTAGAATTTTTTGCTGAACGATTCAAGTCGGGTACCTCGTACGGAACCTTAAATAATGAGCGAGCTGCAATTTCTCTTATTACCTTAGGAGATTCAGCTAAAAATCCATTAATATCCAGATTTTTTAAAGGGGTCTTTAAATTACGTCCAACAAAACCTAAGTACGATACTATCTGGGATGTTAAAATAGCGCTAAAATGGGCAGAATCTCTGGATCCTCTTAATTCCTTAACTCTTCAGCAATTAACTTACAAGTTAGCTTTATTATTGGCGCTTGCAACTGCTCACCGACTACAAACTCTTGCTTTGATTAATATAGATAATATAAAAATATTCGATTCGGGTGTGCAAATAAAAATAACTGATCTTATTAAAACTTCTAGACCTGGTTGTCCTCAGTCTAGTTTTTTTCTACCATTCTTTACAAAAAGACCAAAAGTCTGTGTTGCGAAAACCTTAATTGAATATCTAGATGTAACTAAAAATGTAAGGCAAGACCAGAAAATGTTATTTTTGACTTTTACAAAACCCCATAAGGCTGCAAACACTCAAACGATAAGCAGATGGTTAAAGCAATCTCTAACAAATGCTGGTATCGACAAAAATTATAAAGGTTACAGTACTAGACACGCATCTACGACGGCAGCTAACTTAAAAGTTTTAGATATTGATGTGATCCGTAAAACCGCTAGTTGGTCTGATAAATCTACGGTTTTTGCAAAATTTTATTAAAAACCAGTAATAACCAATAATTCAACTTTTGTAACTACTGTCTATGGAGAAAAATAAATTAAGACTTATCTTATGTATTCTTTTAAACTATCTTAATTTTCTGTCATTCAAAATAATTTAATTTGCAAAAAAAAAAAATATCTATCTCTAAACTTCTACCAGTTAATATAATCCCGAGAACGAGACAGACTTATCTCCCTATAAGATATTTTTTTTTGCATTTTTTAACTCTAAAAATTATGAAAGGTTAATCAGTATAGGAGGCGCTCCAAGGCTCTTATGGCGCCGTTTTTCGAATTGCTCTCTGAAATTGTGACTCGACCTAGCAGAAGCGGCGGTACTACCAGTTAATATAATCCCTTCGAACGAGACTTCCATATAATTACAATCGAACTTCACATACAGGTAAGTTCGTTTGATTTTAAATTTTCTAAACAGAAACACACAATCACTCCAAAAGTACCAGAACAAGAACCGAAAAGATACTCAGAACACGACAAAAAACAATGAAAAATAGAGCGGTTCACAACACGTGCTAATAGATTGCGGCCATATTAATTTTTTTTTATTAAAAAATAATAATTTCTGTGTATATTTTTAATATTCTACATGAGTTATCTTAAAAAAAAAGCATTTCTAAATAACTAAAAATAATTATAAATGACTGATTGCTTAAAGTTAAAATCCAGGTTTTATATAAATTTTCGTACCATTGAATATTAAATTTAAATATATCCTAAAAATCTTATTTAAAATTATAGATCGAAAAAAAATATAAAATTAGATGTTTAGAAATTTTTTTGAGTTTTATAAAAGTTTAATTCTTAAAAAATTGTTGAATCATATAATTTAATAAAACTTTTTAATTACAAATATTATTAAAATTTCTAGAAAATCTTAAAATTAAACAATGGTAAAAAGGTTTTAAAACAGACTTTTAAAAATTATATAAAATTAAAATAAATTAAATCTTACTCTTTAAAATATTTCAAGATTTCTGGAATCTTTTAAGTGTTCAGTAAACTTTTTTAGTTAATTTTAATTTTCTATTTATTTAAATTTAGCTATTTAGAAAATACTTGTTTTAAAACAAAACATTGCAGAAAAACAGAAAAATAAATAAACTACTTTTATTGTTCTAACTAGTTCTTTCTAAAAGCAAAAGCATTATAAAAAATAAAATTTAATTAAATTAATAATTATAACTAGAATTAATCTATTATTATTTTTAATATTTTATTAAATTGTCTTCTTCTTTAGAATTTTTTTATTATAAGGTTTTGATTTAAATATTATTTATTTTATTTAAAATTTAAAATTTAAAAGATTGATTATTGTAATTATTTTTATTTCAAGCAAAAATTTCTTTTTTTATATAATATTTTTAATTAATAATTTTAAATAAAATGATGATTACTAAAACTAAAAACTTTGAATAAAAAAGTTGAAAATACATAATAAAACAAAAGATATCAATAAAATTAAAAACACAATTCTGATTAACCAATTATTTAAAATTAATTTTTCAAAGAAGCTTCTGTTTTTAAAACGAATTATTCAGAATTATAAAAATAAGCACAAAAAAGAAATTATATTTGTTTCTAAAATTAAAAATTTTAATTTATAATTTTAAATAAGATATTAAAAATTAAAACATTTAAAACATTTTAAGAACTTTATAATTATATTTAAATAAAAAAAACCAAAAATTAATAAATGAACTTAGAACAATAGTTTTTGGCTTTATGACTATTTTACAATTTTCTTACAATCTTCAAGAATTTAATATTTAATTATTGACTTTATTTATTAACGTTGTTTTTTAAAACTAAGTAAACTATATTTTAAGTACATTAAAATGCCACCATAAATTAAAGCGTTTTAATTAATCGATGTTGTCATATTATTTTTTAAATACTCGATTAAATGATTCAAGATTTTAAATTCAAATGTTTGAACATTCCCGCCGCTTGCGCGAAGGACCGTCGCGGACTAATATAGTTTCGACAAGTGGCAGAGGGGTGGCGTCCGTCTGGCCTTCTCATAGGCGAGATGCATCAACGCTTTTATATAAGTCCAGAATCCGTGTCTCTAAAATACTCAAGTCACATGTGTCTTATGTATTTAATTCTCCTGGTCTAGTTTTGGCTGGAGAATTATTAAACAGCTCTGTATGTGTATATAGCTGTAAATCTAATTTCAGGAAATAAGTACCCATTTTAAACTTTAAAATTTTTTGAATTTTGCACGGCGCTATCGGTGCAACGTTGCCGCAACGTTACAACAATATTGCGGCAACATTACACTGCAACGTTGCATCAATATTGCGGAAACATTGCACTGCAACGTTGCCACAATGTGGACATAAGCAACATTGAGGCAACGTTGCAGCAACTTTGCATGGCAATATTGCCAACATTGCAGTGCAATGTTGCTGCAATGTTGCTGCAATGTTGCTGCAATATTATGTGCTATTTGGGATGTTATTCTTTTAAAAATAGGGTTATTTAAAATCTGTTATTTATATGGAACCTGATGAGGACACAAAGTGTGTCGAACCTTGTAGTCTCCTCCAAATAAATAGAGGATTTTATTAATTACTTAGTTACAGCTTATTATTACTTCGTAAAAAAGCCTTGTAAAATATCCTTTAACAATCTTTTTCTTTGTTGTTAAAACATTACTTTATATAATAAACTTAGTTTTTAGGGTTATTTTATAATAAAAGAAATTAAAAAATAAATATATTTAAATCGGAGCAGTGAAAGTATACGATTATAAAATAAAAAATTGATCATATTGAAAAAAACGTATTTTTTAATTCCTAATTGTTAGAAAGTATTATCATTAGTGTTAATTGACTGAAAGAAATTACTGATAATGAAATTTAATTAAATTAATGTAGTTTATTCATGTAGCATATGTATATAGTAGATCCCTCATGCATTTGGACGACCCAACTAAATCCGGTCAAAACAACCCCACTGACTCCACCTGTATTTTTCAAATATTTGATTTTTTCTATCGATACTGCAAATATAAAATAAAATCTCTTCATTGTCCTTTAAAAGAAACTATTCAAAGAGCAAAATTTGATAATTAAACTTTTTCTCAAACTATTACTCAGGAAGATATAACAGAAAAACTAAGTGGGTAAAAATTTACTTTGGAGTATCAAAATTAGTTTTTCTTACATTTACTCCACATAAATGATAATAGAATAATGAAACTTGGCACAAACTTGCATCTCACTATGTGAAATAATTTTTGTGTAGAAAGAAATTAATTCGACTAACGGCATTTGAGTAAACCGCAGTGACCCAATCTACCCCTGACCCAACTAGCCCCGGTTTCCCCTACATGAATATCACAGTGACATCATATTGTAATAATCGTAATATTACGGGGTGATATTACAGTGTGAATATCACAGTGACATCATATTGTAATATTGGTAATATTACGGTAATATTACAGTGATATTGAAGTAATAGTTATATTATAGGTAATATATTATAGGTAATAGCTCACACGGGGATCGAACACACAAAGTTCGACACGACGTGAATACGCCTTGTACCTCTCGACCATCTAGCTCTCGGAATGTATTTTAGAAAGTGTTCTTCATGTATTACCTTAAACTCTCTTTGGTAAAATATGAAGAACACTTTTTGAAATACATTCCAAGAGCTAGATGGCCGAGAGGTTCAAGGCGTATTCACGTCGTGTCAAACCTTGCGTGTTCGAATATACCTCAATAACACTGTAATATTACTTGTAATATTACCTTGAGGCGGACATTTTAATATCACGTCAATATCACTGTAATATCACCCTGTAATATTACGAATATTACAATATGATGTCACGGTGATATTCATGTAATGTTACGTGTTGCTTGGGTATTAAACAAATTTGTTAACAAAAAAAAACAACTTTCTTTATTATTTATTATTTCACTTTCTTTACACTTTGCATGAACATAATTGTTTGTAATGCAACAATTTAAAAATCGGCTAACACAGACCTCTGCAGAATTTATTTGTGAACATTTCAAAGAAAAGAATCTGAAATCTGATAAAAATTTGCGCTCAAAAAAATCAATTTGAACCCTATTTTTCGATTTTTTCCCACTGTGTATCGTCAGATGTACTTTAACATATGGAAATAGATTTTTACACGTAAATTATGTAACATTTAAATTGGAGTAATAAGGGTAAAATAGAAACAAAAAATAATATCTCTTGTAGTCTATATAATGTAAATATTATTTCATTACAAGTAGATTAATTATTTAAAACATATTAAACAAAAAGGTAAATAATATATAAAATATAAATATTCTTTATAAAATTGTTAATAAAAATGAGATTGAAAAATAGTTTTTAAATTTTACCAAACATTATAAAATAAATTCAATATCTAAGGAAAGGTATAAAAAATTGACTAAAAATATACAGAAAATTTGTTAATTACCATTTGCTAAAATAATAATAAACTAAAAAATAAATTAAATTGAATATAATGCGTAAGGTCTCTAATCATGACAAAAACCTAGGAATAATGACAATTACTTCTGTATAAAATTGTTAATAACAAGACTAATTATTATTAATGGTTGTTTAATTTTATAAACAAATTTTAAAATAGTTAAAATATAAGGAAATATGCCAAAGAACAGAACCTATACGACTAAAAATAACGAAGCTATGTATTTGTTAATTAATAATTGTTTAAACAATGCTAATCTTGAAAATTAACTTAATGTGCTTCATTCTACCATCTTCAGCAATACATAATATTAAAGAAATGTACATTGCATTTAAAATTTCAATAATTTCGCTATAAATAACTGCACAGGTAAAATTGATTATAAAATTGTAAATAAAAACAATAATTATTAATAGTTGTTAATTTTTTTTAAATGTGAAAGATATTTTAAATTTTAAGAAGTAGGTGAATTCAATCACTTTTACATTCTTTTAACAGACATTTTGAATTTTATAAATTTTACTTCAGTTTTGTAATAAGCGGTTCCAAGAACCCTAAAAATGACAAATTTGAAATAAATTAAATAAAAATTTTAAATTTCCATATTCGATTTTAAATTTTAAAAATGTAATGAGACATACTATTCTTTTTACAAACTTAAAATAAGCTTTCCTACTGAAATTCATTTTACCCAAATAATAATTAATACTATGAGAGTAATGTAATGCGGTTAGTTACCTTAGAAAATCCTTATATTGAAACTTAAAATTCTGACAACCACTCCAATTAAACAGATAAACACTTCTTAATAGATCAACAGTTTTTAAATTTTATTTTAACATCTTAAAACAAAATCATTTTAATGATTATCTAAGAGCAGGTAGCAGTACTTTAGTCGAAGCGAATCTTTTCAGCTTATGATTTGAAACATTTTTTTATACACTAGTCTACCTAGAATATATAAGTGTGTTTTCAATAAAAAGTAATAATTAGGAGAAAATAAACGAGAAAATACATGTTCATGGAGATTACATCGCTAAATGAATTATATGTTGACGGCTTGACCCAAGCTTGTCAAGCGCTAGTAAAATGCAATTTACACTGTAGAGCTTTATTTAGAATGCTATCATCTTGATTCAATCAGTCAGATATTAAAATATATTTACGTCGATGAAGCAATCCTTAAAGTTACCTTAAAGTTCTTTCTAAAACACTTTTTAACTTTAATAAACACAATTTTTACAATTACAAAATATTATTAAAATGTTAATGTGCGAATCACAAGTGACAATACTTTTAGTCTAGAAAGAATTAATTTGATTAAATATAGACCTTTCAAAAGCGCGCTTCGCGCTACAAATCTGTACAGAAATTACAAAGGTGATATTTTTTAAAGCAGTACAGTATTTATTATTATCATTTATTTATTATATTGTTTATTTATTTATTTTTACAGTATTTATTTAATATCTTTTCTTAAGTTTTTTAGTTTCTTTTCTTTACCGATAACACCGACACCCAACAAAAAAATAATCTCAAGTTCGAAGACTGACTGATTTCATTTTACAGGGTTGGTCGAGAGTTAAAGGATGGGGATAGGAAGGAGTATTCCTTCTTCAACTTTTACTTCCAGTGCGTGGAGTATAAGTCAACTGGCAAGTACGTTACTTACAACGGTTTAGCATGGAATACAATCGTGGAAAAAATTCAAGAAACTTTTTCTTCGAGAATTTTTGGTTTCGGTAGAGGACGATGACTTAGTAGATGAGAGTCCGAGTGTCCCAAAAGGAGACAACACCCCAGTATGGTCTCGTGTCAAATTTGTATTACGGAGGGGACAGTGTTAAGGAATTGTCCCAATTGCGTACAGGCGTTATTTTGGGGATCGCGCAAGGGGGGACCAAGCAACCTTCTCCCCCCCAACAGCAACAGCAAACCGACAGTGGGACAGTGAGTGTCCCACTACAAGAGTCAGATATATTTTTAACAGTGCAGCGAGACCATCAGAATTGTGTGAGGGAGAATTTGAACCATACTAATCAGTTGGAAAATGATTTGTGTCCCATTTCAGATGTCAAGTGGACAGTTACTGGTGGGATAGGAAATTCTCTTATTCGGGTAGTGGCTTCTAGAAAAAAGGGGAATAAAATTTGAATAAAAAATATTTATGAGAGTGTACGGGACAACATTATATCAGCTAAGACATAGTGTCTCAGTAGTACAATAGGTTGTCCCAATGGTGACATAGAGTATCCCAGCATTGAGAGAGAGTACCTCAATGCTAAGACAGGGTGTCCCATCAGCATTGCACAGTGTCTCAGTACGGAACACCATGTTTAACTGACAGTGTAGGACAAAGCGTACTGAAGTAAATCCAGTACGCATAGTCCAGGGGAGGGGAGAAGTTACAGAGAAGGTAACTGTAAATTTAGAAAATGTGACCGGTTCATGTGAAGAAAAGAGATATTATTTTACAGTGGTTTTAGCGGGCCAACCATACACTGCTCTTTTCAATCCGGAAGCAATGGTTTCAGTTATGGGTTTGAAATTAATTGATAAATTTAAGGAGAGATTAGAGACCACCACTTCATCTATTCAAAGTGTGATCGGGGGATCATTAAATTGCTTGCAAAAATTAAATTTGTTGTTGATTATAGATGGTATTTCACAGCCTTTCCAGTTGAAAGCTCTCAGTTCTTTAAAACAGTATCTGCTTATTGGTATAAATGTTTGTAGAACAATGGACATGGACGTTCAATTGGGAAAAGGCATGTGGAGAGAGAAAGGCCATGATTGGCATAAATTTCAGGATAACTTAGAAGAGGAGGACGCCAAACCTTCGTCTTTGATTTTGATGAAACTCACAGTATTGAAAGATCATTACTATAGATTAATTTTAGTATAGGATAGTAAGTGCCACCTCTCAATAGTTTTCGAGAAATTTAATTTACGAAAATTTCGCTTTTTCGTAGCGACGAGTCACTATTGGATGGCGCGGTCTGCCTTCAACAGCCGTGGTGGACCAGTGGTCATGGCGCTTGGCTACAATTCCAATGGTGGCGCGTTCAATTCCACTAGCAGTAAATTTTTTCTCCTTTTAATGAATTTTAATTAAAATTCAATGTCTCATAATACAACTTAGTATCATTTTTTTAAGTACATTTAAAAAATATTTGAAAATTAAAATTTACAGCAAGTTTTAAACCGTACATGTTTTGAATTATTGTTATTAATATTCATTGTTATTTTGTACCTAAAACTATAATTTTGTTATAGCAAATTATTATTATTTATACTATTTTATACGTCTTTATCATTTATTGTTTTTTTAATTTTGATTTATATAAACAACTTCACTTTTTAGAAGCGCAATTGAAAATGTTATTTCATGAAGATTTTATAGATTGTAGGAACACGTAATGTCTGTAAATTTGTTAATCTGTATCTTTCTTATATATTCTTTATATCTTCCTTAAATATCTGCCCATTGTACACAGAATCGGGTAGTCCCAGATATTCGCCCTAGAACCCTGAGGACGAAGGATATTTTCACAGAACTGGGACTCATCTTCTACAGGGTAGTAGTAAAATTTTTGTATGCATAAGAATATTTCGTGTGTTTGTAAAGCTTGCTGATTTTATTAATTTGACAAAAATGTATCAAGTTCCAAGTGTAAGTTTTTGTGAAATTAAGAAAGCTGACTGTGAACGATCTACAAGTGAAGAACGTAACGGTGATGAAGAATCTTTAATGAATGGAAGTTCCAACAAGGGAGAATTTACAAAAGCTCTGAAGCATTGTCTTTCGATTTATAAAAGACATGATGTGTTGTCGGAAAATCCTCCGTCACATATCTCTACTGTTTCGAAAGCAATGGCAAAAAAATAAGCGAAGCCGTGATAGGTGTTATGAATGAAGGTCATGTGGTTGAAGATGAACTCCTGGTGATGTTTGATGAAACTGATGATGAAGGAGATTTAAAAAGGTAAACTTCTTAAAAATAGATATTACAGGCTTCATAGACGTATCTCTTATTTTTACTAAAAGTTTCCTTTTTTAAGATTGGTTCCTAAAAGTCCACAATTTAAATGATTTTTCCCTACTATCCCCTATTTTCTATTAAAACCGGAAATTTGTAAAAAGATTAGAGAGTTTTTAAAATAATCTAAATTTTTTTAATATTCTAGGAATCTTTGGCTTTGTAGACAAATACAGAAAATTAGAATTTTTTTCATAATTTTTTATTCTTAAAAAAGGTCAGTGTATTTTGATTATTATTTTTGTATTCCATATGCAAGAAATGGCGCTTTTAAATACCTGAAGACAGACATTAAAAATCATTAATTTATTCGAGCATATAAATAACGTCTATTTTTTCCTAGTACAAAAATAGTAGACATCATTTTCATATAATTAAACAAATGAACGACATTGAATCCCTGTCATTAGGTACTTAAAATCTCCTCGTTTGTGCCTTTTGAATAAACAATATAGTAAGCAAGACGGACGAAAAGGCAGTTCAATTTGTTTATATTGACGTGAGTACATAAATGGCTGCGTATACGTCCTTGTTCTTAATGCTAATCACTTTTCAAAGCTATTTCTTTTATTTTCTTCTTTTTACGCAAATTATTTTAAGTTATTTCATGCAATTTTAATTTCATAACATTCCAAAGAACGTATTTATTTTTTAATTGATTTTCTTATGAATTTGATAATTTAAGGGAGAGGGAAGAATAACTTTTATTTTCCATTTATCTAATTATTTTTAAACTAGTTCGTTTGTTTGTAAATTTATCCAAATTTCTTTACATTTTTTCTACTTTTTCGCAAATTTATTTACCGTTTCATAAAATTTCTAGAACATAAAATTTAAAAATGAATGTGTTGTTAAAATTATTTTAAAATTTGTTTCTTCTATTTTTTTAAGTTTTTTATTCAAACATAAAAACAAGAAAAAGATGTTTAAAAATAAAATACATATTGAAATGAATCTTTGAAATTCTAGAAATTATGTTTTTTTTTTAAATAAAATTGTTTACTAATTTTCTAATAATATGTAAACTGTTTGTCAAAGCATTTCTTGTTTCTTTCTTATATTCTTTCATTTAAAGGGGAGTCACCTGTGACATTTTTACCCATTTAAATTTGGTAACTTTGTAGTTCTTTAAAATATATATTTGCTGTAGTGTTCTAAAAATGTAGATGATGATCCCGATTATATCTAAGATGACGAAAAAAAAGAAAAGGAATATGTCCCCCTGGATTATTAAAGAAAGATAGTGGCCTTGGCAGAAACAAATCCTATAAATAGAGTTTGGAAACACTGCAAAAGAAAGGGGGTAGACGTTTGAAATCCAAAAGGCAGCTGTTGGAGTGAAAAAAAGACGTTAAAACATATTTCACATAATGAAAAATTTCTTCCTTCTGATGGAATAATTTGCATCTGAAAAGGGAATGTTGAAAGATTAATTTGATTTTGCGGTGTCACTATAGCTTTTAATCTGGTGTAACTCGGTATCACCTTCCAGTAATCGACATTGTTGACATTTAACCTAACCTCGAAATGTCAATTGCCTAAAGTTATATAATAAATAGTTTTAGATTTGGTTTTTTTGTTGTGGGGGCAAAAACTACCCCGTCGGCTTGTCAATCTTTTTTGTTTTGAAATGTTTTATGGTAATCCTAGAATTCGAGTATTTCAAAGTCCATGCATCGATAGCGACGCGTTGATCCATTGTTAAACAATAAAATAATAAGATAAAAGATTTTTCTTCCTTCCAGTTATATTTAATGTAAGATTTGGTTGATCTTGGGAAGGTCAGTGAAATAAAAATTAAGCAATTTTTATCTTTGCGCTACGTTTCGTTGGCCGGGTTTGCCAACCTCATCAGGCTAAAAATTTTTTATTAAAGCACTTCATTAACACTTTTCTTTAACACAACACAAAGCAAAATATTTATAAAAATTAAGTTTGTTGTTTATAGATTAAAAATAAAGTTCACATTTACCTCATTTTTTAATATATATTAGACCATAGTAACTTTTTTAATGCGTCATATTTTTTAAAATTGTTAACATTACAAACATAAAAATTGTTAACATTACAAACATAAAAATAAATAAATAATACATATCATAAATTAAAATTGTGTCTTGAGCCATCGACGGCCAAGTCAAAACTGAAATAGGAAATAGCACAGTTTTGCTTCTGTGGTCGGTCGAGGTTAAGTATTTGAGAAAAGTCAGTGAACTCTAAATAAAAACAAACATTACAATCTCGGTCGAGGCACTGAAAAAATCTAATCACGAGTTCAATTGTCTGAGTAAAGGTAAAAATATTTTATTCAAAGTTAAACAGTCATCTTTAATATTTATTGTGTGTTGAATAGAATTTATATGAATCCTTTCAGAAATAGTGCGTTTTTTCCAATTAGATTCATAATCCAAAATCTTAACATTCTCCCAATCAAACTCGTGACCAACCTTTTGACGAAGATATCCAATTACAGAATTTTCATTTTTATTATTTTTGTGTTCATTGACACGTTTCTTTAACATACGTTTTGTTTCTCCTATATAGGATGCTGGAAAATCTTGACATTCAATTCTGTAAACAATATTTGTACGTTCTGATTTGTTTGTCACGTCTTTACCTAATTTTACGATAGAATTTAAATTTTTATCAATCAAAGGAATCGTTGAAATACTATATTTTTTTAGTAAGTTAGATAATTTGAAAAAGATTTTGGATTATGAATCTAATTGGAAAAAACGCACTATTTCTGAAATGATTCATATAAATTCTATTCAACACACAATAAATATTAAAGAAGACTGTTTAACTTTGAATAAAATATTTTTACCTTTACTCAGACAATTGAACTCGTGATTAGATTTTTTCAGTGCCTCGACCGAGATTGTAATGTTTGTTTTTATTTAGAGTTCACTGACTTTTCTCAAATACTTAATCTCGACCGACCATAGAAGCAAAACAGTGCTATTTCCTATTTCAGTTTTGACTTGGCCGTCGATGGCTCAAGACACAATTTTAAATTATGATATGTATTATTTATTTATTTTTATGTTTGTAATGTTAACAATTTTTATGTTTGTAATGTTAACAATTTTAAAAAATATGACGCATTAAAAAAGTTACTATGGTCTAATATATATTAAAAAATGAGGTAAATGTGAACTTTATTTTTAATCTATTAACAACAAACTTAATTTTTATAAATATTTTGCTTTGTGTTGTGTTAAAGAAAAGTGTTAATGAAGTGCTTTAATAAAAAATTTTTAGCCTGATGAGGTTGGCAAACCCGGCCAACGAAACGTAGCGCAAAGATAAAAATTGCTTAATTTTTATTTCACTGACCTTCCCAAGATCAACCAAATCTTACATTAAATAAAATAATAATTATGAAGTTCGGGTCGCTTTTTGACACAAATTGTTGCAGAAACAGTTTATACGCACTTGTAACACAAATAACTATTTTTTAATCATATATTTTAATCATATATTTAATCATATTTTCTAGATGAGATTAAAACATTAACACTTTCCACATATCTAAGTTTTTATAATATCTTCAACATATTAAATTTTGCAAGGGTAATTTGCTCAGTTTATTAATTATTCAAGTTTAAAAATGTATAGAAAAAAGTTATTTTCAATATTACAAAATACACTCTGACATTTGTCGTTAAAATTATTGACGAAAATAATTTTGAATTTAAAATAAATAATCAATTGGCAAACTTTAAAGTGTATTTTTTAAATTGAAAAATAACCTTTTTCAATACATTGTTAAAATTGAATAATTCCTAAACTGACCAAATTACCCTAGCGAAAATTGAATATGTTACAGAAAATGTTTTTTTGTTTTACGTCTGGGAACAATATAATCTTTGAAGAATGAAAAGTCGTAATCTCCAGAGAAAGTCAGTCCTTTATTTCAACGCATCTAACGTGTCGTCAATAATAAAAAACGTCGACGTTTCGCCATACATATATGTAGGCCTCCTCAGGACAATATAAACTAAAATAAACAAGATAACTATATAAATACAATGAAGATTATACACAAAATTTCAGGTTATTCCAACAAAACAATATTTTACATTACAATCATAAACTTAAAATAAATTATAAAACTTACATCATAGTCAAATATAAAAGAATATAATCCATTGTCAAAAAATTTAAATATTTCACAACAGAAGTCAAACACTAATAATAAATAATATAAATAAAAACAATACAAAAACAAAACAATATATTATCAGTCACATGTTAAAATCAGTAAGTTTGTGAGGTTAAAAACTAACATACACAATTCAATCATCCAGAGATATGTTAGAAAACTGTATTATCATCATTTCATACATGTATAATCTCAAGTAACTTATGTTTCATCAAATTATTCAACATTTATCCAAAATCACATTATATAAACAATTATAATTTTTTAAATCTGTAATTAAATTTAAACTGTTATCTTTTTCTTTTTTTATAAAAAACATTTCACCCACTTTTCGTTTAAATTCATTATTTTCTTTATGAACAACTTTGATGTTATTAAAATCAAATTCATGAGTAAAATCATCATCTTTTTTATGTTCTAATTTATGTTGTGAGATAACATTATGATATTTCACGTTCAAATTAATATTTTTTCTATGTTCGTCACATCTTAAAAACAAATATCTTTCTGTTTGTCCAATATAAGTTTTTGAACAATTCATACACGGTAACTTATATATAACATTTGTTTGCTCTTTATAACTAATGGGATCTTTTCCTAGTTTTATCATATTATTAAAAGTGGCATAAGACCTAAATACTGTGTTTACGTTATAGTTTTTTAATAATCTTTTTATCGTCCAGGAATAATTTCCCAAAAAAAGGTATAGAAATAATAGGAGAGTCAGAAATAGCTTTTTTTGTTGTCAAAATCAAATCATTCTTATTATTATTGTCCTTCAAAAATTCTAACCTACTTTTTACATGTTTATCAATAAAATCACTAGGATACCCATTTAACTGTAAATCAAAACTAATTTTTTTAATATTTTTAGAATGGAAAGTTACGTCAGACAGTCTAAAAATAGTATCCACTAAGTTTTTAATTAAAGCTACTTTTTGTTGTATAGGATTGTTAGAATAAAAATTCAAATATCTGCCTGAGTATGTGTTCTTAGTAAACCAATCTCTTATTAATTTACCATCTTCCCCTCTAATTACTTAAACATTTAAAAAAGACAATTCTCCATTACTTTCTAACTCATGTGTAAATTTTAATCTAGGGTGAAATGCATTAAACGACTCTAATAACTTATATAAATCAACTTTTTTAATAATAATAAATGTATCGTCTTCATATCTAAAATAACATTTCACCCTTATATTTGAGTTATTTATTGCTGTTGTTTCTAGATCTTGTAAAATTATCTTGTTTATTTTAGTTTATATTGTCCTGAGGAGGCCTACATATATGTATGGCGAAACGTCGACGTTTTTTATTATTGACGACACGTTTGATGCGTTGAAATAAAGGACTGACTTTGTCTGGAGATTACGACTTTTCATTCTTCAAAGATAATATGTTACAGATTTTATAAAGTGCTAATTTCTTCATTTCATCCAAAACAAAATTTACATTTTTAAAAATGTGTGTTTTGGGGTTAAAGTGCATAAATTAATAATTATATGAAGTTTCCATAAAATTTATTGAATAGGTTTCTAAAAAATAGACTCTTATAAATGGTGAAAAGTGATAGAGTACTGATCACCTTTAAATTGATTTTATTATTATTGGGTACCATTGACTTCCGTCCGAGGGCTGTCGCTGACACATTTTTTGAAAAAAAAAGTTTCAGAAAATATGAAACTTTAAACTTTTCTGAATCCAATAACCATAGTGTTATTGTGTAAATTCTATTTTTTTAAGAGTTATTATTAATCAAATGTAGGAGGTTTACGATGTGATTTCGTAACCTTAAATTTGTCACTTTTTACAAACACGTTATACTTAAAAAATTATTACATATTAGAAATCAAAACTTACCAGAAATATAAATCCCGTTATTTTGATTCTAAAAATGATAGAAATCTTATTAAAATACATTATCTTAAAATAATAATATAATTTGAAAAATTTGTACTTGTGAAAATTTTCAAGATTTTTTAAAGCATCAAGCATTATTATTAATATAACTTACTTGCTATTAAAATTTGGCGAAGGCGTTTTGCTTCGTTTTGGAATAAATTAAAATTGAAAATTGTCTATTTAAAAAGGTTAATTCTGGTACTTGAAGTAAACAGAACAATTTCACATTGCTCTATTTACATTAAATTTTAACCTTTTTGAATAGAGAAATTTTAAATTTAATATTTTCTCATTAAAGCAAAACGCCTTCGCCAAATTTTAATAGCAAGTAAATTATATTAATAAAAATATATATTCAAATCCTCAAATTATTGGGAGCTCCCAAAAAAGTTAGATGATTTAAAAAATCTTGAAAATTTTCACAAGTACAAATTTTTCAAATTATATTATTATTTTAAAATAATGTATTTTAATAAGATTTCTATCATTTTTAGAATCAAAATAACGGGATTTATATTTCTGGTAAGTTTTGATTTCTAATATGTAATAATTTTTTAAGTATAACGTGTTTGTAAAAAGTAACAAATTTAAGGTTACGAAATCACATCGTAAACCTCCTACATTTGATTAATAATAACTCTTAAAAAAATAGAATTTACACAATAACACTATGGTTATTGGATTCAGAATAGTTTGAAGTTTCATATTTTCTGAAACTTTTTTTTCCAAAAAATATGTCAGCGACAGCCCTTAGAAAAAAGTAAATGGTTTTACCCTATTATTCTTTATTATATACAAAATTATGTAAAACAAAATAAATATTTGGATGTAAATTAAACATATTTTTTTTACAATGAAATAATTACATGAATTTTTTCCTAATAACAAATATTTGAAATGAGCATTAAAAACGCCATTTTTCCTAGACAGTTGCTTCTTTAATTATCATTTTATTGCTGCAAAAAATGTATCTAAATCAATTTCAGAACTTCAATAATACATGTAATACGGCTTTACATATTTATTAAAATATGTCATCGACCACCTTTGGTCGAAACTTAGTGGTTTAAAATATGTCCTTAATATTTAAGCATATTTAAATTGAACCATTTTTTAGGATGTTATTCTGCTGGTGGAAAAGATTTTCCTCCATTACCTCCACCTGGAAGTCCCAGCAAAAAAAAAAAAAATAAAAGCCGAAAGCAACGTTCGCTTGGAGTAGAAAAAATTTCTCCTGGTCTGCAAGAACAAGAGCAACTTGCTCAAGTTGATCTGACCATTGATGAACAACCTACTGAACAACTTGCTGCAGATGATCCGCTAGTTGCTCAACAACTGGTTTTACAACTCGATCATGAAGGGGAGGAGGACGAGCAACAAGTACTTCATAATGCTAACGAAGCGGTTGTGGAGGAAAATAAGGTTGCTGAGCCTCCGGGAGAACAACCACCGCCTCTGGGAGAACAACTTCCGCCTCCGGGAGAACAACCACCGCCTCCGGTAATACAACCACCGCCTCCGGGAGAACAACTACCGCCTCCGGGAGAACAACCACCGCCTCCGAGAGAACAACCACCGCCTCTTGGAGGACAAGGTGAAATTAGAAATGGAGAAGAAGGATTGGGAGAGAGAGAAAAGGGAGTTGTTGGCTCAGAAGGGGAAAGAGCAGGAGGAGTCAGAAAGAAAAAAAATAATTGAATCAGGGATTGAAGAGCAGAAGAGGGTGGACAAACAGGCTTTCAAAGTAAGTTTTTATTTTTTAAATACTTTTTTGTCAAGACAACATTTTGAAGTGTGGTGAGAAATTATAAAATTCAGGATGTCAAGGAATCTGTGAAATCCGCGTGAATGCCGTTAATTTAATTTCTCGTGAAAAAAACCAAAAAAGTTTGACAAAAATTCTGTAAAAAAGCTTTTTTTTATTTTAGGTACTAACAACTTTCTATAACGTTAATATTAATTTTTTTTTCAAATTTTTTTCGTGTTATAGATTTTCTTTAATTTTCCCCTTTTTACGCAGATTCTTCTAGTTTATTTTTTACTATTTTTTTTAAACATTCAGGACAATTTATTCATTTCCATATTTCGGTAGGGAATACACCTTTCTTTTTAACTTTATATTTTTTTTAGATTTGCTCGATTTTGGTAAACTTATTTCATTTTCTTAATATTTTTTTAGATTTAATTTATTTACTGTTTCATAAATTTTCTACATTTTATGGATTAGTAAAAAGTAGTAAAATAGTTTGAATAACAAAAAAAAAAATAATAATTTAATAAAGTACAAAAAAATTGAAAAAATTTTATTTTTAAAAAAAATTTAGAAAATATGAAATTTGTGAAAATAAAGTAAAAAAATAAAAGCAAGAAAGAATAAAATAAGAAAATGTAAAAAAAAAGATGTAAAACGAGTACACAAACATCATTGTAAACAAATTGGACTGACTTTAAACCCGTGTTGCTTGTACGATAGCTTTTATTCCAAAGGCACAAACGGGGTGCTTTTAAATGCCTGCAGGTTAGGGTCTAAATAAGTTCATCTGTTTGACCGTGTGAAAATGGCGTCTATTATTTCCCTAAGGTGGAAAAAATGCATGGATCAGCTGTTTCACGTCATTTTCACACGGTTGAACAAATAAATGCGTATAGACCCTGCCTAAAGGCATCTAAAAGCGTCATGTATGTTCCTACGGAATAAAAATAATTTTGCTGTCATCGTTAAAAAACTTTCAAAAAAACTTATTAATTATTTGACTCTAAGAAAGTTATCAACTTTTACAAATTTTTAAGGTATTTCTCCGATGGGCAGTCTCTGCCAAAAGTTAGTATTTCAGTTAATAGCGATTATTAATTAATATAATTTATTTCTTAACTTATTATTGATCATGAATAGTAGATCAGATATCGGCCAATAGTTTTTTAATAAGAATGTTTAAAAAATTAACAAAAGTTGCTAAATTTTCACCGTTTTTTAAAGATACCTTTTTCACAAGTCTATATCTTTTCTTACCATTTTTTAAAAAATGGTAGGGGAGAATGGGGAGTTATGAAGCACGCTTTTTTTGGGGGTCAAAACTTCCACAAAAATAATTTATTTCCATACTTTCTTTAATGGAATCTCTAGAGCATCTAAAAATACACTTCCTGGTTGAACGATTTGAATAAAAAAAAAAATTATCCATATTTTTTGCTTGTTGTCCCAAAAAACGGGTTTTTTAAGTTTTCAAAAATCTTGGGGAGTTGTGAAACACGACTAAAAATTGCAAAAAATGGCATTTTTTGGTAACAAATCTTTATTGGGACCATAGAAAATTATACATTATTGGGTTTATTATGTATCTATTAGAGAAAAAAATGACAAAAATTTAAATTTTAAAAAAAAAACGCAAAAAATGTAAAATTGCTGGATCATTCTGATTCGCAATGAATCCAATTAGAACACACAAAAAAATTTTAATTTTGACCTTAAAAATTAACAAGGACCGATTGTTACACAAATACACAAAGTTTTTAAACTTTGAAATTTTTAAAGTTGAAATCTGCCACATTTGCCATGCTTAACAACTCCCCAATTTATGTGCTTCACTTCTCCCCATTCGTTATTATTTCAAGATTGACACCGCATCAGTAACAGATCGAGTGATTTCATATAAATCCTTTTACACGTCAAAAGCCAAATCCTTGCTGATTATTTTGTGTGTAATAAAATTTTGGATTCACTTGATAGTTTAAAGAAAACACTGCAAACGCGAATGCTAAAAAAAACTTTTTAACCAAAATGTTGAGCCACCTATCTAGAAAGATACGACAAAAGTGTCCAAACGGGACGAGTGCTTCAAAAAAAACTGAGACATTAAGTGAAAAGAAGTTGACAAAACGTGGGAGCTACCCAATCTAGTACTAGCGACATCTGTGGCCGTGCTTCGCAACTCCCCATGCTTCATAACTCCCCAATCTCCCCTACAATTTAGGTAAATAATAACTTATTTTCTTGAGAAAAACGAACTCTACAACTTCACCTCGTGAGATTTTTAAAAAAGTGGATAATTTTTTAAATACAGCAATTTGTTTATAAATATATTTCTAAACTTTTCTAAATATTTATAAAGAAATTGCTGTATTTAAAAAATTATCCACTTTTTCAAAAATCTGACGAGGTGAAGTTGTACAGTTTGTTTTTCTCAAGAAAATAAGCAATTATTTACCTAAATTGTACCATTTTTTAAAAAATGGTAAGAAAAGATACAGACTTGTGAAAAAGATATTTTTAAAAAAAGGTGAATATTTAGCAACTTTTGTTAATTTTTGAAACATTCTTATTAAAAAACTATTGGCCGATATCTGATCAACTATTCATGGTCAATAATAAGTTAACAAATAAATTATATTAATTAATAATCGCTAATAACTGAAATACTAACTTTTGTCAGGGACTGCCCATCGGAGAAATACCTTAAAAGAAATGTACTAAAACCAATTTTTAAAAGTTAGTTAAAAGTAAATGAAAAAAATGGCCGCCATTTTTATACGGTCAAACAAGTAAATGCATTTAGACCCTAACCTACAAACATTTAAAAGCACCAAGTTTGTGCCTTTGGAATAAAAAGTATCGTAAGCAACACGGGTTTAAAGTCAGTCCAATTTGTTTACGCTGATGTTTGTGTACTCGTTTTGTCTCGGGTTTCGCCCTCGACTGTCACTCGTACACACATCATCAGCGTAAACACATGGCTGCCTTTAACCCCTTGTTGCTTAGTATACTATTAATATTAACATATAAAAAACTTATCAAAGGTTAATGTTTTTAAAATTGCTAAGCCCAAGAATTTAACAATTTGCTTAATTACAACAAATATTTTGATAGGTAATTTTTTTGGAAAAATTATGGAGTCAAATAATTTAACAAAATTTAATTACAATATTTTCAAAGTTTTAATTCACAAAAATGTTGAAAACACTTTATTTTAATGCTAATTCTTTTGAATTCGAATGATATTTCGATATGAGACCTAAACTTCTTGATTGGATTTAATTTGATTTTTGGTTTAGAAATCGTAATTCGCATTTCTGTATCATTTATCAGTTTATTAGCGTGAGATAATTCTACAAACTATAGAAAAAAATAATACAATCCTAAAATATATTTACTAACACGCAGAGGAATCTTCTTAAATCTCTTTAACCTTTTACTTACCCCCAACCAAGCAGATATGTTCTTTTTTCATTTATGAAAATTTACTATATACTATGATATTTTTCGTATAAAAATTTGATTTATTTAACAATTATATATTATATATCCTAAATAATATAACTGTATGATATATATCTCTTTCTAAATGTAAATGCTATTCGTTAAAAAATATAACTTTCCGAGTAAATATCAGGTAAAAAAGATTTAAAAAGCGTCCTGTATGAGTTTAAAAAAAATAGTAAACGTCTGAAATATGCGAAAAATAAATTGTTCCCACAAATATAAATTGCTGAAAGAATCAAAAGATTATCAAAATTGCAGACGAAAATATTCGTGACATTTCTTTAATGAAGGAAGCCAAAAGCGAAATGCTTCTAGGAGAGTTTAATAAAAAATTGTTTTAGGGAAGAAGCGGCGCATCGGCTAAATCAGCATACGATCATTTAGAGCGCGCATGGTATTCTGTAGAAACTGCTGATGTTTGAATTGTCATAACTTGAAAAATATCCAATAAAACCATTTTCTGATTTTTGATAATGAAAAAGGAGCATTTAATGACATTAAATCAATCACAATCCAAAAATCGATTTATTGCTTCTTAGGTACCTTTTCTCGGAGCGCGTCACATTTTTATCCTTTCTAAGAAGAATTGATACACGAAGAATAGTGAGTTAGCCGCTGCTGCCAACCAAATTTAGCAAACACTTATTTAGTCACCGCAGCTATGTATTAACTAAGGCAGCATGTACATTTCCTACGTCTGCTAAAAGTACGCTATGGTAGGTAACAAATTTAGATCCCATATCTAAATCTAGTGTGACGTAGTTTATGAACAGCCCCTATAAACTAATGACATACTTCAGGTACACGTTAGCTGCAGTTTCATTATATTCTTTGTCCATAAATAATACTATGTAAAGCAGCTGTTTTAAATTCATTGAATCCTGAATAACATGAAATATACTTCATAATAATGATTAATTTTTTCGAGGAAAGAAAGGGCCCCATTCACGCCCATTCCTGTGAGGTACAACCATTATTATCACTGTTTTTCAATCACACATGCGGAAGACTTTCTTTTCCATACATGTACATTGAAATACAGAGTATTTACCTCTCCATTAGGGAAAAGGAAAAAGGAAAAAGGAAAATCTGCGTGGAAACATATTTCCAGGCAGTTGTGTTTTCTGGTATTATTCTTAAGATTCTTATTTTAAAAAGTATAATGAAAAAGTTTAATAATTTATATTCAATGTCAGGGTATCAAAAAGTATATAATTCATTTTATTCCTTTATTTAGTCCTTTTTTAAATTTAACATTCTTTGCTTTTCTGCATCATTTAAAGTAGAAATAGGTGAAAAGTCATCCTCAACAGAATGTTAACAATGAATTTTTAAATTTTTGAAGTCAGAAGCACTGTTTAAAGATGTTTATGGTATAAAATTCAAGAAAGAATTTCCAAGATCTGCATTACAAATTATTTTCAATCATTTTGGAATCTTCTATGTTCCTTATTTTTGCACTATAGAACATTATTCTATGCTTCCCTAAATCATTAATCTTCTTCTTATGTGTTAAAATTGCAGAACAACCTTCCACACTTTCTGTGCTTCAGTTATTTTTACAAACAATTAAGAGTTATTGTTTTCCTTCTCCGGTAAAATTATTTCATTCTAATTGTTGTAATTCATTAGATCTAGAAAACTAATTTTACAAAACTTAATTATCTAATAAACAATTGTCTAATATTAAAACATCCAATAACCAATTCTTGAATTAGCAAATTAGCAATTTACACGTTTACTAATTCTTACATTAAACAACTATACAATAACAATTTAATTATAAAAATTTTTGTAATTTACTAAATTTACAATGGATATATTTTTTAAATATGAATTACTCTATTAAATAATTAATAAACAAGTTCAAAACTTTAAAATGTCGAATTTACTATTTTTTGTTTGCAGGGAATACAATTACAAGGACTTACCTCTATCTTTACAAGTGATTGTTCAATAACTGACTGTAATTGTATTACACCATATACTGATAAAATGAGCCTCTAATCCGAACGTATAAATAGCTCTGTTAAAAAAAAATATTTAAAAGTATATCAGATATAAAAACAAAGTAAATAGTTAAAAATATAAAAAAAAATATGGAAATGTTATCAAGAATTCATAAAAAATTATTACAAATTTAAATAAATGAATACATAAAACATTCTAAATGTAGTTCAAAATGTGCTTACAACCGTAGTTCGTATATCGTCCGATAAGTTGTTTAATTTTTCTTAATGGTAATTAGAATAATGTACATGAATCTCAAAATGAAGTATTGAATCTGAAATTTAAGTACGTTATGTATATTTCATGTCAATACATGTACTACATGCATGTACATATAAAATTGAAATTAAAGGTTTTTGTATTTGTGTTTTAAACAAAAATTGTAATGAAAAATGTCTTCATAACATTTGGAACTTAAATTGGAAAACATAAAATTTGTGCACTTACTATTCTAAACATTAATTTTGTTTATTTGTAGGTAAAATCCTTTTTATCAAAATGTGTCATGAATCATATAAATCCTGAATTAAATACAACTAAATATTAACGATTTGCATTATATTTGAGAAAAAAGAATAAAAGTAATAAAAAATGAATTAATTCAGAACTTGTATAAGTTTCAAATGATTTAAATCTAAACAAAGGACCTTCCGATGTTATTCAAAAAAGATTTTCATGCATATTTTTACACACTTTCTTAGATAACTTTCCTAATGAACGTAACATTTTAATATTATCTGTAACCATACATTGTCATGATATGCTTTCAACTGTACTACAGACTACTTTCTGAATATATTCTATTTCTACAATAATAATCATTCCAAAATTTCATTGTAAACATAATTCTTAATACATTTTTTACTTCTTTGATTTCCTAAATAAACTGTAACTGCATTAAATGAACGAACTCTTGATAATGCAACATACAATTGACCATGATTAAAAACATCTTTTCTTAAATCAATTGCAATTTTATTAAATGTCTGTCCTTGAGATTTGTTTATAGTCATAGCAAATGCTAATTTAATTGGAAACTGTCTTCTTTTAAATGTAAAGGGATAAACATTTTCACAATACAATAATATTCGATGTATGAATACAATATTTCCACGCTTATCTCCCGTTAATATTTGGCATTTAATAACATGATTTGATAAAGCTAAAACCAATAATCTTGTTTCATTGCATAAGCCTTCGTTAATGCTAAGGTTTCTTATAAGCATTACAACGGAATTTATTCTTAAATGCAAAACATGTGGTGGTAAACCAGGTGGTGATAGAGTGTTTAAATAATCAGGTAAAATGACTTCATGATCATTATTATTATCACCATTATCTACACTGTCAATACTTCTATAAACTTTTTCTTCCCTCTTATCTAATAACTGTACTACATTATTATTAATTTCATCTACATCAATATTTCTAGGAGCTAAAATAGCACACAATGCCAAATCTTCAAATCTTTTCTGTTTAATCAAGTCTCCATATACGTCTGTACTGATATCAATATTTCCTTCTTGCAGAATGTTATCTGGTAATTGAACACAATCTTTTACATTGTTAGATGTGCCATTTCCTATTTCAAGTAAAAAATTAACAAATTTTGTTTCTTCCGGTAAAGCTCGCATGTTTTCAGATAATGTAAATTTTGAAAATATCTTCCATAATTTGCTATATTTAATTGACAAATTGATAATTTCAGATCTGGTACCATTTTGTTTAATTGGTAATACTTGTCTAAAATCACCTCCCAAAATTATCGTTTTACCACCAAAAGGAACATCTACTTGCATAATATCTCTTAATGTTCTGTCCATGATCTCTAAAGCATACTTCGGTAACATTGGAGCCTCTTCCCAAATGAAGACATCAACATCTTTCAAATACAACCCCTCTTTAGACTGCACTTTTATACTTGAAGATGAATCACTATATAATGGCACTGGCAAACCCAATACTTTATGAACTGTTTGACCCATTGGGAGCAAGGTTGCAGCTATCCCTGTAAATGCCATATTACAAACAGTTTTACCTTGACTCCTTAATAAATGCCACAATGTAATATACATAAATGTTTTTCCTGATCCTCCAAGGCCATCGACATATACACATCTACAAGTATTTTCGCTATTATCATTCACTGCATTTAATATAAAATCAACAATGTCTTTTTATTTGATATTCAATTTATCATACTTTTCTTTTCCCCACTCTTTTTTCTCTGCAATATTTATAGAATGTGTAATTTGAAAACTTTCAGTTTCATGTTCTATATCCATTAATCCAAAAAAATCATGTAAGTTATAACCTTCTTCAGATAACATCTTTTTTACATTTATGTATGCCATTTTTTCAGCTGCAATATTATAAACGTTTCTAGCATAATCTTCAGACATAGAAAATTTAAATTGTTCCCAAAGTTCACCAGCATTTATAGGACGACAGTGAATTAAAATTCTAACAAATAACCTTCGAAGTGATTGAGGCATCATCCATAAACTTGACTCTTCTAACGTTGCCTTCCATTCATGATCATCCTCTATGAGTCCTAATGCTAAACAAGCTGACGTAAATGTCTCATGTAATACGCCATTAACAGTCTTTAATGATTCGTATGAAATTGCACCTTTAGTTGTAAGTAATAATAATCGAAGGTGAAATAATTCTAAATGGCATGGACTAACAGAATAAATTCTGCCTATTGCCTTCTCCCTACGTAATCTCTTGTTCCATTTACATTCTTTTTTATCCCATGAATAGTATTCAGGAATCTCAGTATAAATATAGTGACGAGCGTTTGCATCACGTTGATTTAAATTGAAGTAGTCTAATAATTTTGTATCTTTATTCAAATTAAATGATATTTCTTGACCTGCATCTCTTTGCCGAAGAAGAATATTTTGCTCATTTTGCAAATGTATTGGTAAACGATTTATACTATGACTTTTTTTGGATAAACTTTTACTTAAAATTCTCCATGCTGCTTCTACTGGACCAACATATCTATTTTCTTCATAATGATTGATTTCATTATGATTAATAGTAGCTTCTCCATTACTATTTGTAATGATAATTTATGCAGCATCATGACCCTTATAAATATATTTATACAAATATTTCACGGACTTAATACTCGATACAACTTCAACATTAATATGACAATTGAATGTTTGCGAAAGTTTAGGAGAATAAGGTACAACAAAACGATTATCAACAATATATTCATTAGGTCTTGTATACGTTTTCCCTGTATCTCTTCTTCTATATAGCACATAACAATTGTCTTCAACAGTAGTGTCCTCTTGTAAAGGTTCAGGAAAATTTTTCGAGCATTTTCCATCAACGAAACACCAATCTCCACAGGGACCGTGTATATTGTTTGACATAATAATTTCATGTAATCTAGAATTAACCATCTGATCTGGTATTTCAGCTGAAATATGTCGATCGACACTTTCTGGTGTTAATATTTTTGAATTGGACTTCAATATAATCAATAAATGAATATGTGGTAATCCCCTTTTTTGAAACTCTATAACATAAACATACGACTTGACATCTTCAAAACATTTCTTCTTAACAATACATTCTATCAAATGCTTTACTTTTAAAGAAAAGACTCTTGCAACAATATCAGGTCTATCAGCTGCTGTTTGATTCGGTAATAAATTTTCTACTATTTCTTTCCACTGTGGATTACATGTCATTGTTATAAACAAATCCGGTTTACCATGTTTTGCCATAATAGCCATTGAATCTTGATATAGTTCCATCATATTACGAGGTGGATTGATAAATGTTGATGGTAACACAACCAATTTCCCTACAGGTGTATCATTGCTTTCCGCTACATCATTAATGTGATCTATTAACCCTCTGTAACTTTCACTTCGTAATTGTGTTTGATGATTTGCGCAATACTGAAGTCGATCTTTTTCCATTTTTACATAATTGTCAACCAGCCACTGTTGAAATAATCTTCCACCGCATAAAAACTGATTAAAAATATCATCTCTAATTGCCATTTTATATTTTACATAACATGCCCTTGATATTCTATGTTTTTTAATCTTTTATCTGTATCATTTCGAAGCATATCAAGGCAATAACCTTTTTCTCCAAAAGGATAAAATAGAGGATATATGAATGGTTCTACACAAGGGTCCAAACTACTAACTAATTGTAATTCTTTACTTGTTTTGTTGTATACAGTGACATAAGAATCAGGTACTTCACCTTCTAAATTTGTATTAAAAATAGCAGCTACTTCATTAACTCTTTGAAAATTAAATCGCCGTGAATCTTTTCCTTTTTTTAAAGTAAATAATAATTTTAATTCTGGAATTTCCTTATTATTTTTGGTCGCTAACTCTGTTTCTATTTCTATAACTTCTTTCATCATCCTAAACGATCGAGTGAAAGTATTATGATTTCTCATAAAATTCTCAATTCCTCCTACAATACCTTTATCCAATCTATCATTTTTGTTTAACCTGTATTCAATTGCATCATCAGGATCGTAAATAAACAATTGTCCATAAGACGGATCATCACCGTTTTCCAGGAATAAAGCATTATTCATTTGATAATATATTTGACCTTGGATTTGAAAACAATATGGTCCTGTTCGTCTACCATTAAAGTTAATAACATTAGCATTAAATGACGCAAAAGCAAATGAATTATTGTAACATCTTATATTCTGCTGAAAATGCCTTGATTTCTCATGTGAACCATCTAATAACGCTTGTAATTGAGATGGATAGTTCAAGCCTTTTAATTTAATACCTCCATGGCTACAACAATCAGAGTAAGAATAAATTTTTTTTTCACCTTTCTTCTCCTTCGAGCGTTTAGCATCAGAATGAGTAACTTTGGTACTAACTTCTTCATCTTTGAAGTGTTTAGCATCACAATGCGTACAATAAAATGACATTTTACCTAGGTAATCCTCTGCATAAGTACGTGAATGCAATTTATTTAATTCTATATTTTCTAGACAATTACGTAATGTACTCAATATATTTTTCTTATTTACATTACAATGGAAAATGGATGGAGAAACATCATCCTCAATAAAATCTTGATTACTTATTTCTACATTTTCTGACTGTGGAAGTGTGAGAAAGGATGTTGATGGTACAGAATTCACAACTAAATTATTAGAATCTGCATTACAAGTTTCTTTTTCTACCTCTTTTGATGCAATACTTTGCAATTCCTTTTTTTCTTTTAATTTAGCACGATAGGACCTCATTCTTTCTTTTTGGAATTTTCGAACTTCCATTTGTTTCTCTACAGTAAAATTAGTACTATAAGACCTTACTCTTTCTCTTTCTACAGCTACATTTGCACGACGACACTCAATTCTTTTCGTACTAACAATATTTTTATCAACTTTTTTTATTTCTTCTACTTCTTCCTCGGTAAATATTCGTTTTTCTTCAAATCGTTTCCCTTTTGTTAACGTGGCACTACAACTTTGCATTCTTTTCTCTGACAAAGTATTAATCTTTTTTTTTCTTTTCTTGTAATATTTTTGTTGTTCCTATTTCGTCTATTGGATGCAACATACTGAAAGGTTTTTTTTTGTGCAATTATAGGGGTCTGTAAATCAATAATTTTTCTTTTACTTTTTTCTTTTACTTCAGTACCCTATAATTCATTTTTCATTGATTTACTGTGTTCTTTTAATACATCTGCAGAAAAACTCTCAGAAATATTAACATTATTATCAGTAGTAACATTAGTGACTAATCTACAACACTTTTCTCCTTCGTCATTCGAATTCTTTGCAATTTTATCATTCTTCAAGTCATTTAATCCGTCACTTTCTACTTCATTTAAATGAAAAATAGATGCAGAAACAACTTCCTCAATGGAATGTCGATAATTTACTTGTACATTTTGGGAATGTGAAATTGTATGTAAGGATGTTGATGGTACTGAATTCTTAACAACAGATTCGGAATCTATATGGCAAGTTTGTTTTTTCACCTCTTTCGATATATTACATTGCAATGTCTTTTTTTCTTTTAATTTAGCACGATTACACTTCATTCTTTCCCTTTGCAATTTTCGAACTTCTATTTCTTTCTCTTCAGATAGTCACGCAAGATGAAGTTTTACCCTTTCTGTGCTCACATTTTTTTTGTCATTGTGCGGTTTCTCCATCTTATTTGGCATTTTATTTATATAATATAAATGTGTCAAATTGTAATAAATCTAATAATATCTGAAATTTGAAAAGCCAAATTTAAAAATGTCAAAATTTGTAATGATGAGTTTCAGAATTATGTTAATAGCAATTTTAACAGTGGGTCCGTATCATTTTGACACAAATTTTTTCGGGCAACTTGTTATATTGTACTCCCGAAGATAAATGTTATATTTTACTCCAGCTGAAATCAAAGATTTTTAAGTCTTATTTATTAAATAATTGATTTTAATACATTAAATTAATATTAAAAGACTTAATTAATCCAGTAAGACCAATTATTAAATAATTAAAACTTAAAAATCTTTAATTTTAGTAGGAGTAAAATATAACATTCATCTTTGGGAGTACAATATAACAAGTTGCCCGAAAAAATTTGTGTCAAAATGATACGGGCCCTTAACAGTTACTAATTATCTAAAAAGAAATGTACAAAATGCCGATAACGAATTTAATAAATTTCTAAGAATGAAATATTTCTAACATAAACGTTAACATTCCAATTTTATAACTTTTAAAAAATGATTGGTATTAAAAAACCAATGTACCCTTAAACTAACTTCCAAATTTTCCACTTCACAAATGTTCTATTATTTTACTAATTTTCAAATTTTTAACTATGCATTTTTCTAATGTTGTACTTTCTCAATCGTCCATTTTACCAATATTTCAATTAATTAAGTTAGATAATTTGAAAAAGATTTTGGATTATGAATCTAATTGGAAAAAACGCACTATTTCTGAAATGATTCATATAAATTCTATTCAACACACAATAAATATTAAAGAAGACTGTTTAACTTTGAATAAAATATTTTTACCTTTACTCAGACAATTGAACTCGTGATTAGATTTTTTCAGTGCCTCTACCGAGATTGTAATTTTTGTTTTTATTTAGAGTTCACTGACTTTTCTCAAATACTTAATCTCGACCGACCATAGAAGCAAAACAGTGCTATTTCCTATTTCAGTTTTGACTTGGCCGTCGATGGCTCAAGACACAATTTTAAATTATGATATGTATTATTTATTTATTTTTATGTTTGTAATGTTAACAATTTTTATGTTTGTAATGTTAACAATTTTAAAAAATATGACGCATTAAAAAAGTTACTATGGTCTAATATATATTAAAAAATGAGGTAAATGTGAACTTTATTTTTAATCTATTAACAACAAACTTAATTTTTATAAATATTTTGCTTTGTGTTGTGTTAAAGAAAAGTGTTAATGAAGTGCTTTAATAAAAAATTTTTAGCCTGATGAGGTTGGCAAACCCGGCCAACGAAACGTAGCGCAAAGATAAAAATTGCTTAATTTTTATTTCACTGACCTTCCCAAGATCAACCAAATCTTACATTAAATAAAATAATAATTATGAAGTTCGGGTCGCTTTTTGACACAAATTGTTGCAGAAACAGTTTATACGCACTTGTAACACAAATAACTATTTTTTAATCATATATTTTAATCATATATTTAATCATATTTTCTAGATGAGATTAAAACATTAACACTTTCCACATATCTAAGTTTTTATAATATCTTCAACATATTAAATTTTGCAAGGGTAATTTGCTCAGTTTATTAATTATTCAAGTTTAAAAATGTATAGAAAAAAGTTATTTTCAATATTACAAAATACACTCTGACATTTGTCGTTAAAATTATTGACGAAAATAATTTTGAATTTAAAATAAATAATCAATTGGCAAACTTTAAAGTGTATTTTTTAAATTGAAAAATAACCTTTTTCAATACATTGTTAAAATTGAATAATTCCTAAACTGACCAAATTACCCTAGCGAAAATTGAATATGTTACAGAAAATGTTTTTTTGTTTTACGTCTGGGAACAATATAATCTTTGAAGAATGAAAAGTCGTAATCTCCAGAGAAAGTCAGTCCTTTATTTCAACGCATCTAACGTGTCGTCAATAATAAAAAACGTCGACGTTTCGCCATACATATATGTAGGCCTCCTCAGGACAATATAAACTAAAATAAACAAGATAACTATATATATACAATGAAGATTATACACAAAATTTCAGGTTATTCCAACAAAACAATATTTTACATTACAATCATAAACTTAAAATAAATTATAAAACTTACATCATAGTCAAATATAAAAGAATATAATCCATTGTCAAAAAATTTAAATATTTCACAACAGAAGTCAAACACTAATAATAAATAATATAAATAAAAACAATACAAAAACAAAACAATATATTATCAGTCACATGTTAAAATCAGTAAGTTTGTGAGGTTAAAAACTAACATACACAATTCAATCATCCAGAGATATGTTAGAAAACTGTATTATCATCATTTCATACATGTATAATCTCAAGTAACTTATGTTTCATCAAATTATTCAACATTTATCCAAAATCACATTATATAAACAATTATAATTTTTTAAATCTGTAATTAAATTTAAACTGTTATCTTTTTCTTTTTTTATAAAAAACATTTCACCCACCTTTCGTTTAAATTCATTATTTTCTTTATGAACAACTTTGATGTTATTAAAATCAAATTCATGAGTAAAATCATCATCTTTTTTATGTTCTAATTTATGTTGTGAGATAACATTATGATATTTCACGTTCAAATTAATATTTTTTCTATGTTCGTCACATCTTAAAAACAAATATCTTTCTGTTTGTCCAATATAAGTTTTTGAACAATTCATACACGGTAACTTATATATAACATTTGTTTGCTCTTTATAACTAATGGGATCTTTTCCTAGTTTTATCATATTATTAAAAGTGGCATAAGACCTAAATACTGTGTTTACGTTATAGTTTTTTAATAATCTTTTTATCGTCCAGGAATAATTTCCCAAAAAAAGGTATAGAAATAATAGGAGAGTCAGAAATAGCTTTTTTTGTTGTCAAAATCAAATCATTCTTATTATTATTGTCCTTCAAAAATTCTAACCTACTTTTTACATGTTTATCAATAAAATCACTAGGATACCCATTTAACTGTAAATCAAAACTAATTTTTTTAATATTTTTAGAATGGAAAGTTACGTCAGACAGTCTAAAAATAGTATCCACTAAGTTTTTAATTAAAGCTACTTTTTGTTGTATAGGATTGTTAGAATAAAAATTCAAATATCTGCCTGAGTATGTGTTCTTAGTAAACCAATCTCTTATTAATTTACCATCTTCCCCTCTAATTACTTAAACATTTAAAAAAGACAATTAAACGACTCTAATAACTTATATAAATCAACTTTTTTAATAATAATAAATGTATCGTCTTCATATCTAAAATAACATTTCACCCTTATATTTGAGTTATTTATTGCTGTTGTTTCTAGATCTTGTAAAATTATCTTGTTTATTTTAGTTTATATTGTCCTGAGGAGGACTACATATATGTATGGCGAAACGTCGACGTTTTTTATTATTGACGACACGTTTGATGCGTTGAAATAAAGGACTGACTTTGTCTGGAGATTACGACTTTTCATTCTTCAAAGATAATATGTTACAGATTTTATAAAGTGCTAATTTCTTCATTTCATCCAAAACAAAATTTACATTTTTAAAAATGTGTGTTTTGGGGTTAAAGTGCATAAATTAATAATTATATGAAGTTTCCATAAAATTTATTGAATAGGTTTCTAAAAAATAGACTCTTATAAATGGTGAAAAGTGATAGAGTACTGATCACCTTTAAATTGATTTTATTATTATTGGGTACCATTGACTTCCGTCCGAGGGCTGTCGCTGACACATTTTTTGAAAAAAAAAGTTTCAGAAAATATGAAACTTTAAACTTTTCTGAATCCAATAACCATAGTGTTATTGTGTAAATTCTATTTTTTTTAAGAGTTATTATTAATCAAATGTAGGAGGATTGTCTATTTAAAAAGGTTAATTCTGGTACTTGAAGTAAACAGAACAATTTCATACTGCTCTATTTACTTTAAATTTTAACCTTTTTGAATAGAGAAATTTTAAATTTAATATTTTCTCATTAAAGCAAAACGCCTTCGCCAAATTTTAATAGCAAGTAAATTATATTAATAAAAATATATATTCAAATCCTCAAATTATTGGGAGCTCCCAAAAAAGTTAGATGATTTAAAAAATCTTGAAAATTTTTACAAGTACAAATTTTTCAAATTATATTATTATTTTAAAATAATGTATTTTAATAAGATTTCTATCATTTTTAGAATCAAAATAACGGGATTTATATTTCTGGTAAGTTTTGATTTCTAATATGTAATAATTTTTTAAGTATAACGTGTTTGTAAAAAGTGACAAATTTAAGGTTACGAAATCACATCGTAAACCTCCTACATTTGATTAATAATAACTCTTAAAAAAATAGAATTTACACAATAACACTATGGTTATTGGATTCAGAATAGTTTGAAGTTTCATATTTTCTGAAACTTTTTTTTCCAAAAAATATGTCAGCGACAGCCCTTAGAAAAAAGTAAATGGTTTTACCCTATTATTCTTTATTATATACAAAATTATGTAAAACAAAATAAATATTTGGATGTAAATTAAACATATTTTTTTTACAATGAAATAATTACATGAATTTTTTCCTAATAACAAATATTTGAAATGAGCATTAAAAACGCCATTTTTCCTAGACAGTTGCTTCTTTAATTATCATTTTATTGCTGCAAAAAATGTATCTAAATCAATTTCAGAACTTCAATAATACATGTAATACGGCTTTACATATTTATTAAAATATGTCATCGACCACCTTTGGTCGAAACTTAGTGGTTTAAAATATGTCCTTAATATTTAAGCATATTCAAATTGAACCATTTTTTAGGATGTTATTCTGCTGGTGGAAAAGATTTTCCTCCATTACCTCCACCTGGAAGTCCCAGCAAAAAAAAAAAAAATAAAAGCCGAAAGCAACGTTCGCTTGGAGTAGAAAAAATTTCTCCTGGTCTGCAAGAACAAGAGCAACTTGCTCAAGTTGATCTGACCATTGATGAACAACCTACTGAACAACTTGCTGCAGATGATCCGCTAGTTGCTCAACAACTGGTTTTACAACTCGATCATGAAGGGGAGGAGGACGAGCAACAAGTACTTCATAATGCTAACGAAGCGGTTGTGGAGGAAAATAAGGTTGCTGAGCCTCCGGGAGAACAACCACCGCCTCTGGGAGAACAACTTCCGCCTCCGGGAGAACAACCACCGCCTCCGGTAATACAACCACCGCCTCCGGGAGAACAACTACCGCCTCCGGGAGAACAACCACCGCCTCCGAGAGAACAACCACCGCCTCTTGGAGGACAAGGTGAAATTAGAAATGGAGAAGAAGGATTGGGAGAGAGAGAAAAGGGAGTTGTTGGCTCAGAAGGGGAAAGAGCAGGAGGAGTCAGAAAGAAAAAAAATAATTGAATCAGGGATTGAAGAGCAGAAGAGGGTGGACAAACAGGCTTTCAAAGTAAGTTTTTATTTTTTAAATACTTTTTTGTCAAGACAACATTTTGAAGTGTGGTGAGAAATTATAAAATTCAGGATGTCAAGGAATCTGTGAAATCCGCGTGAATGCCGTTAATTTAATTTCTCGTGAAAAAAACCAAAAAAGTTTGACAAAAATTCTGTAAAAAAGCTTTTTTTTATTTTAGGTACTAACAACTTTCTATAACGTTAATATTAATTTTTTTTTCAAATTTTTTTCGTGTTATAGATTTTCTTTAATTTTCCCCTTTTTACGCAGATTCTTCTAGTTTATTTTTTACTATTTTTTTTAAACATTCAGGACAATTTATTCATTTCCATATTTCGGTAGGGAATACACCTTTCTTTTTAACTTTATATTTTTTTTAGATTTGCTCGATTTTGGTAAACTTATTTCATTTTCTTAATATTTTTTTAGATTTAATTTATTTACTGTTTCATAAATTTTCTACATTTTATGGATTAGTAAAAAGTAGTAAAATAGTTTGAATAACAAAAAAAAAAATAATAATTTAATAAAGTACAAAAAAATTGAAAAAATTTTATTTTTAAAAAAAATTTAGAAAATATGAAATTTGTGAAAATAAAGTAAAAAAATAAAAGCAAGAAAGAATAAAATAAGAAAATGTAAAAAAAAAGATGTAAAACGAGTACACAAACATCATTGTAAACAAATTGGACTGACTTTAAACCCGTGTTGCTTGTACGATAGCTTTTATTCCAAAGGCACAAACGGGGTGCTTTTAAATGCCTGCAGGTTAGGGTCTAAATAAGTTCATCTGTTTGACCGTGTGAAAATGGCGTCTATTATTTCCCTAAGGTGGAAAAAATGCATGGATCAGCTGTTTCACGTCATTTTCACACGGTTGAACAAATAAATGCGTATAGACCCTGCCTAAAGGCATCTAAAAGCGTCATGTATGTTCCTACGGAATAAAAATAATTTTGCTGTCATCGTTAAAAAACTTTCAAAAAAACTTATTAATTATTTGACTCTAAGAAAGTTATCAACTTTTACAAATTTTTAAGGTATTTCTCCGATGGGCAGTCTCTGCCAAAAGTTAGTATTTCAGTTAATAGCGATTATTAATTAATATAATTTATTTCTTAACTTATTATTGATCATGAATAGTAGATCAGATATCGGCCAATAGTTTTTTAATAAGAATGTTTAAAAAATTAACAAAAGTTGCTAAATTTTCACCGTTTTTTAAAGATACCTTTTTCACAAGTCTATATCTTTTCTTACCATTTTTTAAAAAATGGTAGGGGAGAATGGGGAGTTATGAAGCACGCTTTTTTTGGGGGTCAAAACTTCCACAAAAATAATTTATTTCCATACTTTCTTTAATGGAATCTCTAGAGCATCTAAAAATACACTTCCTGGTTGAACGATTTGAATAAAAAAAAAAATTATCCATATTTTTTGCTTGTTGTCCCAAAAAACGGGTTTTTTAAGTTTTCAAAAATCTTGGGGAGTTGTGAAACACGACTAAAAATTGCAAAAAATGGCATTTTTTGGTAACAAATCTTTATTGGGACCATAGAAAATTATACATTATTGGGTTTATTATGTATCTATTAGAGAAAAAAATGACAAAAATTTAAATTTTAAAAAAAAAACGCAAAAAATGTAAAATTGCTGGATCATTCTGATTCGCAATGAATCCAATTAGAACACACAAAAAAATTTTAATTTTGACCTTAAAAATTAACAAGGACCGATTGTTACACAAATACACAAAGTTTTTAAACTTTGAAATTTTTAAAGTTGAAATCTGCCACATTTGCCATGCTTAACAACTCCCCAATTTATGTGCTTCACTTCTCCCCATTCGTTATTATTTCAAGATTGACACCGCATCAGTAACAGATCGAGTGATTTCATATAAATCCTTTTACACGTCAAAAGCCAAATCCTTGCTGATTATTTTGTGTGTAATAAAATTTTGGATTCACTTGATAGTTTAAAGAAAACACTGCAAACGCGAATGCTAAAAAAAACTTTTTAACCAAAATGTTGAGCCACCTATCTAGAAAGATACGACAAAAGTGTCCAAACGGGACGAGTGCTTCAAAAAAAACTGAGACATTAAGTGAAAAGAAGTTGACAAAACGTGGGAGCTACCCAATCTAGTACTAGCGACATCTGTGGCCGTGCTTCGCAACTCCCCATGCTTCATAACTCCCCAATCTCCCCTACAATTTAGGTAAATAATAACTTATTTTCTTGAGAAAAACGAACTCTACAACTTCACCTCGTGAGATTTTTAAAAAAGTGGATAATTTTTTAAATACAGCAATTTGTTTATAAATATATTTCTAAACTTTTCTAAATATTTATAAAGAAATTGCTGTATTTAAAAAATTATCCACTTTTTCAAAAATCTGACGAGGTGAAGTTGTACAGTTTGTTTTTCTCAAGAAAATAAGCAATTATTTACCTAAATTGTACCATTTTTTAAAAAATGGTAAGAAAAGATACAGACTTGTGAAAAAGATATTTTTAAAAAAAGGTGAATATTTAGCAACTTTTGTTAATTTTTGAAACATTCTTATTAAAAAACTATTGGCCGATATCTGATCAACTATTCATGGTCAATAATAAGTTAACAAATAAATTATATTAATTAATAATCGCTAATAACTGAAATACTAACTTTTGTCAGGGACTGCCCATCGGAGAAATACCTTAAAAGAAATGTACTAAAACCAATTTTTAAAAGTTAGTTAAAAGTAAATGAAAAAAATGGCCGCCATTTTTATACGGTCAAACAAGTAAATGCATTTAGACCCTAACCTACAAACATTTAAAAGCACCAAGTTTGTGCCTTTGGAATAAAAAGTATCGTAAGCAACACGGGTTTAAAGTCAGTCCAATTTGTTTACGCTGATGTTTGTGTACTCGTTTTGTCTCGGGTTTCGCCCTCGACTGTCACTCGTACACACATCATCAGCGTAAACACATGGCTGCCTTTAACCCCTTGTTGCTTAGTATACTATTAATATTAACATATAAAAAACTTATCAAAGGTTAATGTTTTTAAAATTGCTAAGCCCAAGAATTTAACAATTTGCTTAATTACAACAAATATTTTGATAGGTAATTTTTTTGGAAAAATTATGGAGTCAAATAATTTAACAAAATTTAATTACAATATTTTCAAAGTTTTAATTCACAAAAATGTTGAAAACACTTTATTTTAATGCTAATTCTTTTGAATTCGAATGATATTTCGATATGAGACCTAAACTTCTTGATTGGATTTAATTTGATTTTTGGTTTAGAAATCGTTATTCGCATTTCTGTATCATTTATCAGTTTATTAGCGTGAGATAATTCTACAAACTATAGAAAAAAATAATACAATCCTAAAATATATTTACTAACACGCAGAGGAATCTTCTTAAATCTTTTTAACCTTTTACTTACCCCCAACCAAGCAGATATGTTCTTTTTTCATTTATGAAAATTTACTATATACTATGATATTTTTCGTATAAAAATTTGATTTATTTAACAATTATATATTATATATCCTAAATAATATAACTGTATGATATATATCTCTTTCTAAATGTAAATGCTATTCGTTAAAAAATATAACTTTCCGAGTAAATATCAGGTAAAAAAGATTTAAAAAGCGTCCTGTATGAGTTTAAAAAAAATAGTAAACGTCTGAAATATGCGAAAAATAAATTGTTCCCACAAATATAAATTGCTGAAAGAATCAAAAGATTATCAAAATTGCAGACGAAAATATTCGTGACATTTCTTTAATGAAGGAAGCCAAAAGCGAAATGCTTCTAGGAGAGTTTAATAAAAAATTGTTTTAGGGAAGAAGCGGCGCATCGGCTAAATCAGCATACGATCATTTAGAGCGCGCATGGTATTCTGTAGAAACTGCTGATGTTTGAATTGTCATAACTTGAAAAATATCCAATAAAACCATTTTCTGATTTTTGATAATGAAAAAGGAGCATTTAATGACATTAAATCAATCACAATCCAAAAATCGATTTATTGCTTCTTAGGTACCTTTTCTCGGAGCGCGTCACATATTTATCCTTTCTAAGAAGAATTGATACACGAAGAATAGTGAGTTAGCCGCTGCTGCCAACCAAATTTAGCAAACACTTATTTAGTCACCGCAGCTATGTATTAGCTAAGGCAGCATGTACATTTCCTACGTCTGCTAAAAGTACGCTATGGTAGGTAACAAATTTAGATCCCATATCTAAATCTAGTGTGACGTAGTTTATGAACAGCCCCTATAAACTAATGACATACTTCAGGTACACGTTAGCTGCAGTTTCATTATATTCTTTGTCCATAAATAATACTATGTAAAGCAGCTGTTTTAAATTCATTGAATCCTGAATAACATGAAATATACTTCATAATAATGATTAATTTTTTCGAGGAAAGAAAGGGCCCCATTCACGCCCATTCCTGTGAGGTACAACCATTATTATCACTGTTTTTCAATCACACATGCGGAAGACTTTCTTTTCCATACATGTACATTGAAATACAGAGTATTTACCTCTCCATTAGGGAAAAGGAAAAAGGAAAAAGGAAAATCTGCGTGGAAACATATTTCCAGGCAGTTGTGTTTTCTGGTATTATTCTTAAGATTCTTATTTTAAAAAGTATAATGAAAAAGTTTAATAATTTATATTCAATGTCAGGGTATCAAAAAGTATATAATTCATTTTATTCCTTTATTTAGTCCTTTTTTAAATTTAACATTCTTTGCTTTTCTGCATCATTTAAAGTAGAAATAGGTGAAAAGTCATCCTCAACAGAATGTTAACAATGAATTTTTAAATTTTTGAAGTCAGAAGCACTGTTTAAAGATGTTTATGGTATAAAATTCAAGAAAGAATTTCCAAGATCTGCATTACAAATTATTTTCAATCATTTTGGAATCTTCTATGTTCCTTATTTTTGCACTATAGAACATTATTCTATGCTTCCCTAAATCATTAATCTTCTTCTTATGTGTTAAAATTGCAGAACAACCTTCCACACTTTCTGTGCTTCAGTTATTTTTACAAACAATTAAGAGTTATTGTTTTCCTTCTCCGGTAAAATTATTTCATTCTAATTGTTGTAATTCATTAGATCTAGAAAACTAATTTTACAAAACTTAATTATCTAATAAACAATTGTCTAATATTAAAACATCCAATAACCAATTCTTGAATTAGCAAATTAGCAATTTACACGTTTACTAATTCTTACATTAAATAACTATACAATAACAATTTAATTATAAAAATTTTTGTAATTTACTAAATTTACAATGGATATATTTTTTAAATATGAATTACTCTATTAAATAATTAATAAACAAGTTCAAAACTTTAAAATGTCGAATTTACTATTTTTTGTTTGCAGGGAATACAATTACAAGGACTTACCTCTATCTTTACAAGTGATTGTTCAATAACTGACTGTAATTGTATTACACCATATACTGATAAAATGAGCCTCTAATCCGAACGTATAAATAGCTCTGTTAAAAAAAAATATTTAAAAGTATATCAGATATAAAAACAAAGTAAATAGTTAAAAATATAAAAAAAAATATGGAAATGTTATCAAGAATTCATAAAAAATTATTACAAATTTAAATAAATGAATACATAAAACATTCTAAATGTAGTTCAAAATGTGCTTACAACCGTAGTTCGTATATCGTCCGATAAGTTGTTTAATTTTTCTTAATGGTAATTAGAATAATGTACATGAATCTCAAAATGAAGTATTGAATCTGAAATTTAAGTACGTTATGTATATTTCATGTCAATACATGTACTACATGCATGTACATATAAAATTGAAATTAAAGGTTTTTGTATTTGTGTTTTAAAGAAAAATTGTAATGAAAAATGTCTTCATAACATTTGGAACTTAAATTGGAAAACATTAAATTTGTGCACTTACTATTCTAAACATTAATTTTGTTTATTTGTAGGTAAAATCCTTTTTATCAAAATGTGTCATGAATCATATAAATCCTGAATTAAATACAACTAAATATTAACGATTTGCATTATATTTGAGAAAAAAGAATAAAAGTAATAAAAAATGAATTAATTCAGAACTTGTATAAGTTTCAAATGATTTAAATCTAAACAAAGGACCTTCCGATGTTATTCAAAAAAGATTTTCATGCATATTTTTACACACTTTCTTAGATAACTTTCCTAATGAACGTAACATTTTAATATTATCTGTAACCATACATTGTCATGATATGCTTTCAACTGTACTACAGACTACTTTCTGAATATATTCTATTTCTACAATAATAATCATTCCAAAATTTCATTGTAAACATAATTCTTAATACATTTTTTACTTCTTTGATTTCCTAAATAAACTGTAACTGCATTAAATGAACGAACTCTTGATAATGCAACATACAATTGACCATGATTAAAAACATCTTTTCTTAAATCAATTGCAATTTTATTAAATGTCTGTCCTTGAGATTTGTTTATAGTCATAGCAAATGCTAATTTAATTGGAAACTGTCTTCTTTTAAATGTAAAGGGATAAACATTTTCACAATACAATAATATTCGATGTATGAATACAATATTTCCACGCTTATCTCCCGTTAATATTTGGCATTTAATAACATGATTTGATAAAGCTAAAACCAATAATCTTGTTTCATTGCATAAGCCTTCGTTAATGCTAAGGTTTCTTATAAGCATTACAACGGAATTTATTCTTAAATGCAAAACATGTGGTGGTAAACCAGGTGGTGATAGAGTGTTTAAATAATCAGGTAAAATGACTTCATGATCATTATTATTATCACCATTATCTACACTGTCAATACTTCTATAAACTTTTTCTTCCCTCTTATCTAATAACTGTACTACATTATTATTAATTTCATCTACATCAATATTTCTAGGAGCTAAAATAGCACACAATGCCAAATCTTCAAATCTTTTCTGTTTAATCAAGTCTCCATATACGTCTGTACTGATATCAATATTTCCTTCTTGCAGAATGTTATCTGGTAATTGAACACAATCTTTTACATTGTTAGATGTGCCATTTCCTATTTCAAGTAAAAAATTAACAAATTTTGTTTCTTCCGGTAAAGCTCGCATGTTTTCAGATAATGTAAATTTTGAAAATATCTTCCATAATTTGCTATATTTAATTGACAAATTGATAATTTCAGATCTGGTACCATTTTGTTTAATTGGTAATACTTGTCTAAAATCACCTCCCAAAATTATCGTTTTACCACCAAAAGGAACATCTACTTGCATAATATCTCTTAATGTTCTGTCCATGATCTCTAAAGCATACTTCGGTAACATTGGAGCCTCTTCCCAAATGAAGACATCAACATCTTTCAAATACAACCCCTCTTTAGACTGCACTTTTATACTTGAAGATGAATCACTATATAATGGCACTGGCAAACCCAATACTTTATGAACTGTTTGACCCATTGGCAGCAAGGTTGCAGCTATCCCTGTAAATGCCATATTACAAACAGTTTTACCTTGACTCCTTAATAAATGCCACAATGTAATATACATAAATGTTTTTCCTGATCCTCCAAGGCCATCGACATATACACATCTACAAGTATTTTCGCTATTATCATTCACTGCATTTAATATAAAATCAACAATGTCTTTTTATTTGATATTCAATTTATCATACTTTTCTTTTCCCCACTCTTTTTTCTCTGCAATATTTATAGAATGTGTAATTTGAAAACTTTCAGTTTCATGTTCTATATCCATTAATCCAAAAAAATCATGTAAGTTATAACCTTCTTCAGATAACATCTTTTTTACATTTATGTATGCCATTTTTTCAGCTGCAATATTATAAACGTTTCTAGCATAATCTTCAGACATAGAAAATTTAAATTGTTCCCAAAGTTCACCAGCATTTATAGGACGACAGTGAATTAAAATTCTAACAAATAACCTTCGAAGTGATTGAGGCATCATCCATAAACTTGACTCTTCTAACGTTGCCTTCCATTCATGATCATCCTCTATGAGTCCTAATGCTAAACAAGCTGACGTAAATGTCTCATGTAATACGCCATTAACAGTCTTTAATGATTCGTATGAAATTGCACCTTTAGTTGTAAGTAATAATAATCGAAGGTGAAATAATTCTAAATGGCATGGACTAACAGAATAAATTCTGCCTATTGCCTTCTCCCTACGTAATCTCTTGTTCCATTTACATTCTTTTTTATCCCATGAATAGTATTCAGGAATCTCAGTATAAATATAGTGACGAGCGTTTGCATCACGTTGATTTAAATTGAAGTAGTCTAATAATTTTGTATCTTCATTCAAATTAAATGATATTTCTTGACCTGCATCTCTTTGCCGAAGAAGAATATTTTGCTCATTTTGCAAATGTATTGGTAAACGATTTATACTATGACTTTTTTTGGATAAACTTTTACTTAAAATTCTCCATGCTGCTTCTACTGGACCAACATATCTATTTTCTTCATAATGATTGATTTCATTATGATTAATAGTAGCTTCTCCATTACTATTTGTAATGATAATTTATGCAGCATCATGACCCTTATAAATATATTTATACAAATATTTCACGGACTTAATACTCGATACAACTTCAACATTAATATGACAATTGAATGTTTGCGAAAGTTTAGGAGAATAAGGTACAACAAAACGATTATCAACAATATACTCATTAGGTCTTGTATACGTTTTCCCTGTATCTCTTCTTCTATATAGCACATAACAATTGTCTTCAACAGTAGTGTCCTCTTGTAAAGGTTCAGGAAAATTTTTCGAGCATTTTCCATCAACGAAACACCAATCTCCACAAGGACCGTGTATATTGTTTGACATAATAATTTCATGTAATCTAGAATTAACCATCTGATCTGGTATTTCAGCTGAAATATGTCGATCGACACTTTCTGGTGTTAATATTTTTGAATTGGACTTCAATATAATCAATAAATGAATATGTGGTAATCCCCTTTTTTGAAACTCTATAACATAAACATACGACTTGACATCTTCAAAACATTTCTTCTTAACAATACATTCTATCAAATGCTTTACTTTTAAAGAAAAGACTCTTGCAACAATATCAGGTCTATCAGCTGCTGTTTGATTCGGTAATAAATTTTCTACTATTTCTTTCCACTGTGGATTACATGTCATTGTTATAAACAAATCCGGTTTACCATGTTTTGCCATAATAGCCATTGAATCTTGATATAGTTCCATCATATTACGAGGTGGATTGATAAATGTTGATGGTAACACAACCAATTTCCCTACAGGTGTATCATTGCTTTCCGCTACATCATTAATGTGATCTATTAACCCTCTGTAACTTTCACTTCGTAATTGTGTTTGATGATTTGCGCAATACTGAAGTCGATCTTTTTCCATTTTTACATAATTGTCAACCAGCCACTGTTGAAATAATCTTCCACCGCATAAAAACTGATTAAAAATATCATCTCTAATTGCCATTTTATATTTTACATAACATGCCCTTGATATTCTATGTTTTTTAATCTTTTATCTGTATCATTTCGAAGCATATCAATGCAATAACCTTTTTCTCCAAAAGGATAAAATAGAGGATATATGAATGGTTCTACACAAGGGTCCAAACTACTAACTAATTGTAATTCTTTACTTGTTTTGTTGTATACAGTGACATAAGAATCAGGTACTTCACCTTCTAAATTTGTATTAAAAATAGCAGCTACTTCATTAGCTCTTTGAAAATTAAATCGCCGTGAATCTTTTCCTTTTTTTAAAGTAAATAATAATTTTAATTCTGGAATTTCCTTATTATTTTTGGTCGCTAACTCTGTTTCTATTTCTATAACTTCTTTTATCATCCTAAACGATCGAGTGAAAGTATTATGATTTCTCATAAAATTCTCAATTCCTCCTACAATACCTTTATCCAATCTATCATTTTTGTTTAACCTGTATTCAATTGCATCATCAGGATCGTAAATAAACAATTGTCCATAAGACGGATCATCACCGTTTTCCAGGAATAAAGCATTATTCATTTGATAATATATTTGACCTTGGATTTGAAAACAATATGGTCCTGTTCGTCTACCATTAAAGTTAATAACATTAGCATTAAATGACGCAAAAGCAAATGAATTATTGTAACATCTTATATTCTGCTGAAAATGCCTTGATTTCTCATGTGAACCATCTAATAACGCTTGTAATTGAGATGGATAGTTCAAGCCTTTTAATTTAATACCTCCATGGCTACAACAATCAGAGTAAGAATAAATTTTTTTTTCACCTTTCTTCTCCTTCGAGCGTTTAGCATCAGAATGAGTAACTTTGGTACTAACTTCTTCATCTTTGAAGTGTTTAGCATCACAATGCGTACAATAAAATGAAATTTTACCTAGGTAATCCTCTGCATAAGTACGTGAATGCAATTTATTTAATTCTATATTTTCTAGACAATTACCTAATGTACTCAATATATTTTCCTTATTTACATTACAATGGAAAATGGATGGAGAAACATCATCCTCAATAAAATCTTGATTACTTATTTCTACATTTTCTGACTGTGGAAGTGTGAGAAAGGATGTTGATGGTACAGAATTCACAACTAAATTATTAGAATCTGCATTACAAGTTTCTTTTTCTACCTCTTTTGATGCAATACTTTGCAATTCCTTTTTTTCTTTTAATTTAGCACGATAGGACCTCATTCTTTCTTTTTGGAATTTTCGAACTTCCATTTGTTTCTCTACAGTTAAATTAGTACGATAAGACCTTACTCTTTCTCTTTCTAAAGCTACATTTGCACGACGACACTCAATTCTTTTCGTACTAACAATATTTTTATCAACTTTTTTTATTTCTTCTACTTCTTCCTCGGTAAATATTCGTTTTTCTTCAAATCGTTTCCCTTTTGTGAACGTGGCACTACAACTTTGCATTCTTTTCTCTGACAAAGTATTAATCTTTTTTTTCTTTTCTTGTAATATTTTTGTTGTTCCTATTTCGTCTATTGGATGCAACATACTGAAAGGTTTTTTTTTGTGCAATTATAGGGGTCTGTAAATCAATAATTTTTCTTTTACTTTTTTCTTTTACTTCAGTACCCTATAATTCATTTTTCATTGATTTACTGTGTTCTTTTAATACATCTGCAGAAAAACTCTCAGAAATATTAACATTATTATCAGTAGTAACATTAGTGACTAATCTACAACACTTTTCTCCTTCGTCATTCGAATTCTTTGCAATTTTATCATTCTTCAAGTCATTTAATCCGTCACTTTCTACTTCATTTAAATGAAAAATAGATGCAGAAACAACTTCCTCAATGGAATGTCGATAATTTACTTGTACATTTTGGGAATGTGAAATTGTATGTAAGGATGTTGATGGTACTGAATTCTTAACAACAGATTCGGAATCTATATGGCAAGTTTGTTTTTTCACCTCTTTCGATATATTACATTGCAATGTCTTTTTTTCTTTTAATTTAGCACGATTACACTTCATTCTTTCCCTTTGCAATTTTCGAACTTCTATTTCTTTCTCTTCAGATAGTCACGCAAGATGAAGTTTTACCCTTTCTGTGCTCACATTTTTTTTGTCATTGTGCGGTTTCTCCATCTTATTTGGCATTTTATTTATATAATATAAATGTGTCAAATTGTAATAAATCTAATAATATCTGAAATTTGAAAAGCCAAATTTAAAAATGTCAAAATTTGTAATGATGAGTTTCAGAATTATGTTAATAGCAATTTTAACAGTGGGTCCGTATCATTTTGACACAAATTTTTTCGGGCAACTTGTTATATTTTACTCCCGAAGATAAATGTTATATTTTACTCCAGCTGAAATCAAAGATTTTTAAGTCTTATTTATTAAATAATTGATTTTAATACATTAAATTAATATTAAAAGACTTAATTAATCCAGTAAGACCAATTATTAAATAATTAAAACTTAAAAATCTTTAATTTTAGTAGGAGTAAAATATAACATTCATCTTTGGGAGTACAATATAACAAGTTGCCCGAAAAAATTTGTGTCAAAATGATACGGGCCCTTAACAGTTACTAATTATCTAAAAAGAAATGTACAAAATGCCGATAACGAATTTAATAAATTTCTAAGAATGAAATATTTCTAACATAAACGTTAACATTCCAATTTTATAACTTTTAAAAAATGATTGGTATTAAAAAACCAATGTACCCTTAAACTAACTTCCAAATTTTCCACTTCACAAATGTTCTATTATTTTACTAATTTTCAAATTTTTAACTATGCATTTTTCTAATGTTGTACTTTCTCAATTGTCCATTTTACCAATATTTCAATTAACCAAATTTACACTTTGTCCATTTTCCAAATTTTACATTTTAATAATTTTGCAATTTACCAATATTCCAATTTACAAATTTTACAATTTACCAATTTTCCAATTTTCCAATTAACCAATTTTCCAATTTACAATTTTCTTCATGTACCAATTTTTCAAAGTATCAATCTTCCAATTTACCAACTTTCGAAATTACCAATGTCGCAGTTTAAACAAAAATGAAATTCGAACAACGCCGAGTAAATATTAAATCTTGCAGCAAGCACCAATTGAAATTTGAAGAAATACTGAGTTTTTAATTAACAATAGCGTGCTAAACGCACAGGGATTTCACAGTTTGTGGTTCTAAAGCAACAGAAAATAAGGTTACCTGGGATAGATAAAGACAACAATAGCGTACAAAACGCAGGTAGAGTTCACAGTTTATGGTTCTTTCTTATATTCTCGAGATTCGAGACTGAGGTATAGGTTTTACGTGGGATAGATAAAGACAAAAATAGAGTGAAAAATGTAAAGAGAGATGCAGAATATGAAACTGATAAGGACATCAATAGCGTAGAGTGATGAACAGTAAGAGACAATAAGGTATAGATGTACCTTGGATAGACAAATGGTGTTTACGGTATTTTGCTCCGAGAGCACTTGGAGCTCAGGGCTGGTGAACCATACTTAGAAGAAGAATGTATTCCGTTTTTTCTTTAAAACTATCCAATTAACTACAATTTAGTAAAATTAAAAAAAAGAAAACTAATTTTAACATATTTTTAAATATATGTAGTTAAAATTTATTGAACAAAATTGATTTTAAGTAAAAGTGTTTACATAACCTAAATTTTAACCCTTCGAGCCCGGACCTGGGTCGTTTTCGTCCTGTCGTGTTTACAGGTAGAAAAAATGCTTAAAAAAATTGAGAAAATTCATAGATCTTTATCAATCCTTCTAGTTGAAGTAACAATTACGTTTTTTAAAAAAAAAAAATTTATTTATTATTATTATTAAAAAATAGAGTTACATACTAAAAAATTACTTCTTCACTTAAAAAATGATAACTTTGAGCCAAATGAAGATATCAATAAGTTTAAAAAAGGAAATTAAAGGTGAAGAGTGTGCCTTTCAGAAAAAAATAGTGCATTTTATTTTGTTTAAAAAAAAGCTAAATTTTTTGACTTAATAAATGGTAAAAAATTACTTTAAAATTTTTAATTAAAAATTATATTGACTTTTTTTAATGAAAAAAAAACTATTTTAAAATTGGTATAAATCATGAAAAACTCAATATTTTAGTTGTTAATAACAATTTTATTTGTTTAAGCAATCCATACAAAAAACAACAAAGTTTAAAGAAAAAAAGAAAAAAATTATTTACACTTTTTGCACCTTCCGAGCCCGGACCTGGGTCGTTTTCGTCCGCACGCAAATTGTCGCACCTCTCCTGAAGGCACAAGGGACACTATTGCTCTGCTATTCGGCAGAAGGGTTCAGGCAAACCATAACTTTTTTTACGGATGAGTAGTGACGCCTTTGGCAGTCGTTTTTAGAAATTACAGCAATTTGAAATTTCGCCTGGGTCGAAAACGACCCAGGTCCGGGCTCGAAGGGTTAAAAATTTGTGAAAATCGATTTAATTGTTTATTAAATGAAATAAATTGATCCTTAGCAATTAAAGCATAAGATAAATCTTTTTTGCAAAATAATTGTTTATTTTTACATGTTCTTTTTTTTAATTATGTTAACAGAAAAATTTAAATTTACTTCTCTTCCATTATTAAATCAAACATTGCTGTCAATAGATGTTTTTAGCCATAAAGTTTCAAAATTTTCTTCCATAATTAGTAAAATCGAGGCATGTTGTTTTTGCTCAATTCGCTCGGTCCTAGGAGACGGAGCACACATTTAGAGCTCAAAGATGGTTATGTCACACCGTTTTTGGTAAAAACATACATTAAGCTTACGAAATAAAAAATTCCATCACACTGTTCGCCTTTCAACCAATCATAGTCTTCAAAACTGCCTTGTAGCTAAAAGTTATGTCAAATAGAGGTTGTCCAATCCCTGAGCTCCAATCGCTCCTGAAGCGAAATACCGTAAACACCAAAAGTTAACCATAGCGTTAAAATGGTTTAAAATCAACTTTCGATGAAATTGAGCTAGAATTCTCTGATTTCTTTTCCATTTTCATGGAGCAGCCATAAAGAACTTATTTATTTGTAATTCGCAGTGTATATTCAATTGTTTAAAATTTTTTAATTTGTTTAAACAATTTATGTTTCTTATATCTTCGAAATTAAATATTTCTTTTAACAGCTGTCGATTCTTAAGTAACAATTGACAGAAAATTTGTTTCTTTAATATTTATTGTTTTTTTTTAAACAATCTAAATTGTTTGAAACAATTTTTCATTAAATTCTTTTAAAAGTATATCGCTTCCGACTTTCTTCATTCAAAAAATATCACGAATTTTTCCAATTTGCAATTTTCAAGATCTTTTGATTGTTTAAACAATTTATATATTTTCGACTTTAAATACTTTTTTTAACAGCTGTCGATTCTTTAGTAACAATTGAAAGAATGGACAAAAAATTTGTTCATTAAATATTTATTTTATTTCTTTAAAGAATCTAAATTGTTTAAAACAACTTTTTATTAAATTCTCTTAGAAATATTTCCCTTTTGACTTGCTTCATTACAAAAATATCACCGATTTCTCCATCTGCAATTTTCAAGATATTTTGATTGTTTAAACAATTTTTATTTTTGAAAACAATTTAATTTTCCCACATTAGACGCAAAATATCATAGTCAGTGGCGTAACTCTTAAGGGGCAAAGTGGGGCAATGCCCGCCATTTAATTACGCGAACTTGCATTTGCCCGAACGTTGAAATCACTGAGTTTGTATTTGTCCGAACTTTGACATCACCGAACTCACATTTGTGTTAAAGAAATGACCGTACCCTCTCCTCCACTTATCTTCTAAACTATTTCAGTTAGAGAGCAAAAATTTCGGACACAAATATTTTGTAATATAATGCTTAAAAAGATTAACATTACTTACTCTCTAAATCTGAATTAGTGATTTCCTCCTACAATTTCTTCATAACATACATCTTCAGTCTTAAAATGAAAATTAGTTAGTGAATGTCCTGGTTTCTATGTAGTATGTACAATTGAACTGTTCTATTAGTATATCTTAGAATGTTTGAAAGTAATGCTTACGAAGATACTTTTCAGCGTTTCCGGAGGCTGAAAAGTAGTCCTGATCGCCTGACGTTACCAGAAAGGATTTGCGCATGAGCAAACATCAGATGTTAATGGCGATGTATCCAGTAGATATTTCGCGACGCGATAATTTTGAACAATTTCGTAGTGAATTTTTGTGTTTGTGGTGCTTATTTGTTTCTGTGAAACATATAGAAAATTTTCTTGTGAACAATTAATTTTAGTGATTTCTGATTATGTATATAAACAAAATTTTAGTGTACTTCAGAAAATCTTGTGAAATTGGCAACATATTCCTGCAAAACTAAACTTTTAAATTTCGTATAGTTTCACAAGATATTTTGGATTTTATAAAAAACTAAGGATACTTTACAGTTTTTGAATATAATACCAAACCACACATAAGTTTTTGAGAAGAAATTTTTTAAAATATGGCTTTTATTCCTAACCTGCATCCGTCATATAACGAGATATTTCAAAATTTTGATAACTATTTTCTAATACAAATGTAGGCTTCATTTCAGATTTCTTAATAATTAACAATAGAATAATATAGTGTGAGGTTTGAAATTCAGCCCATTTATTGGCTTTAAAATAAATTTTAGTTTTCAGTGTGGCTTTTTTTCAGCCCACTGTGTGTATTGCTTTCATGTAATTTTCTTTTGCTGAATTTCAGCTGATAGCGGCTTCTTTCGTTTACACCTTCAAAGAAGTCCAAAATTTCGACTCGTTTTAATACTTTGTTTTTTGTGTGACAGTTACTATTTAATAGTGAAAAATTTCACTATTTCTTGGGTTCCTGACACCCTTATCTTCTCACTCGTTTGTCCGTCGCCCAAAACCATTACAACCCCCCCCCCCCCCCTAAAAGGACAAACTATTTGAGATAGAGAGTTGAAATTTGGTACACTTATGTATTTTCACGTGTAGATTACAGGAAAAATATAGCGAACATGATTGAACATGATGTTAATAGCGTTGTCAAGGTTAAATTTTTTTTTTTTAAAACATGTCACACCCCCTTATCTTCCAAACTATTAGACCTAGAGTATTGAAATTTGGTACTCATATGTATTTTCGCAAATTGAGTACAGCAAAAAGGTAGAGAACATGATAGGAATTGATGGTCATAGCGTTGTCAAGGAAAAACTTTTTTTTACAGAAAAACGTGCTCCCCCCCCCCCCTTTTTCCAAAATATTTAACTTAGATGTTTGAAGTTTGGTATACCTAGGTATTTTTACGTGTAGATTACAGGAAAAATAAAGCGAACATTTTTGGACTTAGTGTTTTAAAGTTATTAATGAAAAGTTGAAAAATGACAAAATACCCCTATGCTGGAGCTCAGCGTATTTATCCTTAGGTTACGATTTGGCAACAATGTGTAATTTTATACAGATTTTTTTAAAAACCCATAAAAATTGTGGTTTCAATTTATTATCATAGCATTTTCTTCGAAAAATTGAAATTTTACGGAAAAAAATTTTTTCCTTTCTAAACAGCTATGATATTCCACAGTGTCAGATCATTTTTCTGTACAAACTGTTCATTTTCATGTTTACATAACTTTAAAATTTAAAAATTAATCCCAATAATAAATATCTAAAAAATAATTCAATTGAATCGTTAAAAACAAAAAATTTAAAACAAATTTTCAAACTATTTTAAGTTCGTGTACGGAACCCTCAATATGCGAGTCCGACTCGTACTTGCCTGGTAATTTAATAGAAAACTACTAATTATTAGTATAAAACTACTAATTTCAAAGTGAAATATCTTCTAATTGAAAAAGTAAACATTTATTATTGCAATTAATAGATATTTCACTTTAAATTTAGTAGTTTTCTACTATAAATTAGGAGCTTTCTACTAAGAGATAGTAAAATTGTTTACTATTTAATGGTAACCGATTTCTATTTAAATAGAAAACCACTAACTCCATAAATGGCAAAGAAAAACATAATTCTAGATAAATGTAATAAAAGGTTGATTTTAAATAATTTTAGTTGTTTAAACATTCATACAAATAAAATTAATTAAATTAAATGAATTAATTTCTTTTCCTTTCGCAATTTAAAAAGTTGTAAGGTTTTGATATATTTAATTAAATCAGGAAATAGGAAAAAAATTGTTTACGGAAATTACAACTATTAAACGAATTAAAAATTAATTTAAAAACGTTGCGAATCTTATATTTCATTAAGTAAAAAATGTATACGACAAAGAAAATAAGAAGATAATGTTGTAGACCTATTTATTTACAAATGATTAATTTACGTTCTGGGTCGCTTTTAACCCTTTTATACCTGTGGTCTCTTATACATATAAAGAAATTAACAATTAATATAGGTTGTTTTGATTACCAACGTTCATATTATATGTAAAAAAATAGAAAGTTACATAGTACGATTATATAGGTAAGAACGATAATCAGTAGGTAGAATTTTAAAAAACAATAACAAAATTATATTTTTCACAATTTGCTTCAATACCCTTCAAATTTGTTAATAGGGATTTCTGGGGTTGCTGATTAAGAATACACCAATTTCAGATTATTGAAATTCGAGTTGGTATAAAAAAATACTATTTAATCAATGTTGAGTGCTTGTAGTTTTAATTAATTTTATTAATATTAATTACACGTAGTTTTTGGTGTTGAATCACATCTAGGGGGAGAAGGGATTGATTTTGATATCTCACCTGCGTTCGTCTAAGCAACTGTCTACACATTTTTGATATTGAATTTGATATTAAATTTTAGACTTAGGTGATGCTCTGTGCAGCACGTTGCGCGCACCTTTTATGTTCTAGTAGATAGAATATGCGAGAAATAAATTATTTACATAAATATAAATTGTTTAAACAATTGAAAAGACTTCAAAATTGCAGCCGGAAAAATTCGTGATAATTATTTAATGAAGAATGCAAAAAACAAAATTCTTCAAGGAGAATTTACTTCAAAGTTGTTTTAAACAATTTAAATTGTTTAAAAAATTAAATAAAATATTTAATAAACAAAAATTGATATAGTGTGATAGCAGGTAGCTTATGATTTCAATTTAGTTGGAATTGTTTTTATACAAGTAGAAAAGTGATTATTGGAAAATATTAAATAATATTTAAATAATATATAAATAATACTTGGGTACTTCAGTGAAGTCGGTTTTAACATTTTGAAATTAACTTCCCTGAAGAAGTTGACTGGAAATGAACTGCACATCTGCCGGGTAGTTAAAAACTTTAGAGAAATCGATATTTACATTTTGAGGTTAACTTCCCTGAAGCAGATGACCAGAAATGAAACGTTACGAAATATGTGAATTTCCCCTAAACATGTGCATCAAATTATTATTTGCATATTTTTATTCTTCAATTAAGTTATAAATATATAATATAAAAACATACATAAATTCCAAGTTTGATGCTTACTTTTCACTATAGCAAACATAAATAGCTGCAAACGTACAAAAACCGCAATGAAAATTAATAATCACAATAATTTATTTCAATAATGGTTATAAACAAGAAAAAATTAATTGAAATGGTATTCAATGGTCAAGACCATTTCAAGTAATATTACCGTAGAAATAAATATAAATTAATAAATAAAATCAATAAAAATAAAAAATTTGACTAAAAATAAATAATAAAATATAAATATAGAAATAAAAAAATGTGACATGTGATGGGGATCGATCTCTCGACGTGTGGGTTTGTGGTCGTTGCGCCTGGCTGCTGAGCCGCGGAGATTGAATGGGTCGATTTTAAAGAGAAATTAAGAGAAAAATGAGTAAATGATGAAAAATTAATAATTTAAATAAAATAAATAATAAAGTTATGTAAATGGAAACATGAAATTATAGTAAAATTGTTAAATAGAAAGAATTATAAGAATAATTTAAGTTAGTTTAAGTCTAAATAATAAGAGTTTCGTCTAAATTATTAGAAAATTAATAATAAATCAGAAAATAAGTTGTTTTTAATAAAATAAAAATAATAAAATCCAAAAAAATAACTAGTTAAATAAGAATTGTGAAAATTTAACAATAAACAACAAATATTAAATTGTTTATTTAAAAATTGTAAATAAAGACTAGAAATATTGTTTGAATTTTAATAAAAATATAGTCAAATGATGGGAAATAAAATAAAGTAAAATAATCTAAAATCAGAAATTTAATAAATTAATTATTCTTTGAGAAAATAAATAAATAAGTAAAAATTCGTTGCAGAATGTTCTAGAAAGTTCTAGAAGCTTTTAAAATTGTTTACTTTCCGGTTTCATTTTGGAGGGAAGAATAATTATTGGTAAAAGGAATTGTCTAAAATAAATAAGAGCAAATTGAAGTAATAGAAACAGTTTGCGCCAAAAATATCTTAGACGCGGGAGTTATTTGACTTTTAGCATTTCGGGGGTCAATAGTATATAAACAGGCGATTTTACAAGGGGGGTCTCTCTTCTTCTTTTGATATTATCTGAAGGTGAGGTGCTGCAGAAAAATATTTCGATTAGAAATATTTTTCAAATTACGAAGAAATTACTATTCAAACATTCAAACATTCAACGTAGTTCAAACATACATTATTGGATCTCACTGTCTCTTGACAATGTGTATCTTTTATATTTATTAAATATTAATTTTGATTAATATTTAATAAAGACACAAATTGAATATCCCCTGTTTTGGAGCTTTGTATGTTCTTAGTTAACATACCGGGTAACCATCCAGGATTGTTTAATTTTAAAAGATTCCTTGTTGAATGATATAGTTTCAATAAACAATTTAACAAAAAGTGGAGTGTTGTGGGGAATGGCCGAGCCATGCTCATGACATGTACCAAAAGTTTGTTAAATTAATGATTCCCAGTCCTCCGTGTAATGTTAGAATTTGCTGTAGGTTTGTCGACAACCATCTTTCTGAGCTAAAATAATAAAATTAGGTTGTCAATAAACCATATAAAAAATTATATATATAAAGAAAAAATAGCGTAGGGCATAGAATTATCCCCAAAAATTAAGGACTGTAGGTAGGATTGAATAAAAAAAAAAAGAAATTTAAAAATTGAGAAATTAACTAATAAATGAAATTTTGTTCTAGATTGGATTTAGAAAGATCATTTAGAATTGATACTGTTTGGCTAATCGTTGTTTTTATTTTTGATAAAGTGAGTTGAAATATAAATAGATATAGTTCAATTTGTTTGTTTTGCTTCTAAAAGACATTTGAATTTTCTAATTTGAAATAAAGATAAAGATTTCTGATTTCTTAAATTATTAATTTGGAATAATATATTTAAAGTCATTAATTATTCAAAATTTATTATTTATTTAAAAAGATTTGAAATTAAAATTATTTTTTTATTTGTTTAATTAAATGTTTATTGTTCAGGTGAGTTGAGGAATCTGTGATGAAGCTTGATATAAATTTATAAATATTAATAAAATCAAATTCCTAATAAAATCAATTTATTTGAACGATAAAAGAAATTGTGAGAATTAGAAATATTAAAATCAGAATAAAATTAAAATAGAATTTGAGAAATCAGAATAGATGAAAACAGGTAGCTAATTTCACGTTTAATTTCTTATATGATTTATGGATTTAAATGTCCATTATTTGAACTTATGTCCTTTTCTTTCTAAGATGCCTTGTCTTTCTTCTGTTTAAGTACAGATTGCCAATTCCCCGGTTAAGGAAAATAAGAGAGAGAACGATATATGCTTCAACTGGTACCCCTGGTGTCTTTTCTCTCGCTTTTCGGTTATCTTCTTTCTAACGCATTCGCTAGACATATCGGCGCCGGCTTTATTTTGATTTTGCTCGTATTTCGCGTGAAATAATATCAAATATTTTGTCTCTTTCTTTCTTGTACAGAAATATGTATACAAGTTAAATTTTTTCTTACTTATTGAAATAGAATTTAAAATATATTTCATCGCTTCGTGAATGATTTTAAACTCATTTTATTCTAGGAAATTTAAATGTCTGAAGTAAATAGAAAAATTAGGTGAAGGACGCATGAATTGGGTCATTTTAAATTTGGAATGTGTCATCCACATCTGCCGGGTAGTTAAAAACTTTAGAGAAATCGATATTTACATTTTGAGGTTAACTTCCCTGAAGCAGATGACCAGAAATGAAACGTTACGAAATATGTGAATTTCCCCTAAACATGTGCATCAAATTATTATTTGCATATTTTTATTCTTCAATTAAGTTATAAATATATAATATAAAAACATACATAAATTCCAAGTTTGATGCTTACTTTTCACTATAGCAAACATAAATAGCTGCAAACGTACAAAAACCGCAATGAAAAAATTAATAATCACAATAATTTATTTAAACAATTATTAATTACAATAATTTATTTCAATAATGGTTATAAACAAGAAAAAATTAATAAATAATCACAATAATTTATTTCAACAATTGTTATAAATAAATTCTTTATTTCGGAAAAAGTTAATAAATAGTTACAATAATTTGTTTAAACAATGGTTATAAATAAATTTCAAGTTTGATGCTCAGTTTTACCTATAGCAAATACAAAATACAAAAACAATTGATATAAAATACAAAAACAATCAATTAAATAATTAGTTATTTAATTTCATTAATTTAAACAATACAAAACTAATTTATAAATGTAGCGAACTTTTCATTTCGTTTAATTAAAAAAATTGTAAAAAAGTCTTGAACTTACAAACATTTATCAAGTTCTCGTACAAGGATGCCTTAGAATTTTCACACTGCTCTAAAATCTCTTTTCTCATTCTCCCTTTCTCTCTCTCTCTCAAACGAAGAACATCATCACACCTTTCTCTCTTTCCAATTTTCACGCTACACTGTTGTTGTCTTTGTCCCTTCCAGGCACATTCTATACTTTATTCTCTTTTTCTGTACGCACACTATTGTTCTCTTTATCTATTCCATATTCTTCATCTCTCTTTTTGCTTTCTTGTCCTACTCTAACCCAGGTAAATTCTATACCTTACTCTCTCTTACTTGCTGAAAAAGCATGTTCTGTACGCACGCTATTGTTCTCCTATTCTAACCCAGGTAAATTCTATACCTTATTCTCTCTTACTTGCTGAGAAAGCATAGCAGTATATCTTTATCTATGACTAACTACAATTTTTACTAATTTTTACACAAACTGTTGCAGAAACAGTTTATACGCACTTGTAACACAAATAACTATTTTTTAATCATATAAACAAAAAAGTTTGTTTTTGTTGATTGTATTAATTTTGTATTATATTCTAACAATTTTTATTGTCATATTTTATTATTATAAAACTTTTTAAAAATTAATTATTATATTAATTTATTTTAATTTATTTTTAATTTGATATTTGCAAATGAAACAGATTAGAATAAAGTATTTTCCAATCAAATAGCAGCACTTAAAAATTAAAAAATCGTAAATGTAGAATTGAAGTGAAATATATTTCTTTTTGAATGTCAGGAAATTTAAAATACATTTTAATAGGGTAAGTCCTGTGGAAATGTCAATGCGAGAGAGAAGACTAATTGAAATATTTTACAGAATTTGTTATATAATATAAATTACACAAGCCTGCAAAAAAAAATTCCTGTTGCTTGAGATCGGCAAGTCATTTCCCGTAGTTTTTGATGCGCTGAATCCGAATCTGTCAACGAAAACCTCCCATCACGTCAGGATTTTGAGAAAAGTGGGAGAAAACTTCCAAAAATCTCGTTTTTAGCACTTTTTGAAAATTTGTACCGAGTAATTCCGACGTGCTAGAGACTTGTCCTAGAGGTTAAATTAAAGCTTGAACTCTGTACTATACGAAGATATAGTGATATTGGCAACAACATGCTAAACTAACTGTCAAACATGATTTTTTTGACAGTTGTCAAGCATAAAAATAATGTCTTACACTGTCCGTAAATACAACTATTTTAAAAATTGATTGGATTTGCTTGATACTTTTTACTCCAGGGTTTTCGGGGTCGCTGAATACTTCCGAGTAGCAAATTTTAAGCGAAACCAATCAATTTTGAAAAAATCGTCCGCCAGATTCGACCCGCCATTTTGAATTTTTGAAATCTGATTACACATTTGTATTCAGCGACCCAGAAACCCCCGAGTAACAAGTATCAAGCAAAGCTAATCAATTTTTAAAATAGTTGTATTTACGGACAGTGTAAGACATTTTTTATGCTTGACAACTGTCAAAAAAATCATGTTTGACAGTTAATTTAGCATGTTGTTGCCAATATCACTATATCTTCGTATAGTGCAGGGTTCAAGCTTTAATTTAACTTCTATGACAACTCTCTAGCACGTCGGAATTACTCGGTACAAATTTTCAAAAAGGGATAAAAACGTGATTTTTGGGAGTTTTACCCCCACTTTTCTCAAAATCCTGACGTGATGGGAGGTTTTTGTTGCCAAATCCGGATTCAGCGCATCAAAAACTACGGGAAATGACTTACCGATCTCAAAGAACAGAATTTTTTTTTTTGCGGCTTGTGTTATTATTAATTATTAAGCTTCATTTCTGTGCGCGGAAGCAAATAAAAGCAAACAATTGAAAATAAAAAATGAAAAAGTATTTGAAATCTTAGTGTATTTGTTTTGTCGGTATCGTATTAATATAATAGAAGATTTTATTTTTTTTAATTACAATATCGTCGGGCATTGTCGTTCCGACCGCCCGGAGTCGATCGAAAAACATCACGCATTTAAAGTTACAATATCTGCGTCGAAAATTAATATAGAGACTTAGCTCTTAAGAGTTTGGAAATCTTATAAAATACTGCTTCCGATAATCAGATTATAATTTTTTTTTACTTTTTATATAAATATATTAGTTAATAAGTTAGAACGAAAAATTCTCGAATTTTTCAATATCGTTTAATACTTTTAACCGTTGCCCGATATACAAAAATTATACAAAATATTTTTAAATTACGTTTTTTTCTTCTATGAACTGCAGGCATTAATTTAAGCTAAAAGAGTTTAAAAAATATTAAGTGGTTTATAAAGTATGTCAAAAAATGCTCTAAGCATGTTTTTCTAAAAAATCAGTCAAATCCATGGTTTTACCTGAAAATGAAGGGTTTTGAGAAAAATATGATCGGACATTTTTAGACATATTTCGTAAACCACTCAATATTTTTTAAACTCTATTAGCTTAAATTAATTCCTGCAGTTCATAGAGGAAAAAAACGTAATTTAAAAAAATTTTGTATAATTTTTGTATATCGGGCAACGGTTAAAAGTATTAAACGATATTGAAAAATTCGAGAATTTTTGGTTCTAACTTATTAACTAATATATTTATATAAAAAGTAAAAAAATTATAAGCTTATTATCCGAAGCAGTATGGTATAAGCTTTCTAAACTTTTTTTTTATATGATTAAAAAACAGTTATTTGTGTTACAAGTGCGTATAAATAGGGAAATCGAGACTCGTGTGAAGTTTGCCGTGATCACACGGGTCAACATTTCCATAGATGCGCACATGTTGCACACACTATTTTCTGCAACAGTTTGTGTCCAAAAAGAAACCCGAACTTCATAATTAATATTTCAATGTTTAACAATGAATCAACGCGTCGCTATCAATGCATGGACTTTGAAATACTCGCATTCTGGGATTTCTTAAAACACTTTAAAACATTCTACGTGTTCTACGGTATAACAGTAAATAACAATAAAAAAAATATCATTGACAAATTTTCGTCCTTATCTGTCAGCAAAATTAAATGTAGACTTTATCTTCTATGTGGTTCAAAAGCAAATAAAAAATCAAATTATAAAAATGGACGACTTTAAAAATAAAGTTAGCGGACGGCCTTCGTTATTGGCAACAATCCTCAATTTTGACAAACTTTCGCCTTTGTCTGGCAGAAAAAATAAAATCTAGTCTTTCTCGCATATGTGGTTCGAATGCAATTAAAAAATTGAGTTATAAAAATGGACGACTTTAAAAATTAAGTGAGTGGACGGCCTTATTAGTGGCAGAAACTCTAAATTTTGACAAATTTACGCCTTTTACTGGCAGAAATGATAAAATGTAGACTTTTTCTCGTGTGTGGTTCGAAAGCAAATAAAAAATCGACTTATAAAAATGGACGACTTCAAACAAGCAATTGGATATTTTGAGCGTAAGACGTCAATTTTTTCGAGCAACTTTTTGCAGGAACTTCCATTGAAACTTGAACCCCCATGAGTTACATCACGTTCTACGTGGCACGATTTTGCCCAATCTAAAGTTTCTTGATTAAAATCCTGATGCATGTGATTGAAAATTGTTTTTACCACTCCCAGTAACAAATGAAGCTCCGGTGGCGGAATTATATCCAAAATAAGTTTATTAGAATCACCTGCGAACACTGGTAGGTGTGTGCAATTATTGTAGTGTTTAGCATATTTTTGTTTACTTCCTGCAGCTTGCCATGCAGCGAAACTGTCTGAGATGTTACCAATTGTCCTCAACTCAGCTCTCTCATGAAGATTGATTTTTTCTGCTATACACCATGTGCAAGGATGAATACTGCTGTGTCCATAATGCCAATAAAAATATTTGCAAGCTTTAGATCAGTTGCCACAGAGCCTTCAAATTTGTTTATGCCAATTGTAGACCATAATAAGGAAGCATTTTCATAATTTTCTTGACTTGATTGTGCTATACCAAGAATGAAAAGTTTTTTCACTCCAGAATCTTGAAATCGATTTATAGCATGAATTTCTCGACTTTTTTGTTGCGTATTTGAACCAGAAACTTGTTCCAAATTATTTTCATTTTCTTGTATTGACAAACACACTTTAAGAAATTTCCCTCTACCATCGATTCCGAATTTCAGATGCACTTGAGACAATTGGCGTTTTTGTTTTACATGTTGAATAAAACCATCTAAATCCCCACAGTAAACTACATATTGTTCATTGTCTGAGATATTGTTTGCTTTTAAATTTTTGAGATTATATTTTTCTACACAAAAAAAAACCATCTACATTGTGAATAGCAAGTGAAAGGTTTTGTCTCAAATTAGATTCAATTGAAATTTTATCTGCGTTCTTACGGATGATTGAAGCGATTCCCACAGTTGTGTTTTGACTCAGATTAAAGCTAGTTTGAATCTTTTGCATGGTATCAAGAGAAATCATTGCCGATTTTTTAACTAAACTTTGTTGACTCTGGTGATTTACAAGTATATTAATAGGTTTTCCAGCACGTTGAGAAAACTTAATTTTGCAATTTTCTTTATTTTACCAATAAGAATTTTTTTTCTTTACTAAAGAAGAAACAATTTGATCTCTTTCCTTTGCTTTCAATTGTTCATTTATCATTATTTGTTGTAAGTTATTAATGCGATCAGATTTACAGAAGTGACGTTTTCCATCAGCCAATGGAGAAAAACAAGAACTGCATATTTTCTCAGGCTTCATTTTTTTACAACTTTTACCAACATATTCTTCATTAACTGCAAAAAATATATTTGTTTTGCCTTTTATGACAATAAGATTTTTTTTACATTTTAGGGGACATTCAAAAAATACGTAACGCTATTTTTAGAAAATTGAAATCCCCCTTCCCCCTATGTAACGCAATGTTGTATATAGGGGAGAATGGGGCAAAGGTGCTAACCGGGGTAAAGATAATAATCACAATATCTTCATTATTTATGAATTATTAAAACTTTCTTCTATATACGAATCTTTAATTTCATTGACGAGACGATATTATAAAGAAAAAATGTTTATTTTCAATGTAAATTTAAAAATTTGAGTAAAAAACTGTTTTAGTAAAAAAAAATGGTAAATTAAATCTTCATTATATTAAGTTTAAAAGAAATTTAAAAATGTTTACGTCATAAAAGTTTGATGTTTCATTAAATTAAACATCCATCTATCATATATTCATAGATTTGAGCTTAGATTCAATGTTGAAATCTATTAAATTTAGAATATTAAAAAGACTTGACGTTTGGGGTAAAGATAATAACGTAATGAAAATATTCAAACGCAATGCAGTTTTCAACTGTTTTCAGCTGTTTTTTACAAATACAAGGTTAAATCACACATATCACTATTTTTTATAAAAATTACCGTAAATACACCACAAAATATGTTCTGAAGATATTTTTTCACTGCTTTATATAACAAGGAATTGTAATATAAAAAAATATTCTCCGAAATATTTGCACTTTTAGAAAAAAAGCCTTATTACCATTACCCCGGTACCTGGAGTAATGGTGATAATTTGTACTTTTTTACAAATCATATTTTTATTCAATCAAGACTTTACTAAAATATTTAATGATTGTGGAGAAATGTTGAGTGATAATTAGAGTTTTATAATAATAAAAGTTTACTTAAGTATCATGTTTAGTTACATTTTTATGAAGCAAAATATATATAGGTAGCACGTTTGCCCCACTCTCCCCTATTAGCGCTATTTTTTCTGATGACCGTAATAAATAACTTGATCCCCCCTTCCCCAAAAAGCGTTACGTATTTTTTGAATAACCCCTTTGTAAAAAAATATTATCTACTTACGTTTATATTTGGTTGCTTTTAAATCATCCACATTTTTTTGAGAAGTTGAACTGTCATCTGTAACTTTCTTAAAAAGAGGTTCTCTTGCAAGTTCACAAATTTTACAACAACATTCTAAACAACTAGTTGATCTGGTAGAGACCTTGCGTTTATAAAAATCTGATAGATCTGGAAGCTGTACATTTTTTAAAGAACCGCTTCTAAATCGATATAAATTTCTAAGACATCCACCACAAACAGCATTTGGTAAACGTTCGTTATTTGCATCAAAGTCAAAAAGACCTTTTATCATAGCCTCAACTTTTCTATTTGAAAAAATTTTCACGTACTGTGTTTTATAGATCGAGTACTTTTTGTTAAACACATCAAACACATTCTCTCACGATTTTCATCGTGGGATCCTACTTTTTTATAAATATTACTCATGTCTGTTGTTGTTAATTAGACCATGATAAACTATTAAATATAGGTTATTAAACAATTAAATGTCGATTCTACTCTTATCAATTACAGTTTTCAACTTTAACATGCCAATTAAGTGTATAAAAATAATTAAATCTTAATTGTATGGACTTGTTTTTTACAAAACATATATATTTTTACAAAAATTAACTATTAAAATAACTTATTACACTTTTTAGAGAAATTTAAAGATAATTATTTAAAGAAATTCAAAATTTTAAAAATTCAAGAAATAAAATCCACTTTTCTCAATTTCCGCTCGACGATTAATTACGTTTTTGGTCTTAAATTGTTTGTAGGAAATAAGAAAACAATAAACCACAAAAAAATCCCATATGCAAAACAGTGTCAATTAAAGTTGCTCCAGACACAGTGACCTGCATGGAAAGTATGACATTAAAGGCATGAGTGACAAAAACTTCAGCCAATCAACAATTAGTTAACGTAGGTACTATGTAAATACCATAGGAAGCTATTGCGCATTTGTAACTATAATAGAAAACTACTTCGCAAAAAAAAACATAAAAATCACTGGGTATGTGTTTATAATTTTTGCGCCCCCTTTAATGACGTCAGAGGGTGGAAAAGTATTTTACGCCCGCAGTAAATGCCCGAAAAGACATACTTTCCGTGCATGTAGGAAGAATAGTATATTATGCATCAAGGGAGGGAAGTCCGTGTTTTTTTGTCAAGCACAAATGTTCGCAGAACGAGTGTAGCACGAACGTAGCGAGTGCGAAACGAGTTCGGAGAACATTGTGCGAGACAAAAAATCGGCCTCCCGAGGTGCATATGCTATTTTGTATCACATATGTACGAAAATCTCGTGTTTCGTTCGCGTTAGCGGGTCAGCACTCGCAGTTTTCAGGTTAGTGACGTTAGAGATAAAAAAACTGCGCCGCAATGCGCCTGCGCGATGAGAGTTTTTTTCACTGTTCGGAAGTTTTTTTACCTCTAACGTTCACTGACCTAAAAACTGTGAGTTCTGCCCCGCTTAAGGCGAACGAAAACACGAGGTTTTCGTGCATGTGTGGTAGAAAAGTAGTTTTTAAGTATTTTCATTTAGATAGTATGTTTAAAAGAATATACACGCATAGAATAAGTTTGCTGTTTTATTTTTAGGAAAGGAAATGTTTATACTTTTTCTCTGAGAGAATAATATGTATATATAATTTAAATACATTTTATTTATATACAGCAAATTTACAAATGCGATTGATAAAAGGTATAATCCTTATTGATATTGTCGATTAACATTTTAATAAATACATTTTATAATTAGGCTATCATAGCTATTTTAAATCCGTTTTTTATAAAGTGCACTTTTTTCATTTTAATATTGCTTCAATTTCTTTTTCTATCGTTCTTTTGTATGCGATTGATTAAATGTCTTGTAAGTTTGCAGCTCCTGCTAACTGACTTCTGTTCCACTCTTGGACGTTGTAAACTAAATATACCTTGTAACTCCTGTTTATATAAAAATGCAAATAGATTTTTAAAGTGTTTTTAAAAATTTTTTAAATTACTATTAAACCGTCAGTTTAAAAGACGATTGCGGTATAAATGAAAAAAATCTAAATTTAACGTGGTGCAAAAGATAAAATAAATGTTAAAAATTCTGAAAGTCTTAACCAATTCCGAAACTATTAACTTTGTAACGATATAGAAAATAATTACATATGTTTATTGTCGCTCTAGCATAGCATAGACGGCTCGTATGGCACCGCTCCCAACTCGCTGTGGGTATCGTTTCCTACACTGAGAGAAAAAAAAGGTTACTACAACGGAGGACACAAGTAGGAATTGCCTGAGTGACTCCGGTAGTAGAACTCGAGTTAACGCAACTTGGGACTCCGGTAAATACTGCTTGGGTTTCCAATTACGTCGACTTGAGACCCAAGCAGTATTTACCGGAGTCCCAAGTTGCGTTAACTTGAGTTCTACTACCCGAGTCACTCAGGCAATTCCTACTTGTGTCCTCCGTTGTAGTAACCTTTTTTTTCTCTCAGTGTACTCACAGGTATAGCTCCCTACCAGTAAAACGCGTCGCCGGTGAGGGAAGCGAGGCATATTAGTCGGCGCTCGCTGCCGAATCTTCAGTCGTCTGGCAGATGGGACTCGAGGAGCTCCTCGGTCCCGGGCCAGGCTGCTCGGTAAAAGTAATTCTCGTCCAGAGGATTGCTGAAGAAAGAAATGCGTGTGGGAGCTCCCACCACATCCCTCTTCACCATCGAGCAGACTCGACGCCGAAAGAGCGTGGGGTTTTGGTAAAGTAATTAAGGCAATTCTTTTAAAAATAAATGTCAGGCAGAAGACAATACACTTGATAGCTAATAAATTAATGTTAAAAGTCAGCCAGCAGCCAAGATATAATTTCGCATTTGCTTTCTTTAGAAATTTTCAGCCAACCTTAAAGTTCCAGACATGGTTAGGGTAAAAATTCTGCCAGTTTGAGGTAAGGGACACTGGACACATCCGGCGAGCAAATTACGGGGCAAATTTCAAATAAGATTAAAAAATCGCATCTTTACAACTTTTTAGTATATAAATCACTTTGACTCAAATTGAAGTGGTGGGGACGTGCTTTCGATGTCTTTTAAATTTAGTAGTGTGCACTAATCATTTAGATATCAAGTTTCTTCAGTGCTGCTATCAGTGTAATTTTGAAGTAAACCAGCTCACTTGATGAATGACACTAAGAAAAAAATTGCTGTGATAGCAAACTAGCTTGTTAATACAGCGGCTGCAATATTTTTTTGATAGTATAGTACTATTAATTGCTAGAACAAGTCATTAGCTGAGTTATAGCAATGCCTCAATTTATTTTGCTAAAATAAGAAAAAAAATATGCAGGAGCTATATTAGCAAATCCTTTTTTCTGAGTTTAATGATACTACATTATTTTTTCTGTGTAGTTCGTCGGGCTGAATTTGCTTTAGAATGTGAAAAAAATGAGCTGTGCACATGGACAGTCCAATTAATTAACTTATTAACTTATTAAAGTTTTACTTTGACGATATGTATACTTATGATTTTGGATGTGCTGAACACGAATCTGATGTCAAAAATAATTTTTGACAACTCCTAGCGGTCAAAATCATTAAAAGATTACAAATTTATTGGCATTTTTTTTGTTATCGGATTCGTGTTCAGGCTCTCCAAAACCATATATATACATATCGTCAAAGCAAAAGATTAATAAAAAAAGTTATCATACAAAATGTAAAAAAGTGGGTATTAAAAAATTAAGTTTAATTTTAGTTCTTTTCTTTATAGCGTTCGGTTCATTGGAATAAATATTACTCCCTTAGTCTGAAAAGATAAAAATTGACTAATTATTGTAAAAAGAAATCTTTAGAAATGTATCACTCTGAGACATATGCATCTCCAAGTTTCTTATTTTGAGACATATTGTCCAAGCAATGTTTACAGTGTAGGGGTCATTTTTCACTAATTAAAAAGGAGAAAACAAATAATATGACTTCAAAGAGCACAGTAATTTATTTTTCATCCCACATGCACGAACTCAACGCTATGTTATTTATTTTATTTATTTATTTTATTAAAATACAAAGTTCATAGGGCTAATAAGCCCATCGAAGAACATAATAAAGCCTAAAGGCAATAAATCAACAGTGTTCATGACAGAATAAGATATGAGAAGTATTAAAGAATAAAGAAAAGACTAAAGATAATAATAAAAACAGAAAACTAGAGTAAATAACATCTACAAAAAATACCCTACCAGTATGTAATTTCAAATAAATCGCTTTTTGCTTCAAATAGAAATTTAAAGAAAAGTTTCCTAAAAATAAAAGAAGATCTTGAATCTCTAATATAATTAGGAAGTTTATTCCACAGCCTTGAGCCCCGAACTATAAAAGATCGTTGGAACTTAGAGGTACGATGCGATGGAATCATGAGTATAGAGCTTCTATCTCTGAGCTGACGTCCATTCTCCCCTTCTTTTGTTCTAGGAATAAATAAGTTAAAAAATGTTATGCCTCGAATTCGGGTCGAATCGGAGCTCATTTCTCCTGAGCGGTCTAAAATAATTTCTTGTTGACGCTAGGGCCAACAAGAAATTCATTTTAGTCCACTCAGAAGAAATGAGCTTTTCTCGCCCCTCCTTTCCGGCCTAACATGCGTCTTGTTCGTGCATTAGGAATGAAAAGCATCGTAAGCTACACGGTTGAAATTTGCCATTGTTAACTGCACAACTGAGCTTCAGCAACTGTCGGCTTTCGTCGGCACCGTCGACTCAGCTCAGTCGCCCAGTTAACATGGCTGGCTTTTAACCCTTGTAGCTTAATATACTATTTATCTTTATAAACTTATCAGAATTTCCTTCTACTTAATGCACAAGACTTTCTAAAAATCACGTTTTCAGTTGGAAATTCAACAAATGTTGAAAGCTAATTTTAGGTTAGGTACATGTTTTCGTTTTTTTGTTAATAATTTTCTGTAATTCCACTTTTGAAGTATATTTATGTGAAACTGCTGTTAAAGTTTTATTGCTTATATATAAATATAATTCAAGAATAACATTATATATACCAAAACCACGAATTTATGATTATTGACTTACTAATTGAATTATAGCCATTTTAAAGCCATTTTGAAAAAATTACTATTTTAATTAGTTAGAATCCAGTAAACTACTGATTCATTTAGTCAAGTACTAAGCTACTAATTTAAATAATCAAGATTTCACCATTTCAGATTTAGAGAGTAATATTAATTTTAATAAAGGGAGATTATTAATGATAAGAATTTATCTGTTTAATATAGTAGGTGCTGTGAAACGTCTGAATGATTCTTTTTGACAATTAAGAACTTGTAGCTTATAGAAAATAGACAAATCGAGAAATCCTGAAATAGTTATATGACGGGTTAATATACTCGCTTTTTAATCTCCCTATCTTCATATTTAACGGTCGACCTCGTAGCCATGGTGCAAAATTACTGTTGTTTAGAGAAAGTAAATCCTCAGTTATATTAACTTAATAGAAATAATATCTTTTACTTCAGACAAATTCAAGAAATAAGAAGTGTATGCTGTAATAGTAACATTTGATAATACTAAAATAAAGTATCTTTTAGTGATAATTGAGAAACATTTAAATCGTCAGGAACCGTCAAAGGTGACAGAGAATATAGTTAATTCTCAGTTTAAGGTATCTAAAATTGGTCATATCAGCTTGGGACAGGAGATGTTCAGTTAAACTACCTACAATAGGACTGACAAAATTTTCTGGTAAAATTAGATAATGGTTTTTAATTCCGAAGCCAGTTTATGAATATTCTTAAGGGTTCTAGGATCACGGTGCGTTTAAACTCGATTTAACCCAAAGGTTCCTGCCCATTTCTTCATTAAATCGACGCCCCCCGTTGATAACATGTTTATTAAAAAGCCAATGAAATAAAATGTTAATTTAAAAAACAGTCGAAAATCATTTTTATTAAAAATTTTGTTATATATGATTTGTATTCAATTGTTTGTTTAATTAAATGTCTGTTGAAGTTGTGTGCCATAGAATGTTAATTGAGCCGAACTACACTATAATGTTTATTTAATCAAATTTATGCAATAACATTCTATTTTAATCTTCAATGCTATATTATTTAGTTAATACAAGGCTATCTACGTAAAAGAGGTATTCTTTTTTTAATCTTGTACCTAAAAAGTACAATTCTGCTTAAATTATTTATATAGTTTTAATTAATAATATTTTTTTAGTTAAAAATATTAAAACCTGAATTAATAATTAAATATAATTTAAAATGATCAAATAAAAATATTAAAATAAAAAAGTTTAATTTATCTACTGAAATTTTTTTTTTAACTTGGTCATTTCATTAAAATTTAATATTATTTTTCAAAAGTTAAACATATTTTTTTTGAGAAATTTATTATTTTTCCATTAAAAAATTGTATTCAAAGTGAATTTTATCTAAATTGTAATATATTTTAATAAATTTGAAATAAAAAATTATTATGTGTCGTATAACAATAACAATAATAATGATAATAATAATAATAATAACGGATGGAGTAAGTAAAGCAAGAATGGGAGAGGTTGTTTTAGTGCGGTATTGCCACAGCACGTGGTTAAGTCCCACACGAACAAGTGCGTAAAAGCATTTTTTCCTCTCCTAAACTTGTTTTGTAAAAAAAAAAATAATAATAATAATGAAAATGTAAGTTCATACTTTTTGCTTACCTGTTTTTTTTTATGTTCATAAGTTAAATATTAAAAATTATCATAATAGCTACTAATTGTACAATTTATAATATTTCTAAAATTATGTTCTGAATAAGAAGTTTAGAGTTCTATTTGATAATTTTATTTTGATTTGAAAAATAATCAAACACTGTTTGTATGATAAAATTTATGTGTTTTTTTGTGTTTTTAAAAAAATAATATATATTTTACAGTTTATACAGTTTGGAATCTTTTTAAGTTTTCATATCTTTGTTTTAAGAATAATAATAATAATAATAATAATAATAATCCCGAAATGGGTTGCTTGGTTTATCCGTTACCAAGCAGCTCAAAGATACTGGTCCGACTTGGCTCAGTACTAAGATGACCATTACAGAACATCGTGTAGTTATTTGATCGGGTTGGTGAGGGACTTGTGGTACCCTTTACGGGATATCACAGAGTTTCTTAGCCGACTGGGTCGGGTACTTGAATGTCATTTGAGATGGGGTTTCTGATACCCCAATCGGGTGCCTGCCCAGGTGGCGGATAGGGGAAGGCCTCTCAGATATGGGAGGTACCGAGGAAATTAGAATACCCGGGGCGGACCAAAAGTCAGATAGGGGTGGACACCCGATATAATTGTCCACTCTGTGTTGGGATAACCTCCCACACAGAGTATTTGTGGTTACGACGACTGTAACGCGCAGTGCCACCCACAATAGGTGTCTCTCGGATGGAGATCAGGGTTCAGTTGGGAGTGGCAATAGGACAGAACCCAGGCAACGACCAGGCATTGACCCGGAACAAGCTAGAGTACGTTTTAAATGGACGGTTCAACTTCGGAAGGACATCATGCTATGTTGGCAAAACAGTAGTCCTTGCAGAAGAGGATACATGCTAAGGTTGCATGAGCGATGGGTCAATATGTACCCCCAATACGCTCAAATGACACCTCAGTATTTAAGAGACCAAGTATCCTTTCTGCGAAAAAAGGGACATGAAGCTTTTCTTCAGCAGGAAGAAGAAGAACCCTCCGAGAACCTTCAGGTTCCGACAGTAACACCTACACCAACGACCGAGGAAGGGAACATGAGGTCTAGGGAAACCAAAGTACATCTAAAGGTTTCCATTAAAATGAACAAAATCGCTGAAGGGAATAACGAGCTCTCATTACTCCCAGAGGATGTAGATCTCTGGACATTAAATTGTGCTGTGTACGAAAAAGCAAAGGTCCTGCTTCGTGAAAGTAACAGAAAATCTGTTTCAGACCGCGTCGATAGGACCTTTAAACGAATCAGACAAGTACAGTTTAAGATTGGGGTGGCTCGAAGGCATGCTTCTCAATTGCAGAGTGTGATTGTATATCTTGAATCGAAAAGAAAATTTACATCCAGGGTTTTGGAAATAGCCCAGACTCTAAAAAGATTGCATTACACTCTGAAGAAATCGAAGTTGCAGACCATCAAGCAACATTGGATTGAGAAGATACGTTCTCTTGTTGTTATAAGAGAGCGTTTAGAACGGCGGGTTAAATGGATAAAGCAAAATAATACCTATGCTACTAATCCTTCCCGTCTGTTCAGTTCACCATCGCCAACTGTCGAAAGACCCCCATGTCGTGAAGAGATTGAAAACTTCTGGAGTAACATCTATGGGAAAGCCCATTCAGTGAACGATGAAGAGTCATCCTTAACACTCTTTCGTAGCTTCTGTTTTAGACAGGGGCTTGACCATCCAGCAGAGGTAAGTCCACCAATTACTAAGGAGGAGGTGAGAAACATAGTTGCTAAAACGAAGAACTTTTCAGCACCCGGGCCAGATAAGATTAATAACTTTTGGTGGAAGAAGTTCTCTTCAACTCACCAACATTTGGCTCGAATATTCTCTACCTTTCTCAACGGTCAACATCCAATACCACAGTGGTTGGTGGAAGGACGAACGGTACTCTTACCAAAATCTGGTGATTTATCTATTCCAAAAAATTATAGACCCATAGCTTGTCTTAACACCTGCTACAAGCTATTCACTGGCATCCTCAAAGAGAGGATTTTGACATCCATCGAGCCAGTTTGGAGTGCAATAAGTGAACAGCGAGGGTGCAAGAGAGGTCTGGCAGGTTGTAGGAAGAACCTATTGATTGATAGGTGTATTACCCAAGACGCGATATTTTATCGACGTAACCTGTCAATGGCTTGGATTGATTACCGAAAGGCATTTGACTCTACAAGTCATGAGCTGATCATCAAGCTCCTTGAATGCTTAGAGGTACATCCGAACATTGTGAGATGCTTAAAGGAGCTAATGCTCATGTGGAGGACAAGGTTTGTTATAACATCCAACAAACAGCAAGTGATGACTAACATCATCTCGTTTGGAAGAGGAGTTTTCCAAGGAGACTCCCTAAGTCCTCTACTTTTTTGCATCTCCCTCTTGCCTCTGTCTGTAGTACTTCGAGAAAAATACTCTGGATACATGTGTGGAAAACCCAGAAATAGAGTCCATAAGATCAACCATCTGTTTTATATGGACGATCTTAAGCTATATGGATCCAGCAAGGACGAATTAAAAATTCTGGTGTTTGCAGTAGCCGAGTACTCCAGAGCTATTGGTATGGATTTTGGATTAGATAAATGTGCTGTTATCCATTTAATTAAAGGGAGACGAGAAACAGCTGAAATGTCGAGCGACTCTGAGAATATTCAGCTCATTGGTGGCAATACCATTCATCACCTTGGTGTTGGGGAAACTTACACATATCTTGGAATTCCTCAATCGGAAAGTCAAGATTTGTGTGGGCTTAAAGATCATCTCCATATGAAATACCATGGTCTTCTCAGAAAAATTTGGGCTTCTGAACTATCTGGAAAGAATAAGATACAAGCCACAAACACATTAGCCATTCCTTTACTACTCTATACATTTGGAGCAGTTGAGTGGAATGTGAATGAGTTGAAGGAACTAGATAGAGAAACTCGCAAGATGATGACTATACATCGAAGTCATCATCCTAGGTCTTCCGTACCTCGCATTTACCTTCCACGCGATCGGAGAGGAAGAGGTCTTTTAAATTTAGAGTGTCTTCATCGTAGAATTGTTTTATCTGCAGCATGCTCAGTCATAAACAGTAGAGATCCTCTTATGCAATTTGTTCACCATCATGAAATTGCAAATGTTGGGGCGTTTTTATATCGAGCGGCAGAAAGAGCTGCAAGTGAACTTAGTCTCCCATTTGAAACCAGGGATATGGAACACGGTTTAGCATCTTTAACACCATTAATGCTTAAAAAACGTGTTAAGGAAGCAGAACATGCGCTTCTGTTACAGGAGTATATTGACAAGCCTGTGCATGGACGGTTTTTCAGTCTCATAAAAGAGTTGGGACTGTCTGGGGTTTTGTCATTTGCTTTCCTCAAGTCTGCTGGTTTGAAATCGGAGACTGAAGGATTTTTATTTGCTTGCCAGGATGGAGTAATAAATACTTTGGTGTATCGCAGTCGAGTGATGCATATATCTGTCGACAATACCAACTGTCGAGCGTGCAGGCAATACCCGGAGACACTTAGTCACAGTCTAAGTGCGTGCCCGAAGTATGCATTTTACAGATATGTAGAAAGACACAATGCTGCGCTTAAGGTGTTGTATTATCACCTTCGACACCAATATGGTATAGATAAAGAACCCATCTTCCCGTATGCCCAGGGGGATCAGGAGTCCGTTGTGGAAAATGATCAGTGTAAGATTTACTGGAATTTTTCTTTTTCCACCACTCATCGTATCAGCGCCAATAAACCTGATTTAGTGCTCCAGGATCGTAAAAGTAAGGTCATTTGTGTGATAGAGTTTTTGGCACCTGCTGAGAGCAATATCACTCAAAAGGAGGATGAGAAGCGGACAAAGTATCAAGACCTTCTGTTTGAATTAAATAAAATATATCCAGGCTACAGGGTCACATTAATTGTTCTTGTACTCGGTTGTTTAGGAGGGATGCGAGCTTCATTTGTGAGCCAATTACAAAAAATTCCTAGCTGCGAGCACAAGGCTAATGCGTTGGCGGTTCGCATGCAGAAGGCTGTTCTTCTGAACTCTCTAAATCTGGTTCGGCAGCACTGTTCATTATAAGATCCTATTCGGTAGCTCTAAAAAAGCATCCAACAACGTTCTTGACCACCGCTTAAGAATATCGGCGGCAATGGGTGAGAACAACAGTGTAAGGAACGAAAATAACAACTATAGTAAATGAATCACGCTTTTGCTTACCCTCCAGGACGGATGGAGCAATAGTGGATTAGAATATGTAAAGCAAGAATGGGAGAGGTTGTTTTAGTGAGGTATTACCACAGCACGTGGTCGAGTCCCACACGAACGGGTGCGTAAATGCATTTTTTCCTCTCCTAAACTTGTTTTGTAAAAAAAAAAAAAATAATAATAATAATAATAAAAATATAAGTTAATATTATTTGCCTACCTGTATAGTTTAAAGTTCGTGTGTTAAATAATAAAAATTGTCTTCAAAACTACTAAATAGTGCAATTGAACCGCCGGCGTTCAAAATTAGGTTAAATCGAAGTCTCGATCATTTCTTTTAACTGGTTTTTTAGATGTAGTCAATTTCAGTCTTAATAAAATCAGTAAAATTTAACGACAGATGCAGAAATAACAATTATGATCTTTTATTGAATCTACTACTATAAGATAAATATCTTTAAATGGTGAATTTGATATATCCAAAATACGAAGGAAAAAAAGTTTAATCACAATATTTTAATAATACATTTATTTACTTATATAGGATTAAAAAAAGAATAAAATATTAAAAGATATGTCAAAATATTGTGGATAATATTGTAAATAGTATATTAAGCAACAAGGGGTTAAAGGCAGCCATTTGTTTACTCTGATGTTAGTGTACGAGTGATAGTCGAGGGCGAAGCCCGAGACGTAAACGAGTACACAAACATTAACGTAAACAAATTGGATGACTTTAAACCCATGTTACTTACGATATTTTTTATTTCAAAGGCACAAACGTGGCGATTTTAGATAACCTGATGACAGAGACTAAACGTTATTCATTTGTTTGATAATATAAAAATGGCGTCAATTTTTAACCAAGGGCAAAAAAACACGCGCCATGCATCCTTTTTTGCCCAAGGATAAAAATAGACGTCATTTTTATATAATCGAACAAATGAGTGCCTTTCAATCGCTGTCTTCAATTATCTAAAAGCGCCATTTTTTTTGTAACTCACGAACTTTAAACTATACAGGTAAGCAAATAGTATTAACTTACATTTTTATTATTATTATTATTATTGAAACAAAGATATTAGGACTTAAAAAGATTCAAAACTGTATAAACTGTAAAAAATATATTATTTATTTAAAAACACAAAAAAACACATAAATTTTATCATGCAATCAGTGTTTGATTATTTTTCAAATCAAAATAAAATTATCAAATAGAACTCTAAACTTCTTATTTAGAACATAATTTTAAAAATATTATAAATTGTACAAAAAAAATAAATTAAATTGTAGTAGCTATTATGATAATTTTTACTATTTAACCCATGAACTTTAAAATATACAGGTAAACAAAAAGTACGAACTTACATTTTTATTATTATTCTTATCATCATTATTATTGTTATTGTTATACGACACATAATAATTTTTTATTTTAAATTTATTAAAATATATTACAATTTAGATAAAATTCACTTTGAATACAATTTTTTAATGGAAAAAATAATAAATTTCTCAAAAAAAAAATATGTTTAACTTTTGAAAAATAATATTAAATTTTAATGAAATGACAAAGTTAAAAAAAAAAATTTCAGTAGATAAATTCAACTTTTTAATTTTAATATTTTTATTTAATTATTTCAAATTATATTTAATTATTAATTCAGGTTTTAATATTTTTTACTAAAAAAATATTATGAATTAAAACTATATAAATAATTTGAGCAGAGTTGTACTTTTTAGGTACAAGATTAAAAAAAGAATACCTCTTTTACGTATATAGCCCTGTATTAACTTAATAATATAGTATTGAAGATTAAAATAGAATGTTATTGCATATATTTGATTAAATAAACACTATAGTGTACGTTCGGCCCAATTAACATTCTATACAACACAACTTCAACAGACATTTGAGGGGCTGATATTAAAAATGGATTATAATAATGATGGGAGCAAAAGTGGGTTATATTCACTAGGAGCAAAAACGCTTTAAAAGTTCCAAACAATTTCTTTATTTATAAAATATCCTATCGACTGTCTGTTAATTATTTTTACATTACAACATTCGAAATTGTTAAAACAATATTCGTAAATTAAAATAATTCCAAAAAACTTGATAGCATCTTTTATAAATAAAGAAATTGTTTGGAACTTTTAAACCGTTTTTGCTCCTAGTGAATATAACCCGCTTTTGCTCCCATCGTTATTGTAATTCATTTTTACTATCAGCCCCTCATTTAATTAAACAAACAATTGAATACAAATCATATCTTACAAAATTATTCACGGTGTGCTTGAACCAACTCAAACCAAAGGTCAAGCGAAATGGGATTTTCCTCTTGATTGCAATACTGGGGACCTCCCCGAGTATTTTTCAAGAAAAATTAAAATAATCGCCAGAGCCGTTTTTGAAAAAAATCAGTTCTTGTTTTAAAATTATTGAATTTAAGAAAATCACTAAGTGTAACTAAGTTATAACTTATTGAGAAAATTTCAATGTGAAACAGTAAACTCTAATTTGAAAAAATTCATGATCGCAAGAAAAACATATTGATAAATTCTACATTATCGAGTGTTAAACAAAAATAAAATGAAAAGGAAATTTTGCTACTCTTTTTTAAAGTGAAATTAAAAAATGTATTTTTGTATTAGAATTCAGAAAAGTTTCATTTTTAATTTTCTTAGCATACGAAATACTTATTTGTGTTACAAGTGCGCATAAATAGGGGAATCGAGACTCGTGTTCACACGAGTCGGGATTTCCCTAGATGAGCACGTGTAGCACACATTATTTTCTGCAACAGCGTCGCTATCGATGCGTGGACGTTGAAAAGACTCACATTTTGGGGTTATTTTGAAACATTTCAAAACAAAAACCACTGACAAGCAGAGCGGAGTAGCTTTTGGCGCCGCGGGAGGTTCGAGGGGTTTACCCCCAGATTGGGGCTAGGGTGAACCCCGGGCGGGCTGAAACCAAATCTAAAGCTATTTATTATATAACTTTAAGCAATTGATATTTTGAGGTTAGGTTAAATGTCAACAATGTCGATTACTGGTAGGTGATACCGAGTTACACCAAATTAAAAGCTGTATTGACACCGCGAACTCAAATTAATCTTTCAACAGGCCCTTTTCAGATGCAAATTATTCTATCAGAAGAAAGAAAATTTTTAAAACGTTATATATGCATAAAATACATGCGATACGCGACAGCTGATATTCTAAAAACATCTATGGTGAGAAATGAATAATTTGGCTGGCAGGAATGTTTGCCTGGAGAGAGAAACTATACGTAAAATTTTTTTCTATACACAAGTGCATAAAAAACAGCAGTTTAGTCGAGTTTTGGACACAAACTGTTGCAGAAAACACATCATATTTTAAGAATACAATATAATAAACAGATACTTTAGTCAATGAGAAATTTATTTACTTTTTTTTTATAGTAGTTGCTAGTGATTTACTCCATTACTTAAATCTACAAACATAAATTACCTTTTTTCGAAAACGGCTCCGGCGATTATTTTAATTTTTCTTGAAAAATACTCGAGAAGGTTACTCGATTTAAACTTGGTTTAAGCACACCGTGTATTAATAAAAATGATTTTCGACTGTTTTTTAAATTAACATTTTATTTTATTGGCTTTTTAATAAACATGTTATCAACGAGGTGCGTCGAAATGCATATTACCCGAGGCTGTTCTTTGTTTACTTATTCTCATATGTATTGTAGAATAGTTACAATATATTAACAACTTCATTATATACAGTCATTTTTTTTTTAACTGAATATAAAGAAGCTGTTAATATATTGCAAATATTCTACAATACATATGAAAGTAAGTAAATAAAGGACAGCTTCGGTTCATATGCATTTAATGAAGAAAGGTAATGTAATTTTCAAAATTTGGTGCGCATATTAAAATAGCTCGTCAATCGATTTTAAAAAAAATATTTTTTTACTATTTAAACCTCAGAGAACACTTTTTCACAAAAAATCAGAAGTGCAAGAACCTTTGGGTTAAACTGAGTTTAAACGCACCGTGGGATATAAGAAAAGATAAATTCCAAAAACTAATTCAATACATGGTTTCAAGTTCAGAAGCTTTAGAATTAGTTAAGAATTTTACTCCAAGCTTCATTTTTAATACACAATTCTCCAAGTCCATGTCAAAAAATTGTTATTACAATTATGATTGCTGTATTTGTTTAAATATATTTCTATTAATAATTTTTATTAGGTGTTTGGTTTTTTTAAAAAATTACTTGTATCATCAGTCTTAATCTGTTACATCCAGTCACGAATAGAAACAGCGCATAAGTTACATTTAAATTCGACTTCTGATTTCGACCACTCTTTATTACTTTTTCTTTGTCCTGGAATACAGCTTACTTGAGAAAATCTTCTGCAATACTTGCACATTACTTGCATTTGGCTTCTAAATTTAAAACAGAATAGACAGGTTTCTCTCATGTCCAGAGAATTTCTAAGTAGCGTTTGTGCAATAAATTTTCTGTACTCTGTTGGCTTAAAATTAGGATACATAGGTTCTCCTGTTCCAATGCAAGTCATAAAGTACATAACGAAAATGTCACAGTTAAAGCTATCAGTTTGATATAGTCGTTGACTTTTATAAGAAGAAAGTGTCCATTTTGTGTCACCTAATTTCTTTAAAACTGTTTCTTTTTGACTTATTTTACTAAATTTTTTAATTAATTCAATTGATAATTTACATCCTCTTTTTTCTATATTTTCACCTTCTTTTATAGGATCCACAAGTATTGCAGTTTTGCTTTCCTGATTGAAAATTAACAAACGCCAGTGTAACTGATTTATAAATGGTATAAAAATAATGTTTTTCATCTTATTTTCGGCAAATAAAATTGCATTATTATGATTGCATATTAGATGTTGCATTTATGTAAGAAACGTTCCATTTCGAAATTTGCAATAAACTATATGAGTCAGTTACTTCAGCATCAATCCATCTCTTTGTTAGATCTTCTTCAAAGTTGTTTAAAGTTTGAAAATCACTTTGATCTAAAAGTACGTCTCTTGAATACGATACATCGATTTCACCATCAAATCGACCTACTGTCATTTTTTGTAATATTGATTGCATATAATAATCACAGTCGTCAAATAATCCATTCTGTTATGACTTTTGGTGAAAGGAAGAATCTCTTTGAACCAAAACTGAATTTTCTGCATTTGACCAAATTGATTTAAATTGATTATCTTCAATTGTTTTATTTGTTCGTTAAACACACTGTTTTTTAAATCTAATATTATCTGTACAAGTATAATTTATTTATTTGAAATTATTTTTCAAATTTCGTTTTGTTGGATCTGTTGCTTCAGTAATTTTTTTATTATTCTTTGTTTTTTACAATTAATTAAATTTCTTGCAACCGTGTTTTTTTTTAACTTGATTATCACTTTTTGATTTTGTTAATCGTTTTTTTGACAAGTTACGACCTTCAAAATGGCTTTGCTGATTTCGTTTTTACTTCTTTGATTGTTCGTTCTACTTTTCTTCAACTGCGGGATCTGTTGGATCGGGAATTATTTCTTCATCAGAAATAGTCGAATTTATAATACTTTCTTTTCTTTGTGTAAACTCTTCCTTTTTTTATTATCTCTAATATCCTTTAAGCCATATTGCATACAATTTGTTAATGATTCTAAATGTGATTTTAATTGACGTATTAAAACGTATTTCGTTTTTACTTCTTTGATTGTTCGTTCTACTTTTCTTCAACTGCGGGATCTGTTGGATCGGGAATTATTTCTTCATCAGAAATAGTCGAATTTATAATACTTTCTTTTCTTTGTGTAAACTCTTCCTTTTTTTATTATCTCTAATATCCTTTAAGCCATATTGCATACAATTTGTTAATGATTCTAAATGTGATTTTAATTGACGTATTAAACGATATATTAGATATATTATATATTAGGAAAATTTTGACTGAATAAAATTGCTGACCACATTGATGCAAAGGTCATAAAGTGAATGAGAATATACTCGGCTAATAATGTTGACTGAAATTGGTTTTTTTTGTGTTTATATTATTCGGATCCGTATTTAAATCATTTTTTAAAGTTTTAATAGTATATTAATCAACATGGGGTTATAGGCAGCCATTTGTTTACGCTGGTGTTTGTGTACGAGTGACAATCGAGGGCGAAGCCCGAGACGTAATATCCCTATTTAAAAACCTTACATAGGATCTGATGTTGGATCTTAGGTAAGATCTTAGGTAAGTTCTTATGTGATTTCTTGTGTAAGAAATGACGTGAGATCTTACATGTGCTTTTGGCAGAAGATCTTACGCAAGTTCTTATGTAATTTCTTAGGTAAGTTCTTATGTAAGTTCGTCAGTTCTGCAAAAAATAAAAAAATTTAATTTTCATATTTTTCGTTTTAAAAAACTGTATATTCATAAATTAAATTAAAGTTAAAAATCTAAATTCATTAAATTTAATTAATTAAAGTTAATTAAAATTAAATTTAAAAATAGAAGATAGAAAAATCTTTTTTTAAATTTAATTTTTAGACATTTTTCAAAATGTGTGAAAAAAAATATTTAAAAAAATTATTAATAATAAGGTCATTCATTTTTTGTTATAGGAAAGACATCTTGTGTCTTATCCTTTTAAAATACTTATTTCTTGATCCATATATAATACCTAAGAGTTCGGTCTCTTTTGTAAAGTGTATAAGTCACAATAGTTTGTTTACATTCTGCAATGTTTCAAGTAAAAGGTTTAAAATTGGTTAAATTAAAATTTTTTAAATAAAGTGTGGCGCCTTAAATAATTTTAAGATGTGAGGAGGACCTGAAATTAGTGAATATGTACGTGACAGTTATAAAATTGGTAAGTTTTTATAAATAATTGCCTTTAAACATTTTAATAAAAGTAAGGTTATAGTTTTGAAATGTATTATATTCCATTTAAATAATAATACTAATTTGTTCAAATTACATATTGTTTATAATTAATTATTAATTTATTAATATAATTTCGAAATATCTGTTTTAATATTAATTTAACTAGTTTCGTCAAAGTAAAACTAAAATTTATAACAAGCTTTTTTATTAAATAACAATTTTGAATATAAATGTTTAAATATTTTGTTATAAAATTTGTATAAATATAATTAAATAAAGAATTAAATGATATATTTTTAAAAATGTTTTGTATAATTTATATTTTTCTTTATTTAATCTATATAATTTTAAAATAAAATTTATAAAATATCATCACCATTGCTTTAAGCATTAGGCTAAATTTAAATTTAAATCTAAAATAAAAAAATAAATATAAAATAAAATATTTAGTGCATTTAATACTATCTTTATTAAATTTTTATTTTAATTTTTAAATTTAATCAAATCTATAATTATAAAACATAATGTACATAATAGTTCTTCAGTTTATTTTTAAATTACAAATGATCTTATTGTTTATGTTACGTTTGAGACAAGAAAACCCCTTAAAATTATATCCTAGCTCCTCCTTTTAAATCAATTTCTATAAAGAACTTGATTTGGGATGAGGATAAGTCAATGAGTTAACTAAGAGATAAGTAAAATCATTTATTTGTATGACAAGAGATTGAGAATGTTATACAAATTTTGTGGTAGAAATTGAACCTTACTTTTGAAATAGGAAATAGTCCTGAATAATATTCTGAAGAGAGTGGTGTCAGTATGCGAAAATCCCAGTGACGAGAACCAGAAGAACAGCAGACAATTAGGCTGGCACTTGGCGTGCGTTATATCTCGTGTTGATGTTTGATTAGGGTGGCTGTTGACTCAAGGATTATCTGCAGCAGGTCGGGTCTTTTGAAAGTTCGAACGAAGATACTAGTGGTCGTAGTCCGCAGGTGAATTTGAAGAAAGATTGTTCACACACAAATTGGTACAAGTTGCAGGGTCCAATTTGCCTCGAATAGAAAATCGTATGATTATTATCACTTGACAAATTTCTCACTGGTGTTCACCGATTCCTGAATCAGTTAACTTCCTGATTGATTGATAAGTCTCTTGATTGAAAACAAATATTGGTATCAAGTATTGCACTGATTATCACGTAAAATCTTGATGGTGAAAATGTCTTTGCGGATAGATATCTCGTCGATACTGAACTGAACTTTTTGCACTGACTCTTGACTGATTTTGCGGAGTTTTTATATGCTCGAAAACCCCTGTGAGCAAGTTGATCTGGTGATACATCCGGCCTTATTTTGCATGGTTTTTGTGCTTGCAAACTCTTGTGAACAAAGTAGGTCTGCTGATGCATTCTGCCTTCAGTCACGAAATTCCTGACATCCGGCCTACATATTATCAATATATTTCCCCTCAAAAGCAGGTTCAATACATGTAATTTATTATCTTGCCATATTACACATTATTGAATTTGTTCTTTTTAACATAATCATAATCAAATAATATATTATAATGGTTACTTTTAGTTACGGACGTAACACCTCCCCCCTTAAGTTTGAGCATGAGAGAGAAACGAAGCATGCTCAAAAACAAAAAACTTATTTGAAAATTTAAATGTATTTGAGGGAAATGTTAAGACCATTTACATATTTTGTAATGTCATACTTTACACACTTTATTGCATATAATTTCTTCGAAAAGAGGAAAAAGGGAGAGATTTTAATGTTGCACAAAAGCCAACCATATATGTAAATCTATAATCTAACATCAAAATAGTGTGAGTTTATTAACGATCTTGAGTTAATCTTAAGAATTGAATTTAACAGAAAATTGCATGCAGCAATAATCACTTCTAGATTTTTCCGTGACATTATTATCAGTTGTTAGTTATATTATTTAAACTATTAATTGCTTAAAACATTTATACTCTTAAATATTTTATTAAGTTTATAGGATTTACTTTTCGTTAAAATTTTCATCAATTATAATAGAATGTTTAAGACAAGAAAGAAGCAAAGCAAAAATTTATTGTATTATTTAAAAGAACATTGATCAATTTTCGATACATTATTATTGAAAAAGGACTTTCATACTAAGATTTGAAATATTTTGTACAACCTTTGTGTTTGCGTAGATTTTGCACAATCAAGTTAATTTTACTTTTACAAAAGAAATTTTTTTATTTTATTTATTTATTTATTTATTTTAATTAAAAGGTATTTTGCACAATTATACTTTTAATTTACTTATTTTATTTCTTTTCTTTTATTCTCAGGTAATATTTCTTTATTTCTATGTATGACATCTTGAGAATAAAAGAAATATACATTTAGTCCTTTCGAGTTTCCGGTGAACCTCGAGTTTTTAGGACTTAGCAAATACCGTGTCCAGGAGTTTAACCTTTTATTTTTATCTCTTCCTATTTTTTGATATTTTCTCTTTTTGTCATTTACTCGTTTGTTTCTCTTGCGTCTCCAATATATTTATAATAAGAGGTTTAATGATTTTGGGACCGAAAGAGATTTTTGTCCTTTTGAGTTTCCGGTGAACCTCAAATTTTTAGGATTTGTTAAGCACCGAATTAGAAAAGTAATTTTTTGATATCATTTTTGCGTTCTCTGTAGTTCCTGTCTAAAGGGTAAGATTTTTTATTAGCATTGCTTGAAATAAATGTTACTTTTTTTATGATGTCCATGACCTAAAACACATAAGTCGTATTATTAAAGTTATCAAAACATTTTTTATATGTATTTTTGAAATTTTTAATTTTTACTATTATCATAAAAAAAATTTATTTATTATTATTTTTTTCTAGTGTAGGATTGGATTGGGAAGTGAAAAGGAAATTTTAAATAGTGTTATGATAGTGTCGATTGTGAGAGTAATAATTAGAAAATTTTTATGTCTTTCTGATCGAGATTTAATGATTTTTGGTATATACTATGAATTTTATTTATTTTGTTGTTACAATACGTGATAATTTGAGTCTATTGATGTGTACTACTTTCTGTTTATTTTTTATTTGTATTTTAATGTTTCCTTTATTTAAAATTTCTAATACTTTATGTGGTCCGGAGTACTGATTGGCAAATTTATGAATTTTTCCCCCTTGTAATAAGAAAACTTCATCTCCAATTTTAAGGTCTTGCGGATTACACTTTTTATCATAATAAATCTTTGATTTCTCTTTTGCTGATATTAAATTTTCTTTTGCAATATTTCTCATTTCGTGCAATCTTGTTATTAAATCTGTCAGGTACTGGTCATATGTTTCTAATTTTTCATGTTCTAATGGTGGTTCGCTGGATGGTAATCTTGCCAATTTTCCAAATATTAATTCGTACGGAGTACATTTAGTGCCCTCATGAATACTTGTATTATAAGAGAACATAGCAAGTTCTAGCCAGTCATCCCATTCTTCATTTTTATTAATAAATTGTTTTAAATATTCCCCTAAAACATGATGTGATCTTTCAAGTGACCCGTTAGATTGTGGATGAAAAGCGGTTGTTTTGAATTGTCGAATTCTAAATCTTTTTGCTAAACGTTTCATTAAATTACTTAAAAAGTCTGTTCCTTGATCTGTTAGTACTGCTTTAGGTGATCCATAAATACAAATAAACTTTTTTATAAATGCATCAGCTATTGTGCTAGCTTGATGATTTGGAAGTGCAATCGCCAGAGAATATTTAGTGAGATTATCTTGAATAGTCAGTATATACTCATTTCCTGTATTAGTTTTAGGAAGTGGTCCAACGATATCCATTGCAATTTTTTCAAACGCTGTACCTGGTGTGTCTGTTATGATCATTGGATCTTTTGTTTTTACGCGAACTAATTTTTTTAATTGACACTGTAGACAGTTTTGAATGTATTTTTGAATGTTAAGTTTCATATTTTCCCAATAATAGTTTTGACGAATTCTTCCATATGTTTTTGTAACTCCTTTATGTCCACCGATTGTACTGGAATGTGCTTCTTCTATTAATTGCATATATTCGTCCTTAGTAGGATATTTCGTGATACCGTTACAAATTACTATTTTTACAAATGAATTTTCAAAAATGGATTTGAACATTGATAGAATTTCCTTCCAGTTAACATTATTGACTTGAGCAGTTTTTGCTATACTGACTGTTTTTAATTTTAATTTTTCGGATATATTTTTTAATGAAATAATTGATGATTCAATTGTTTTTATTGTATTAGAGATATTTTCTTTTATTTCATTTTCTATAGGAAGAGCTATATGATAAAATGCTCCTTTTTTTATTTTTTCGGCTAGACCCAATTGAAGTTTTTCAAAATTGGGTAATTTTTTTCGTTTTGCTAGAGATCTAGAGCCATTATCCCTAGGTTCTCCACTGACTGAAAGAAAGTATGTGAAATTGTCTTTACGCATTGGTAATTGATCCCTACAGTCAATGATATATTTTTCTTGTTTTTGATTTAAATTTGTACAATTTTTATTTTCTTCCAATGTAATTTCTTCGTCAGATGATTCAGAATCTGTATTTTCATAACCAACATCAATTTCTTCTTTTTGAGTTCTTTGTTTTTGTTTTATATTTCCTAGATCTGACATAACCTCGTCTGAATAGAGTTCATTATATGATTTCTTATGCTTTTGAGTTTGCTTTCCGCTTTCTTCGTCTTTTTTTTTGAGTTTCTTGATTTATATATTCCTGATCTGACAACACTTGGTCAGAATAAGATTTATTTTCTTTTTGAGTTTTTTGATTTAAGTTTTCAGGATCTGATATATCTTCATCAGAATAGACTTTATTATGTGATTTCTTTTTCTTTATATATTCTGGATCTGACATAGTTTCGTCAGAATAAACTTCATTGTAGAATTTCTTCTTTATTTGATTTTTGTTTTCTTGATTAACTAGTTTTTTCGGTCTTCCTCTTTTTCTTTTTAAAGTTGAGGTATTAACATGAATTTCTTTTCTTGGTCTTCCTCGTTTCTTTTTCTTTTCTTCATAGTTTTTTGATTTTTCTAAAATATCGATTTGCTTATTTTCTTGATTCTTGTTTGTTGTTTCTTTTTTCTTTAACTGATGTCTTGTGACGACATTGCAGGCATTTGGCAATGTATTTTGATTTCTTGAATCAGACAGGATTTTGATAAATATTAGAAAAAGATTGATTATCTCCTTATGTATAGAGGAATAAGTTTTCATAGATTGGCATCCATCGCTTGGATCCAATAAATAATTTGCAAAAGATTGGAGAATTTTTGTAATCTCCGAAGTAGAATAGGATTCATTTTCCTGTAATATAATTTTCGTCATTGATTGGAGATTTTTTATTAATTCCGAATTTTCGTAGGGTTCATTGTCCTGTAATATAATTGATTGGAGATTTTTGCTTATCTCCGAAGTAGAATAGGAATCATTGCCCTGACATAGAGGTTTATTTTTGCAATCATTTTGCATAATAGAATGGAGACATTTTTTTATCTCCGATTTATGTTTTGAAAGTAGATTTTGATTATTAGAAATATTTTTTATTAATGATTGGAGAAGGTTTACTTGCTCCGAATTTGTGTTTTCTTGATGTACTTCAAAGTGAACATTTTGTTCATTTTTTCTAAGAGTTTCTTGGACACTTCTTGGAGTGTATTCTTTGATATCGATTTCATGAATATGTTCTTGATTTATTGCTTGAAATTTTTCTTCATTATTATCTTCAATATTTTCTTCTACTGGATTTCGAGACAAAGCGTCAGCGTTGACGTTTGTTTTACCTGCTTTATAAATCACATTGAAATCGTATTCTGCTAACTTTAACTTCCATCTTGTGACTCTTGAACATGGATCTTTAGAATTCTGAAACCAAACCAAAGGTTTGTGGTCTGTCACTAAAGTGAATTTTCTTCCATAAAGATATGGTCGAAAATGTTGAACGCAATAAATAATTGCTAACGCTTCCTTTTTATACGTATCATATTTTCTTTCTGTTTCGCTTAAAGTTCGAGAAGTGTACGCGACGGGTTGATCTTTTCCTACTTTTCCTTGTGATAATATGCCTCCTATTGCAAAACCTGAGGCATCTGTCGTTAAAATAAAGGGTTGTGAAAAATCTGACCTTTTTAAGAGTGGTTCCTCACAAAGTTTATTTTTCAAAGTATCAAATGCTGTTTGTTGTTTTTCTGTCCATAGAAAAGGAACATCTTTTTTTAAAAGTTCATTTAAAGGATTTGCGATCTTTGAAAATTTATCTATAAATCTACGATAATAACCAGAGAGTCCTAGAAATTGTTTGATATTTTTAACATTTTTTGGAATTGGGAACTTTTGTACTGCTTCTACCTTTTTAGGGTCAGGTCGCACTCCATTTTGATCAATGATATGTCCTAAGTAACATACTTCTAATCGTAAAAATTCGCATTTATCAGGCTGCAATTTCAAGTTAGCGATTCGAAAAAAATTTCGAAAATTTTTCTTCATGTTCTTCTAATGTATTTGCGTAAATGACGACGTCATCTAAATAAACAAACAATTCTATTCCTTGTAACCCTAATAAAACTTGATCAATGAGTTTTTGAAAAGTACTTGGCGAATTTTTTAATCCGAATGGCATTCTGTCGAATTCATAATGCCCATACGGTGTTGAAAATGCGGTCTTATGCGCGTCTCTAGGATCCATTTTAATTTGGTGAAAACCCGAAGCTAAGTCAAAAACGGAAAAATACTGAGCGTTTTATAATTGATCTAACAAATCGATTATATTTGGCAAAGGATAAAATTGTCCTACTGTGCGTTCGTTCAATTTTCTGAAGTCTAATACTAGCCGCCATTTTTTATTTCCCTGTGAGTCGTCTTTTTTCGGTACTATCCAAATGGGTGTGTTATATGGAGAATCGGAAGGTTTAATAATTTGTTGTTCTAATAATTCGTTTACTTGACGTGTCATTTCTTCTTTGTGAACAGGTGGGAATCTATATTGCTTTGTTATGATAGGCGTGTCATCTGTAGTTATTATTCTATGCTTAATAAGATCGGTTGCTTCTAAATATTCACCCGGTATATGAAATCTATCAGAGTATTTGTTTATTAATTTCATAACGTGTTGTAATTCTTCTTTATTTAAATGTTCTAACCGGAGTAACTTTTTTATTTCTTCTGCCCTATTACTTCCTGTTATATTAAAAATTTTTTCTGTTTTATTGATGTTTGTAAAAGTGTTAAGTATGTCTTGAATTATAAAATTTTCATTGTTATTTTTCTGAGTTTCATTTTTTAATTCTTCGTAATCTTCTAGTTCCACATTAAGGACTGGTATATTTATAGATTCATTTCGAGTGTTAAAAACTTTTAAATGTGCTATTCCATCTCGATTTACTACTATTGCATTGCCTAAATAAACACCTTCTGCTACTGATTGTTTGGGAATAAAACCGACCTTTTTATCTTTATTTGAAATTTTAACATGAATATTATAAACTGATCTTGCAGGTATTGTAAAATAATTGTTCGACTCAAAGTTAATTTTTTGTTCGTTGATTTCCAAATGCCTTTCTTCATAATTTATTTTTACTTTATTGTTAACAAAAAATTCTGTTCCTAAAATACCATCATGTTCAATTGGGACTTCGTTAGATAGTAAATTAAAATTTGTTGGGATGCCAAAAATGTTAAGTTTTACCTGACCTAAAGTATAAACTGCATGTTCATTAATTCCTGTTAACTTTAGACATTTACTTTTATCAATTTTCATATCAGGATGAAGTGCTTTAATTTTTAATAAATTAGGTCCAGCTCCCGTATCAATCATCATAGTTAAAGGGCTTTTAATTCCGTCAGTATCTATTTTAATATATGGTATTGAATTGGGTTTCGCTAAATTAATATGTTTTGTTGGAAATTCGTTATTGCTGGATGCGTACAAATTTTTCAAACTGTCCTCAGAGCATCCTACTGAGGAAGGATTTTGGAGTTTTCCGAACTTGCTTCTGGAGCACGGGTTTGTTGTTGACTATTGTTATACATTCTTTTCCTACATTCGCTAATGACGTGTCCCGGTTTTTTGCAATAATTACATGATATATTTTGATTTCTAAAAGTGGGGTTCGTTGGTTCATTATTTCCACTTGTACTTGGTCCCTGTTGTTGAGTTTGTTCTTGTTGCCGATTCTGATATCTATTTTGATATGAATTTTGATACTGATTCTGTCTTTGATTTTGGTATTGATTTTGAACTGAATTTCTATTTTGGTTTTGAAATTGGTTTTGATATGGATTTCGCGGAGAATTCCTATAATAATTCTGGTTTTGATTATGAAATGCATTAAATGATTGATTATGATTTCTATTAACAAAACTATTTTGATATTGATTTTGAGGTGTGAAACGAGGTTGATTTTGATTTCTATTAAAATTATTTTGATACCGATTTGTGTTTGAAAAATTTTGTTGTGAATTTAAAGAATTTTCTTGTTTTCGCTCAAGTAACTTATTAAATTGGAAACAATTAATAGAAAAATGTCCTTTTTTACCACAAAAGAAACAAGTTATGATTTCATCCTGAGCAACATTTATTTTGGTTGTTTTAGCAAATTCTTTATTATTTCTAAATGTATTTTCAATTTCGGGTTGTTGCACATTTTTTCTTAATTCACTACGTGATGATAGCTTTCTTTCTATCTCTATTGCCTTATCTACAATACCATTAAACGTGTCGGCAGTTCCTATTCGTAACTCTAATTCTGGCCTCAGCCCTCTCGTAAAACAATCAATAATAGTTTTTTCTAATTCTGTTTCAAATGTTGCATCTACTGCGTTTTCATTATTTATTCTATGCGCGTCTAAAATTCTTTCCGCCGCTTCCGCGATTCTTGATCCGTAAGATACCACATTTTCATGTTCCCACATGTACATTGCCCCTAATTCTCCTTGCAATTGGTAAACTGATTTTGCTGGTGCATAGATTGTTTTTAATCTTTCTGTTAGTTCCTGTACTGTATTAAAACTATGTCCTAATATAATTTTCCTAGCTTCTCCCGAAATTCGACTTCGAATTAATTTTACTAAATTCTTCTGAACGTCCGCGTTATCTGGTAACATGGATTTTGCTTCTGCACAGCCCTCAATAAATATTGAAAGTGGTATGTTTTTTCCGTCGAATGGTGGTATTGTTTTCAAAGCGTCGCGTAAAGAAACTTGCTGGTTATTTGGAACAGCCATATTTCTTGAGTTAGTATTTTCAGAATTATTAGAAGATTGATCAGAAATATTTCCTGATTGATTTTCGAAGGAATTATTAATTTCTTCTATTGAAGATTTATTTGATTGCGATTGATTTTGATTAAATCCAAATTCTTCAAAATTATTTAAATGGCTTTCTATTAAAGTTTTTTCTGCAGTACTTTCTTCGTTATCGCTACAGCCACTATTAGAATTATCGTCACTGTCAAAAATTTGTCCAGAAATAAAACCTGAATCGAACTGGTTTGTGAGGTTTGGATTCGGATTTTGTTTAGAATATCTTGGAGTACTAGTTTGAGGTTTTGGTTTGTAATTAGGTATTCCGGAATTTAAGGACAATCCTGGATTTTCTTTTATTTTTGAACGAGTTAAGTGTGATAAGTCAGTTTTATTTTCATTTGTAAAAGACATTAAACTTTATTTGCATAATAATAAGATTTATAATCTTTATTAAAATTGAAAATGATTATAAATAAGCAATCTTATTGTTATACCAAAGTCACATAGAAGCAAAAGATTTGGTTGTGTCAATAAAAGAAAGAAAAATGTATTGCAAAAAGAAAATTTAGAAGGTTGCAAAGATTATTCCGTATTTTAAAGAGGAATCGAACCCCTATTTACAATTAAACTTTTGGGATTTAAAATTGTGAATGCACCTTGCAATTATAAGGGAAATGAACCCTTATTCACAAACATACCTGTATAGTTTAGAATTGTAAATGCTCCAAGCTATTACAGAATACAATTACAATACAATTAAATTAAATATTGAATTATTAATAAAATTTCAAGTTTAAAATTCAACTTTAGAAAGAAAGAGAAAAAAAAAAAATTATCTTACTTTTTTAAGAAATGATTTTAATTCAAAACAAATTTTTTAAAATTATTAATAATTTATAATTAAAAATTTTGTTTTAAAGATTTTGAAAAAACAGTCAAAATGTGCTCATTGAATATTGTTCATAAATAGTTATTATTCAAGGATTTTTAAATGAAATGATATTTTCTTCCTTTTATTTATTTTTTTCTTTTTATGATTAGTAATTATTCTTATTAAATTAGTTTTCTCATTGATTGTGACATAAATTTGTATTCATTTGATGCTTTTTCGATTTTTGAGAAAAAAAAATTTTGTCAATTTTTACTCATTAACTTGTTTTATTTCCCGGACCGATGCACCAAAAATTTTAAAAGGTCTTCTGTTACGTTTGAGACAAGAAAACCCCTTAAAATTATATCCTAGCTCCTCCTTTTAAATCAATTTCTATAAAGAACTTGATTTGGGATGAGGATAAGTCAATGAGTTAACTAAGAGATAAGTAAAATCATTTATTTGTATGACAAGAGATTGAGAATGTTATACAAATTTTGTGGTAGAAATTGAACCTTACTTTTGAAATAGGAAATAGTCCTGAATAATATTCTGAAGAGAGTGGTGTCAGTATGCGAAAATCCCAGTGACGAGAACCAGAAGAACAGCAGACAATTAGGCTGGCACTTGGCGTGCGTTATATCTCGTGTTGATGTTTGATTAGGGTGGCTGTTGACTCAAGGATTATATGCAGCAGGTCGGGTCTTTTGAAAGTTCGAACGAAGATACTAGTGGTCGTAGTCCGCAGGTGAATTTGAAGAAAGATTGTTCACACACAAATTGGTACAAGTTGCAGGGTCCAATTTGCCTCGAATAGAAAATCGTATGATTATTATCACTTGACAAATTTCTCACTGGTGTTCACCGATTCCTGAATCAGTTAACTTCCTGATTGATTGATAAGTCTCTTGATTGAAAACAAATATTGGTATCAAGTATTGCACTGAGTATCACGTAAAATCTTGATGGTGAAAATGTCTTTGCGGATAGATATCTCGTCGATACTGAACTGAACTTTTTGCACTGACTCTTGACTGATTTTGCGGAGTTTTTATATGCTCGAAAACCCCTGTGAGCAAGTTGATCTGGTGATACATCCGGCCTTATTTTGCATGGTTTTTGTGCTTGCAAACTCTTGTGAACAAAGTAGGTCTGCTGATGCATTCTGCCTTCAGTCACGAAATTCCTAACATCCGGCCTACATATTATCAATATATTTTCCCTCAAAAGCAGGTTCAATACATGTAATTTATTATCTTGCCATATTACACATTATTGAATTTGTTCTTTTTAACATAATCATAATCAAATAATATATTATAATGGTTACTTTTAGTTACGGACGTAACATTTATTACAATAAATAACATTATACAATATTATTTTATTTATTAATCATCTCTGGATATTAAAAACTCATTTTTTAATTTAATACATTACCAAATTTTCTTAATCTTTTCGACAGTAAAAGTTTTGAAAAATTCCAAATTACAAAATTTTTTGCCCATTATCTAATTTTTTCATTTTAAAAAATTACTAATTAATCATTTTTGTCTCTTAGAAATACATAACTCATATTTTTACATAAAAAAATTAAGAAGAAAGATATCTCACATCCCAATTTGAAAAATATAACTGCACAGTAATTAATTCTTCCTTTCTTCGAAAATTCCCGCATGGATCGTAATATTCATATTGTAACATTAAATTAATGTTTGCTGTGCAAATTTGTTGAAACAGTTAATATATTTGCTACCACAACGAACAAGTTGGTGCTAATTTTTTTTTTTTTCCGATAGTGCAAATTTTTAAAAATTCCCAATTTACAAAATTATTTGTTCATGTATTTTATTTTTGCTGATTTTAAAAATACCTAATTAATATTTTTTGTCTCTTAGAAAAATATATTTAAATTTCTCACATACACACCAGTTACTTATTCTTCTCTTAGTAAGAATTTATTTAAAATTCCCATTTACAAAATTATACTTAACAGTAATCGATTCTTTCTCTTTAAGAAAATACTAAATTAATTATTTTTGGATATTAAAAGCACACACATCAGTTTAATGTATTCTCACATTTTCATCATTTTTCAGTCAGTGTAAATTTTTTAAAAATTCCAATTTACAAATTTATTTAGCCAGGTATCTCATGTTTGTCGCTTTTAACATTCATAATTAAGCACTTTTTGCTTTTAAAAAAACATAATTTCAATTTCATACATACAAATCAATTTCCTTTTCTTCTCTAAATAAAAATTTATCTCGCATTCTAATTAACAAAATTTAACTGGACCGTAGTTAACATTTTTCGTTTTTAAAAATATGTAAATAATTATTTTTGCAACTTAAAAACAAGTTATTCAATTTCTTCTTACAAACAAGTTTTTAATCCTGCTCTTCTTCAAACAAGTTTGTAATTCTTCCCTAAGTAAAAATGTATTTAAAAATTACAATTTACATAACTAATGAGATGTTATGAAAATCTGAAAAATTAACTAGGATTCAGCTTAATTCTTTTGATTCGAATATTAAATAAAGTTTTTCTAATGCAAAAATTTAAAACTTATTTGTGCGTGTGATATTGTTGTAAAGACACAAAAATAATTATTTACGTTTTTTTTTTAAACGAAAAAAGTTCATTACTGTCTAGATATATTTTGCAAGTTGGATTCTGAGATATTTTTTATTCAGAAAAGAATAAGAAATTAGTTTGTATTTAAAAAACTTATTAATTAAGAATTTTTGAAAACGACAAAAATTAGATAACGGGATAAATAATTTTGAAAATTGGAATTTTTAAAAAATTACCACCGTCAGAAAGATAAAAATTGTAGGAATGTATTATATTGATGCAAGTGTTTTTAATATCAAAAATGATTAAATAAGTTATTTTTAAAATAAAAAAAATTAATTACTGTCCAGGATAATTTTGTAAAATTGAAATTTTGAATAAATTCTTATTCAGAAAATAATCAGAAACTTCTTTGTATGTTAGACACTAAAATAGATTTTTTCAAAAACAAAATGATTAATGAGTTGTTTTCAAAGAGGAAAAAAATGTATTACTGGGGATTATAATTTTGCAAATTAAATTTTAAAATGAAATTTTACTTAGAATAGGGTCATAAGGTAGTTTTTATTCAATAAATTCAAATAATATTTTTAAAAATTAATTACTGGGCAGTCTAGTTTTGTTAATTAGAATACAAAATGGATTTTTACTGAGAGAAGGATTGGAAACTTGTTTGAAAGTGTGAAATTGAAAAATTTGTTGGTAAGAAGCAAAAAAAAATTTTTTTTTTGAAACACGAAAAAAGATAGTTACTGACAAGAAATATTTTTCAAAATTGAAATATTGAAGAGTTTCACTAAAAGAAGAATAAGACACTTATTTCTGTTTGAAGGTGTAAGTTTTTAATTTAGAAGACTCAATCACATTTTTTTAGTGTGGTATCTTCACAAAATAAATTGTTATTTTGGAAACCATGAATTCTTTTTCGTATTGGATATGCTGCTCTGGTGGTGTCGCCTCTTGATAACGGATCAATTGTAAATCGAGGCTGCTGGTTATTCGAATATCTTTGGATATTTTTTGGTTGTTGATTCCCTGCGAAAAAATCAAACAATATTAGTTGCCTTATATTATTATTATTTTTTTTTTTTTTACAAAACAAGTTTAGAAAAAATGCCTTTACGCACTTGTTCGTGTGGGACTCAACCACGTGCAGTGCAAATACCGCACTAAAACAACCTCTCCCATTCTTGCCTTACGTACTCTTATCCGCTTTTCCTCCTTCCGTCCTGAAAGGTAATATTATAAAATATTATTATTATTATTATTATTTTTTTTTTTTTTTTTTACAAAACAAGTTTAGGAGAGGAAAAAATGCCTTTACGCACTTGTTCGTGTGGGACTCGACCACGTGCTGTGGTAATACCTCACTAAAACAACCTCTCCCATTCTTGCTTTACATATTCTAATCCACTATTGCTCCATCCGTCCTGGAGGGTAAGCAAAAGCGTGATTCATTTACTAGAGTTGTTATTTTCGTTTCTTACACTGTTGTTCTCACCCATTGCCGCCGATATTCTTAAGCGGTGGTCAAGAACGTTGTTGGATGCTTTTTTAGAGCTACCGAATAGGATCTTATAATGAACAGTGCTGCCGAACTAGATTTAGAGAGTTCAGAAGAACAGCCTTCTGCATGCGAACCGCCAACGCATTAGCCTTGTGCTCGCAGCTAGGAATTTTTTGTAATTGGCTCACAAATGAAGCTCGCATCCCTCCTAAACAACCGAGTACAAGAACAATTAATGTGACCCTGTAGCCTGGATATATTTTATTTAATTCAAACAGAAGGTCTTGATACTTTGTCCGCTTCTCATCCTCCTTTTGAGTGATATTGCTCTCAGCAGGTGCCAAAAACTCTATCACACAAATGACCTTACTTTTACGATCCTGGAGCACTAAATCAGGTTTATTGGCGCTGATACGATGAGTGGTGGAAAAAGAAAAATTCCAGTAAATCTTACACTGATCATTTTCCACAACGGACTCCTGATCCCCCTGGGCATACGGCAAGATGGGTTCTTTATCTATACCATATTGATGTCGAAGGTGATAATACAACACCCTAAGCGCAGCATTGTGTCTTTCTACATATCTGTAACATGCATACTTCGGGCACGCACTTAGAATGTGACTAAGTGTCTCCGGGTATTGCCTGCACGCTCGACAGTTGGTATTGTCGACAGATATATGCATCACTCGACTGCGATACACCAAAGTATTTATCACTCCATCCTGGCAAGCAAATAAAAATCCTTCAGTCTCCGATTTCAAACCAGCAGACTTGAGGAAAGCAAATGACAAAACCCTAGACAGTCCTAACTCTTTTATGAGACTGAAAAACCGTCCATGCACAGGCTTGTCAATATGCTCCTGTAACAGAAACGCATGTTCTGCTTCCTTAACACGTTTTTTAAGCATTAATGGCGTTAAAGATGCTAAACCGTGTTCCATATCCCTGGTTTCAAATGGGAGACTAAGTTCACTTGCAGCTCTTTCTGCCGCTCGATATAAAAACGCCCCAACATTTGCAATTTCATGATGGTGAACAAATTGCATAAGAGGATCTCTACTGTTTATGACTGAGCATGCTGCAGATAAAACAATTCTACGATGAAGACACTCTAAATTTAAAAGACCTCTTCCTCCCCGATTGCGTGGAAGGTAAATGCGAGGTACGGAAGACCTAGGATGATGACTTCGATGTATAGTCATCATCTTGCGAGTTTCTCTATCTAGTTCCTTCAACTCATTCACATTCCACTCAACTGCTCCAAATGTATAGAGTAGTAAAGGAATGGCTAATGTGTTTGTGGCTTGTATCTTATTCTTCCCAGATAGTTCAGAAGCCCAAATTTTTCTGAGAAGACCATGGTATTTCATATGGAGATGATCTTTAAGCCCACACAAATCTTGACTTTCCGATTGAGGAATTCCAAGATATGTGTAAGTTTCCCCAACACCAAGGTGATGAATGGTATTGCCACCAATGAGCTGAATATTCTCAGAGTCGCTCGACATTTCAGCTGTTTCTCGTCTCCCTTTAATTAAATTGATAACAGCACATTTATGTAATCCAAAATCCATACCAATAGCTCTGGAGTACTCGGCTACTGCAAACACCAGAATTTTTAATTCGTCCTTGCTGGATCCATATAGCTTAAGATCGTCCATATAAAACAGATGGTTGATCTTATGGACTCTATTTCTGGGTTTTCCACACATGTATCCAGAGTATTTTTTTGGAGTACTACAGACAGAGGCAAGAGGGAGATGCAAAAAAGTAGAGGACTTAGGGAGTCTTATTATTATTATTATTATTATTATTATTATTATTATTATTATTATTATTTACATTAATCTTTAATGCTCATTTTTTCCTTTTTAAAAATATGTTTTTTATTTTTCAAATATTACTTGAAAGTGTTATAACTTTTAACACAGACAAAGGTGTTCATAGGAATCCGAAGGTAATATCAACATGATTTTGAGCTTTATCTTCAAAATATTGATAAATCTACAGCATCTGAAGAGGAATTTCTTCAGAATAGAAATTTTTTGTATTCCAATATTTCTGGAAAAAATAAGAATTATTATTTATTACAATTTTTCCCAATTTCAATGTATTTTAGCATTAATGGATTAATCAAGAATAATTTTAGGAACGCCAATAATGTGATAAAATAGTTTTATAAAACACTGTTTAGTTTATAGTTAAATTAAAACTAGTTGTAGATTATTTAACTATGTACAGTTAATTTGTTTAGTATTAAGTTAAATACAATTTGTAATTTATAATATTATAAAGCTTAATTTAAAAACCTGAATATTTGTAACTGTTAAATAAAAATACTATTATTAATTAAAAAACAATAAAATCCTTTTATTTATTAATTATTTATATTTATTTGTTATATATTTGGTAGGGTAAATAGCAAGCATATTTATTATGTTATTTTATAATGTTATTTATTGTAATAAACAATAAGATCATTTATAATTTAAAAATAAATTAAAGAACTATTATGTACATTATGTTTTATAATTATAGATTTGATTAAATTTAAAAATTAAAATAAAAATTTAATAAAGATAGTATTAAGTGCACTAAATATTTTATTTTATATTTATATTTATTTTTTTATTTTAGATTTAAATTTAAATTTAGCCTAATGCTTAAAGCAATGGTGATGATATTTTATAAATTTTATTTTAAAATTATATAGATTAAATAAAGAAAAATATAAATTATACAAAACATTTTTAAAAGTATATCATTTAATTCTTTATTTAATTATATTTATACAAATTTTATAACAAAATATTTAAACACATGTATTTAAACATTTATATTCAAAATTGTTATTTAATAAAAAAGCTTGTTATAAATTTTAGTTTTACTTTGACAAAACTAGTTAAATTAATATTAAAACAGATATTTCGAAATTATATTAATAAATTAATAATTAATTATAAACAATATGTAATTGTTACAAATTAGTATTATTATTTAAATGGAATATAATACATTTCAAAACAATAACCCTACTTTTATTAAAATGTTTAAAGACAATTATTTATAAAAACTTACCAATTTTATAACTGTCACGTACATATTCACTAATTTCAGGTCCTCCTCACATCTTAAAATTATTTAAGGCGCCACACTTTATTTAAAAAATTTTAATTTAACCAATTTTAAACCTTTTACTTAAAACATTGCACAATGTAAACAAACTATTGTGACTTATACACTTCACAGGTGAAACGGTTTGAAACAGAGTAATCCCGCGACATTGTTTCTTCGGTTCGCTGCCAGAGGGCTGCCATTATTCTGCCTCACAAATGAGACCGAACTCTTAGGTATTATATATGGATCAAGAAATAAGCATTTTAAAAGGATAAGACACAAGATGTCTTTCCTCTAACAAAAAATAAAAGTGCGTCAAATTATTATGAATGGTTATGAATGACCTTATTATTAATAATTTTTTTAAATATTTTTTTTCAGACATTTTGATAAATGTCTAAAAATTCAATTTAAAAAAAGATTTTTCTATCTTCTATTTTTAAATTTAATTTTAATTAACTTTAATTAATTAAATTTAATGAATTTAGATTTTTAACTTTAATTTAATTTATGAATAAACAGTTTTTTAAAACGAAAAATATGAAAATTAATTTTTTTTATTTTTGGCAGAACCTATGAACTTACATAAGAACTTACCTAAGAAATTACATAAAAACTTGCGTAAGATCTTTTGCCAAATGCACACGTAAGATCTCACGTCATTTCTTACATAAAAAATCACATAAGAACTTACCTAAGATCTTACATAAGATCCGACATCAGATCCTACGTAATGTTTTAAAATAGGGAGGCTTGATATTGTGTGAGTTTTGTAACAAAAATTCTAAGTTCTGTTACCCCGGTTTTGCCATACTTTTCTTACTCTAGAAATTGGTTGTTTTTTGTTCAAAAACACTCTGATAACCACCTGTAACAATGTTTGGAAGTTAAAGGTTATTGCTGTTTTGGGAACTGCCATACGTATTGATGTTTTAGCCATACGGCTGTGTGAAACCGCGAGTCATATTGTAAGGTTAGGTAAAATAGACAGTGGCGCACCGATGCATTATGTCAAACTCCTACATAACGTGTCAACCATACTCAAATGTCTAATCTCATCACAGTATTTTTTTCAGTGCATTGTTTAGCTAAATAATTGTGGAAAAGTTTGAACTCGATCGGACAAATAGTTCCTTGTATTTGTTGTTTAAAATTTTTGTTTGCATGTTTATAATTCTTCAATGTTAAAATGCATTTCTCTTTTCTTATGTTTATATTACTCGTACAAGTTTCATCTTTAATATACATGCAAGAAAAAAGTGATTTTTGTATTTTAATTGTATTATAATCAACCTTAAATTAAATTTGAGCCTTCTTCTTTATAAACAATTTTGAATATCCCTTGAATTTTTCAGTTTAACGAATTGACGTAAAGTATATTAGATTGTATTTTTACAAACACAACTTAAAAAAGAGGAAAGTTGTTTATCTTCAGGGGGAAAGGTTTCTTTTCAAAACTAAAAATGCAACTGGATCCCAGGATTGACCAATTATATTGCAGAATAGAACTCAGGGCTGGATTGGGATTTGAAAGCGGTCCGGGAAACAAAATGGGGCCGCTTTACAAGCGGCCCTATTTTGTACTAGCTCTAATAAAATACTGACCCACCCACTGCACAAAAAGAAGCGGCCCACCGGGATTTTTCCCACTTTCCAGACCGGCCAATCCGGGCCTGATAGAACTTTAGATTAAAAAATAAAAAAGTAATTGATATAAATATTTTCAGGCAGAGCCGACGCGAACTGTGTGAATGGTGTAGAGTACTCCACACCCCGAAATGCTTACAAATATTTGTTAATATTTTGGTCTCACCTCCCCCTTCCCCAATCACTTTGACAATTCCATACCCCGAAAAAATTTGTTCCGCTACGCCGGCCCTGTTTTCAAGAAGAAAACATTAAAAGGCAAGTATACACAAGTAGTATATGTGTCGATTCAGGGTGAAAGGAACCTTAGCTGCAAAACATTCAATTTTTAATTTTTATTATGAATCGGTAGAATTTGAGTTGCTCTTTCACATACAGTAATCAAAACTTGTTTATGTTTATTAGTTTTTCTGTTATTCGCGATGAAACATAGACATAACCTAACAATAACATAGGCAGGCACAAGTTCAAACTCCCGTCCTGTGAAATTCAGAACATTTGATTTTTAATTGTTATTATGAATCGATAGAATTGCGTTGCTTTTTAACATACATAAATCAAAACTTGTTAATGTCTATTAGTTTTTGGGTTATTACAGGTGAAACATAGGCATAACCTAACAGTAACATAGGGAGAATCAACTTCAAAAGCCCGTATGCCGTATACCCGTATACCCTGAATCGACACATATAATTATTTGCTAACTATGTAACCAACAACTGTTGAATTCGAAAGAGCACTAAAATTAGATCGCGATTAGGAGTTGAAAGTTTAGACAGCCTATATTTTTTACGTGCATATTTTATAGAAAATACGTAGCAAAGACATCTTTGGCAAAGAATATTGTCCCTATTTACTAAAAAATATTTTATTTTTATGTTCCCACTATTTTAAAAATATGATTAAATTTTATTGAAATAAACTTTTCTGATTTTTGCAATATTTTGAATGGTTCTTATTATTATTGAAAACATCATAATAAATATTTAAGATTTTTACCGATAATTACCGGAATTTCTATTGTATTTTTACCCTATACCGGTAATAAAAAAAAACGGTAAATTTCCAATCCCTAAGTCCAACACAGAGTAGACAATTATTTCGGGTGCCCACCTCTATCTGACTTTGATCGTCCACGGTTATTTCTCGGTAGCTTCCATGTCTGAGAGGCCTTCCCCTATTCTCTACCTGAGCAGGAGCCCAATTGTGGTGTCAGAAACCCCATCTTAAAGGCCATTAAGGTACTTGACCTAATGGGATAAAAAATGCTGTGATATTCCGTAACTGAAACCACAAATCCCTTACCAGCCAGATCAAACACCTACACAATGTTTTGTAATGGTTATCTAAGTACTGAGCCAAATAGAACCAGTATCTTTGAGCTGCTTGTTAACGGAGTCACCAAGCTAGCCATTTCGGGGTATTTACTTATTATTATTGTTCTTATTATTATTATTTATACTATTCACAACTATTAAAATCCAAAGAAATTATTATTTTTATCTCGAAATTTGAAATAAAAAATCTGTTCAAAATTTAAACAGTACTTTTGTCAAGTGGCTCCCTAACTTATTGCACTTTGTTCTAAGCATAAATACATAATATATTCATAATTTTTTTTCCAAAATCTATTGTAGCGAATAAGTAATTGAAAAATAAAAGCTTTTGGAAATTTGCAATTTTCTAAACAGAAAAATAAAAAAACGAAGATAAAGAACGAAAGGATAAAAAGAGTTTCTGCACGAGAGAACGACTAACCTGTCTTGACGCCTACAGAATACAGATGACGCACTTCTGGTGCTTGTAGAATGTAGAAGCAAACATTGTTTATTATTTAAAATTTTTCCAGAATTTTTAGCTTCGAACAGTCAACATTGAATCCAATGACATTATTAAATATTTTAAAATTGAAAAACTGTTAAAAAAATATAGACTTCAACTGCGCTGGGGAGCGAGCCCAGGACCTTTCAATTACCAGTTGACTGGTCTAACAATGAGCTACGAAGGGTCACCGGTGATACTTCTTCACAGTCTCACGAACTTTATCCACCGACTGGTGTCAAACATATTCAAATTCCAAACTTTTCCAGAATTGTTAGCTTGGAACATTATGCCGACTACAAGTAAACCTTTCACGTTTAGTGAACTAGAAACTTACAGTTTTTTTTCACAGTTTTTCAATTTTAAAATATTTAATAATGTCATTGGGTTAAAAATACCGTAACTTAGAAATTTTAAAGCCGTTGAACAGGTAGGTTTCTAGTTCACTAAACGTGAAAGGTTTACTTGTAGTCGGCATAATGTTCCAAGCTAAAAATTCTGGAAAAATTTGGAATTTGAATACGTTTGACACCAGTCGGTGGATGAAGTTCGTGAGACTGTGAAGTACGACCGGTGACCCTGAGTAGCTCAGTGTTAGAGCAGTCAACTGGTAATTGAAAGGTCCTGGGCTCGATCCTCAGCGCAGTTGAGGTCTATATTTTTTCACAGATTTTCAATTTAAAAAAAATTGTTTATTATTATTATATTTAACATTATTTTTCTCTTTGTTGTCGTCATTTGGGCGGTAGAAGCCCGGCGGAGTAAATCCGTCGAATTTCTAATAGGGACATTCAAGCGAATATATAGCCTCTGATGTTCAAGTGCTTGCTGTACCTCCTCGTGGTACCGCTCGGTTGATGCACTGTATTTTACACTGCAACTAAATCAGCAAGCGCCATAGCTACTTGTTGACATCTGTGAAGAGATTAGCCTCAGTCCGCTGAGGCGTCTCTGTGATGAGCAACTGGGCATTCTAATTCATGCTGTAGCGAGCGTCTCCGCGCGGTGTATCGGAGGAATACTGGGAAAACGGCCTGAACGTCTTTAGGGTACGCTCCTGGTTGCTGTTTATGCAGCCGCCAACCAAGAATTTAGCGTCCCAAAATGCCGCCTGATGTCAAAGTGAAGAAATCGACTGGCTAATAGTCAATGGACATGCGGTGTGTGCTCTTGCCGTGTTAGGACCCGATCAAGGGCTTGCGAATGGTTCTATTCGTTCGTCTCTTGTAGGGCCGCGGGGGAGTGCACATTGCAAGATTGTTTGGTAAAATTCTAGAAACAAGGAAATAGATTCGGCTTCCCACCTAGGTACCCACACCTGGGTATAATGGTACCATGGGCGACCGGGGTGGCCCAAGAAGACATACGTCTTCCCCCGGTCATTTGAGGTCGGACTCGTGGTGGCAGTGGTTGAAAGCTCTATGCTTGAGCTAGATGTTGAAGAATACTTGAGCCTGACGAAAGTGCGTTAAGGAATCAGTGTCTGATGTGTGAGTTGTATGTCTCGACTCGGTTTAGCAGTTATGCACAAACTGCGAGGGTTTGGAAGGGGCCCGTCCCCCAACCGAGGGGTCACACTAAGAGCAATCCACCTTAGTGTGAAATTCGGTAGGCAGTGTAGAGTTCTGGGAGGCTGACCCGGCAGCAATCTTAGTACCTATCCTAGTAGGCTGAAAGCTTCGAGTGACATAGTTGAGCTCTGGGTAACTACACGGAGAGAAATCTCTTACTCAAATTGCATGATGGACGGTTGTCATTTTTGCATGGTTGTTTACGATGTAAGAAACGTATATGACAATAACTATTTTTCCACGAAAATCATACCTTTCTGGTACTAGGTTATTCGATGCGTGAATTTCAAACCACTCGTACAATATCTCTACCTCTATGGCGCTAAAAACGCACGTTTTATTTGGGTACTAGTAAAGCAACAGAAGTTCATGCGCTTTGTCCATGTCACGATGAAACAAATGCAAGGAACGTCGTGCGAAAAGCGCACGGGCTCGGTGCAATTCTAGTACCCAAAATTGACGTGCGCTATCAGCGCTACTGTAGAACGATATTAGTAATGAGGCGTTTACTATTTCTGTACAGAACTTTGCCTTACAACAGGAGTCCAGCTGCAATGCCATTCTGTCTTGTCCAGTACGGTAGGCTGACCCGGCGGCGATCAAAGTAACTAACCTAGTAGGCTGAAAGCTTCGAGTAACATAGTTGAGCTCGGGGTAACTAGGTTGAACGGCTAGCGAAATGTGACCACAAAGGAAACAGGAGTCCCGCTGCAATTCAGGGTGTCTTGCACTGCACAAGGCCGTGTTTGGTTGACGTAATCAATCCCCGTGAAGGAACCGTAGGCGGGCCTGTGTGGTATAGACCCGTACAGGTGGGAATCGCACATAAAATCACGGACGCGCCTGTTGTCGTCATTTTACAAATGTTGTAATTTCACAAAGTTCGAAAATGATTATAATTCGTATAACTCACAAAGCTTTATTTAAACAATACTATTATAAATTATATTATCAGTTTAACAAGTAATTTTAGCAATATTCATGATCTCGCAAAAATCAGAAATAAATATCTTCAGCAGATGTGTCTGACCACAGAGTTGGTTAAATATTAGAATCTGCGGTTGAGCCAAGTCCAGCTTCCTGGGTTCGCGCCCCGATGAGTCTAGGATTTTTCTGGCTCGTGAGATAACTTCAGTGGAAGGTTTGACGTCGAGGTATACTAATGTACTCTGTCAGTATCTGACATGTACACATAAAAAGAACTCGATTGTCGATAAACAGGTTGTATTCAGGAGAGGTTTCTACACAGTTTTCCCTCTCCACTGGCGAGCAAACCCAATATTGAGTGGTCCTGGAAAATGCTAGTACTCCTCCTTCAAAGATTTTCTGTTCTTAAACAAAATAAAAATTAAAAAAAAGATGTGTTTGATTCGAGGTTTGTAAAATATCTAAGAGTTCTGGGCTCAAAATCATTAAAAAATGATTAGGAATAATAAATTGAACTTTAATGAAGACGTTAAAAAAGGAAATCAATTTAGAAAGTACTGTTATTATTATTGAAAAATGTGTAAATATTTAGGTGATATTAAAGTTCTTCATTAAGGACGTTGGAACCCGAAAGCTGAGAGTGGCGTAGAAACAGTTTTTCCTCCTTTGCTCGAAAATTTCCCTTTTATGAATTTTTTTTAAAAACACTGGACACTTTTTCAAAAAAAGGGCTATGGTAGACAAAAGTATTTGAGATAAGGAATTTTTTAAACATTTGTTTTATGCAAACAAATGTGCCTACGAGCGTCAAAATTAACTCCCGTTTTGACATTGCAAGATTTTCCGTAAAAGATGGCCGCCGCCATCTCACTTGAGGCCCATGTCACATAGCCCGTGCCCAGCTGACAAGCGGCGGCAATCTTTTACGGAAAATCTTGCAATGTCAAAACGGAAGTTAATTTTGACGCTCGTAGGCACATTTGTTTGCATAAAACAAATGTTTAAAAAATTCCTTATCTCAAATACTTTTGTCTACCATAGCCCTTTTTTTGAAAAAGTGTCCAGTGTTTTTAAAAAAAATTCATAGAAGGGAAATTTTCGAGCAAAGGAGGAAAAAGTCTTTCTACACCACTCTCAGCTTTCGGGTTCCAACGTCATTAAAGTTCAACCTACTATTTCCAATAATAATTTTTTTTTATTCTTTATCAAATTTATTATTTAAAATAAAGAAATTATTCAGCACGCAAGTAGCACACAAGTAACACATAATAGTGTGCTAGTCGCGTCCGACCAAGTCACCTGGGAAAGAGTGGGAGAGGTTATTTTCCCTATTTTGTCGCTCTACCTATCATATTGTCCATAACGGAGTGCTTTCTTTTCAATTATGCAGTGTTTCTTGTCACTTTTTCTTGGCACAGTTGTATAACGATGTTATTAAATATCATAATGTGTAAAGGAAATTACGAACAAGAAAGGCACGGTTATCAGCAATGTGTCGAGGATCTTAATCCTCTGGGTCAAATTAGTAGAGTATTTACTCAAATTTACGTTTTTCCTTTATTTACTTTTGCTAACATATTTACTTAGCAATTTCATATAAATATATATAATTCTCAAAAAGTGAAAATTCAGAATTAAGCAAACGCATATAGCAATATAAAAATCAACAATTTTGTTTAACTTACATATTTACTCCAACAGTTAAGTTTAATGTACAATTCTTTCTATCTGTTGATGACGAACAGTATGAAGAGAGTAGAAAGGTCCAAGATATCTTTCAAGACGAAAACATGGGAGATTTAACACAAGCAGTTATTCTTCAATTTTTTAAAAATAGATGTGGTTGACGGGAAAGTCATCTTATATGTAACATTAGCACTAAGTCAGCATAATTAGCAATGTATTGTACGAATTAAAGAAATATTAAATGCTTTTACTCATTTGCAAATCTACTGGTACTTGCACATATGTATAAAAAACATTTGATATCAACATACATTGAGTCGGACTAATGCTAAGAATTTTCGGAGATATGGATAGATTCACGTGGTGAGGTACACCGAAATTATTCAAACAAATTTCAAAGGTATAAAAATTAATTTTAAAAAAAATTATCAAAAATAATTTTGTTAAAATATATCAATTTTCAAAAAAAAAAAGTTTACTTACCTCTAAAACAATTTAATTCACGTAGGAGGGGACACCGAAATTATTTAAACTAATTTCAACAATGCGTCATTTTTCTACACACATATTAACATTGCTACTTACATCTTATGAATCCGTGGGAAATGTAAGAATTACAAGAAAGTCAACAAAAGATTTCCATTATAACCATTAGTTTTTTCACTATACGTAGCAATCCTAGTATCGACGCCTCCCGTTCATAAAACTATAACATTATCCTCAATGCGAAATAATTTTAAGTTAAAAACAAGTGCAATATCAATTTAACAAAAACAAGCGTGCAAGAGAATTTTATCCTAATATTCAGTGCAAGACAATTATAAGATAAAGTTGCGTGCAATTTAATAATATTATGTGAAGCAGGGTGCAAAATGATTTTATAAAAAACTTCAATGCAAGACAATTTTAACTTTTAATTCAATGGAAAACAATTATTATCTAAATCCAAAAAAAAAAATTACAACGATTTTTTATAGCGGTTATGTCCAATATCAATTAAAAAAGTTTGATTCATATTAAAATTATGAGCCCATTTACGCGACATTACTTCAGTAATATATTTTTAATCTTGTATATTCCAATTTGTTAGAATATAATATCTTGAATGCTTTACTTAAGGTTTTATGATTTTTTAAAATAATATAAGTGTTATTGAAAATTAAAAATATCTCTAATTAAAATTATTTAATTATTTATTTTTGAATCAAACAATTGATAAATGCAAAAGATTTACCTATTACTGTTAAAAAATTTTGTATTGTGTTACGAAAAAAAAAACATTTCAATCGTAGGTTTCCACGAAAACTAACACTCCTGATTTTTTAAACTGAAAAACGAATTTTTGTGTTAAAAAACACATTTATTAATTATTACATTTATTTTATAAATAAATGTCACAACATGAAAGCGAATTATAGTTTTTAGTTCGATAATTTTTATATATTTTTTAAAATTCTAAGTAATATTGAGTTTAATAATTGATTATTAAAAGATAGTTTAATAAAAAATGAGATTAAAAAGGTAATAAATAAAAGATTACTATTTTTCCTTACTTTACAGTTTTACTCATAAATAAATAAGCAATGAATTATTTTAATTAAGATATATGTATATTTATATGCATATTTATGTAGAAATAATTACTCAATAGTAGTTTAATAAATAGTAATAATTAGTACTATTTTGATGAATTTTTTAATAATACTTATATTGTTTTAAACGATAATTAAAAATATAAGTAAAGCATCCAATATGCAATATTTTAACAAATTAAAAAATATGAGATTAAAAATATATTACTGAAGTAATGTCGTGTAAATGGGCTCATAATTTTAATATGAATCAAACCTTTTTAATTGATATTGGACATAACCGATATAAAAAATCGGTGTAATTTTGTTTTTAGATTTAGATAATAATTGTTTTTCATTGAATTAAAAGTTAAAATTGTCTTGCATTGAAGTTTTTTATAAAATCATTTTGCACTCTGCTTCACATAATATTATTAAATTGCATGCAACTTGATCTTATAATTGTCTTGCACTGAATATTAGGATTAAATTCTCTTGCACGCTTGTTTTTGTTAAATTGATATTACACTTGTTTTTAACTTAAAATTATTTCGCATTGAGGATAATGTTATAGTTTTATGAACAGGAGGCGTCGGTATGGTGTCAAGTCGCTGGTTGGGTGCAACAAGATGACACCTCGTATTTGTTTTGGAGAACATGACATATCCTATTGGCGTTGAAAAACATGACACCTCAAAAAGGAAAATTGTCGAGTGAAATTTTTGTTGGCACCACTGAGCGCGGAATTTGAAATAATTTTTTAATAATTCTTTTAAATTAAAAATCAGTTTTGTTTTTGTTTTGTGACATACATTCACACGTTACTGTGCTGTTTATGCTGTCAAATTTTTTAAACTACAAATTCTCTTTCTATTAAAAATTATCAATGAAATTGCTCTTTAACTTTCACTTCAAAATTCAGTCCTAAAGGATTTAACAGTAATTATAATATTATTCAATATGTTTTAATAGGTTCAATATGTTTGTTCAATGTGTTTAAACATTGGATGTGAATTATGGGAAATAACATTTAATTCCAATGGCATGTTATACGTATTAACTGCTTCTTAATGTTTAAAAATATAATAAAAAGATTTATTTATTTAATGACTGTACATTATTTAATTTTAGTAAAAGTAAAAAATTTGTTTAAAAAGCTTTTTAAAATATATGTATATAATTCTTAAATAAATTCTTCTTTTTTTGCATATATTTACTCTTAAAGAAATTATAATAGAAATCAATAACATTAATGCCTTAACTATTCGAAAAATAAATAATAATCAATATGAATATTATTATTATAAAAAATTAATAAATTTATGATTAACAAAATAGGTTAAAATTCAAACACTAATTTTAAATATTAAAAGTATATAATATTAGTTAATTTTTTTGAAAGCTAAAAATATCTTTTTCATTAATTACAAAAGGATTAATTTTAATAACTTAATTTTAAAAAATGAATAAATTAATTTCACTGTATTTGAATTTGTATCTTGGAATACTACTGAGCAAGTATTTGAAACTAAGAACACTACTGCGAATGTATTTGTGCGCTAGAGCACTAGTGCGCATGTCTTTGTGCATAAAACACTACCCTTATCAAAAATAAGTATTCGATTAAGTATTGGTTTCAGTATTGGAAATCCCAATACTTTTTTCGCGACCATAGAAGCAAAAAAAAATTCTGAAAGATATTAAAAAGCATTCAATTTAATAATTATTTATATTACGTTCATAAAATAAAAAATTCATAATTATGGTTCAGAATAGGAACTTTTTATTTAAGTACAAAGAAACAAATTTTGATTTTTACATAAACAATTTTCTTAAAAACTAGCATTTTAGTGCATTTTACAATTCTTAAAGTTTCGTAATATTCAATATTAATAAAAAATTAAGTATTTAGAAACGAGGGTAATATAAAATTTTAAGAAATTTACTAATTTAACACTATCATTTACGTAAATTGCTCTAATCTTAACTATTAAGAAACATATTGATTAATTTCAGTTCAATACCATCTATGTCGAACACATTAAAAACGAAAACTGAAGCACCACTACGTAGTTCGTCTTTGATATCAACCTATAAAATGATGTTTTATAACCGTTGTTTATTTGAAATTGATTTTATAAATTAATAAACGTGAGTAAGTGAAAAAGAATCTAAATCAGTTTGAGCAAGTGCCAAAATTTATTAAGTTTTAAATTACTTGTAAAATATAGCGGTTATAATATTGCAAGTATAAAAGGAAATTAAAGAGAAGCTTCACCTGAAGTTTTCCCCCCATTTTAAATAAATAAAGCACTGGTTAAAGTAACAAAAATAAACATAAATTTATTTAATAAAAATAAGCTGTTCGGAAAAAGGGGACTCTTGTTCCAAGATTTTACAAAATGTAGCCTCTGAGGAAGAAAATTATGCCGAGCATAAATCCACAAAATAATAAGATTAATAAAATCGAAACCGAAACGGTGCAAGATATTATGAATCCAAGGCCATTCTAGGGCTGGACAATTCGAGTAATAATTACTAAATTTTCATGTGGACGGTCGAGCCGCCAGTGGTCATGAGCACATGGCGGATAATTACAATTTTAATAATGTGAGTCCCTTACCCATCAATTAAACAGTACGACGACACAGGGCCAATATCAGTCAGTACAGAATTTAATTTTATAATTAAATTTATATCAAAAAGGAGTCGTTTTGACTCAAAAACAGAAAAGTCTCAAAGGTTTACTCGCGGAACCAACTGTTAACCGCGAGGGCTCAACCAGGAAGAACGACCGACGTTCGTGGAAATTCGGACGCTCTCCCAAACATCTTCCGTCTCTCTTCTTGATTGTCGGATCTCGTTCATCGATAATGAGATCCATATTGTAATACACTCGCTGCGCCGTGATATGTCCCTTGATGTCCTATATTGGCTCTAAGACAGACAGGTTCCACTATAAGAGACTCTTACAAATATTTAATTTTTGACAGAGGCGTGAAATTCCTGGTCGCCGATGAGTGAATGGACATTGGCCATCCTAGCGCTTACTGTTTGAGTTTATTTAAAACAAGAAGGCTCCGTTGAAAAAGGTAAAACTTGCTTACAGAACGGGCGGATACCGGCTGTCGCGATACCCATACTGGACGATGCCGAACTTTCTAATAAAGTCCCAACCTATTATGCATTCGGAGTTTAGTTTTTTAGCCACCCTAAAGAGAAAGTCATTTTTGGCACCATCCACCTCTACCGGCAGTTGGATGAGTCCTATTATTTCTGATATAGACAAATTTGCCGTTACCAAATGGTTGGCTGTTGGCTCTTTTAGCTCACGTTTATTCAGAGCAAGCAAACGCTTGGTTAGTTCTAGTGAAAGGAATTAACGTGAGAAGCCGCCATCAAGGAGCGCACAAATCGGTTCCGTTCCTATTAAGATCTGTGAGTATCGTCGCAAGACATCTTTCGACGTGTTAATGTTCCCGCAATGTTCTGGCTTATAATCTATATCTTCTGGAAGCAGAGGCAAATGAGTTTCGTACAGATAGAGTGTTTGAGCCACTGGGCGTAGTAGGGGAAGTCCCTAAATCTGTCATAAGCTCTATCTAGTTGCTCCTCTAGGGGGATTTTTCTGGGAAAGAGGTCAAACAGACCAATAAAGCAGGTAAGGTAGTGGACGGTTGGCTCCTCGGCTACTTGTTTGCGTTGAAGAATTTGTTCTTCAAGACGTCTTAGGTATTTAATGTCACTAAAGCGTGTGTAAAAGTCTGCTTTGAATTCGTCCCAATTTTGCCAATAGGGGCAGCTTTGCTTAAACCACATTAAAGCTAAGCCTTCTAAAAGGGAAGGAACTGCGAGGTGCATTTTCTTGTCGTAGACTGTATCGACTGCCCTGCTCTCTTCTACTATTTCGAGCAATGTAATTATGCTACTTTCACCGCGGCCCGAGAACGAAACGTTCCACGTCTTGACAATTTGAGTGATGCTTCTATTACGGTAGCGTGGTGTCGAATTAGCCGATTCGTGGTAGGGGTAATTGCTTCCTGCGTTTTGACCATACCCTGACCCTCTTGTATATGTCCTAAATGTGAAGCCCACCTGTTCCGGTGGTGTTCTAGGATTGTGAGAAGCTCTATTCGGAGCTTGCATTGGAGGAGGGTTGTAGTGGCCATTGTTTTGACTGACCTCGTGCCAGTACTCCGCACCTCTTGGTGGGTCTGTTCCATTTTGCTGCCCGTAATCACTCGGTGGTGTTGAGGGTCTGAATGGGGTGCCCATAGGGGTCGAAGTGGGGGTATTTTTCGGAGTAACTTCTGCTCCAGAAGCATTGACGCGGAGTTGCGTACTTGAAAAGAATTGACTATAATCGAATATATCTTTATCTCAATAAAGGCAGGTCTATAATTGGGCCTACGTGTGGTTACATTGACGAAAATTGTTGAAGGTATTCCTCCAAAGTGGTTAGTCGTAGCCATAGTACTCGGAAGGGGGAGGAAATACTGGTGAATACCGATGGTAGGGTGGTTGTAGTACCAGCCATTTTAGAGACGGTAGTGTCAACGATAGTCTCAACAGGTCACATCCGGAATGTTGACCTGGTGAAAAGTCACTAAGATCGGCTGAATCGTCTAAGTCGATCATGGCAGTCGGTCTTAAGAGCCGTCGCGAGGATGAAAAGTCAAGTTGGACTTTTATTGACGTGTCATCGTCTCCAAGGGTCCACACGACATTTGAGTCCACTATCCGTTCGAAATCCCGCACTAATCTATCCGCGATTACTTCACGTGTGCCCGTATTATTGACCATGTGGCTTTTTAGTAAGCCCCTAATTGCTTCAGTATGGGTAGCATGTATCCAGTTGTAATTCCGTTCCGACATTTTTAGAAACTAATTTTTAACCAAAAATTAATTTAAAGAAAGAGTAATAAAAAAAATTCCAACCTCGTTCCGATTCCGAGTTAAAACAAACGAACAAATAAAACAGTAATTTTTAATGTAATTATTTGGTAAACATTTAATAAAAAAAAGAAAGTTTCTAAAATTCGGTCTTTTTGTTTTTATTTTCCGTATCGAGTTCCGTCGATAAGTGGTGTAAGTGACAGTGAATTATTTTTCAAGAGTGAGAGCAGAGTTTAAATATATAAAAAAAAAATTATTTTAATCGATTTGTCGTCCAACAAAAGAAGAGGTTTTAAATAAATTAAAAATTTTAATTTTCTAACAAGTAATTTAAATCAAACCAAAAAAAAATGTTTTATTTTAAGGTTGGCAGCATTTTACTGTTTATTATTTTTGTTACGTTTAAAGTGAGAAAAAAAATAAAAAATCGGGCAAGTACGAGTTACACTCGTACTAAGTCGAAGGGTTCCGTACCGCTCTAATTTTTTCAATTATATGAGGTAGAGATAAAAATTTTTCACCAAGAAACCATTTTTAAAAATATTTTTTATTATACACTGAATAAAATTTTATTGGTACAAATTTTTAGCATTATAAGCCAAATCTTTTGCAGCTAAGGGGTCAGGGTCATTTTATAAATATGATGTTAAAACATAAGGAATTAACCAGTTATTATTAAAACTTTTTTTTAAAAAAACACGAATTTTGGCTCGTAAATTCTATGAAGACAAACTTCTATATATTTTTCCTGTAATCTACACGTCCAACTACATATGTGAACTAACTTTTAACACCATAAGTCAAAAATTCTGTGTGCCAAGGGGGAAACAGTTGTCATTTATTCCACTTTTTTCAAATAATCGTGCTTTTTGGCTAGTTAACGTGTACCAAATTTCAGCAACCTAAGACAAATAGTTTGGAAGATTAGGGGGGGGGACAAGTTCATTTTTTCGAATTTTTTTTTTTAAAAATCGTACTCTTTGGCTAGTAAACACTATGAAGGCCGCATTTACGAAAGTTCTCTATAATTTTTCTGTAATCTACACATAAACCTACATACCTGTACCAAATTTCAGCAACTTAAGTCAAATAGTTTGGAAGATTAGGGGGGGCATGGTCATTTTTTCGAATTTTAGGGCAAAAAAGTGGTTTTTGCTGGATTTCGGTATGTTTATGAGCTCGAATCGCGTTTTCCATATCATTTTCGTAAATCCAAAGTAGAACTACATATGTGTACCAAATTTGAAGAAATCTAGCTTATATAGTTCAGAAGTAAGAGGGGGTGCGAAAACGGACACACATAGTGATTTTAATAGGGTTCCGTTTTACGGTACAGAACCCTAAAAATTAAGAAAATGTAATTTATTCCTTAATATTTTATTTTACAATTTAAATTTAAATCAAATTTGATTTTAATTTCAATGCTATTTGACTTTAAATTCAATTTTAGTTTTAGTGTTAATTTTAATTTGAAATTTGATTTCAATTTGATTTTAGTTTGATTTTAGTTAAATTCAATTATTATTTTAGTTTAATTTCAACTTTGGTTTACTTTTCAATGTTGATTTTATTTTTAATTTTAATGGACATTTTAGTTATAGTTCACGTTTAATTTTACTTTTGATTTTAATTTAATTATTTATTTATTTATATATGTTTGATTCGTTTTATGCGAATAATCATTAGATTTCTTAAACTTGTTGACAACTTTGGTGCCCTTTTGGCTTGGTCCACATTACCGTTTGGACATTATAATGGTGTTTTAAAAACATCCTTTCATGAAACTCAGTATATTCACAAGCAAATTTGCAATTTGAAAATTTCTAAAATATTTTCTAAAGAAGATTGTAATAAAAGAGGTAAAATCTTATTTCGCACTTCAATAAAAGAGTGTGGAATTAAAAGGTACATACATTACGACGATTTCTTAAGAATATTTGGTGCTCCAAGTTATATAAATTTAAGTTGTTAAAGAAGAAACTCTTAGTTGTGCAATCGATTCGCAAGCTCGTGCATTTACACGTTTTATTTATAAAAATGTATTGTATCACACGTCCAACGATAACAGATTAATTAAAAGAAATAATAGTACGATTGAAACAGTAGATGGCGAATATATGATCATATCGGACCTTCTAATCGTAAAACTTTTTGACAAAGGAGAATGCAGACATATTCTACTTGGAAAACAATTATGTAAAAAAATGAAACTTTATGTGATGCTTAGATCATTTCTTCCAACGACCTCTCATGCATTGTAACAAAATTTAGCAATATCTTTGTTTGCTTCCTTTCTTCAGTTAAGAGGAAATGCGTAAATGTTCCGTATATCACAAACATAATTGTCATACCCCTTGTAAATCAAGTTGAAACAGATTAATAAAACTATTGAATTATAAAATATTTCGTCTACATAACTAACATTTACTTTCATTTCTGCATATATATTACTTATTTTGAAATATGATATATTTTTTTAACAGAATATAAATAAATACTGCATTATTAAATGCCCTTTAATAATGATTATAATTTTTTTTTTCATCTAGCCTTTTGAAGCACATCACATATCCCTGCACATAGACGTTACTCCGACAAGCCAGCCCGAGAGAAACCAGTAGTAGGCAAATAGGCGCAGACGGTGTAACTTATGCCACGAGAAAGCGAATCAACTTAAATCTCCCCAAGACGTGTAGACTCGAACACGTCTATATAAGACGTGCACGCGATAGATAAATCGCTTATTTGACACAGAACGACATAGTGTGCGCACTCTGCCAGACTGGGAATCAACACTGAGGTGTGATTCTTATAATAAGACAAAACTCTATAAATTAGATTGCGATCAAGGTAAAATTCAATTACTTTTCAGGTACCTCTTCGACTGTCGACGGCAACCTGCGGTAAACCGTCGAGACTTAGGGAAATTCCTTATTAATACGCTTAATGCGAAGTATAAAATCAAAATCTTTTTCTTTTTAAAATATTTAAAATTGCGAGAGTAATTTTGAATATAAAAATACAATCCTTAAAAGCTGAATTTGATTCAGTCAAGAATAACTTCTGTGAAGAGAATCTAGAGATCTCTCAATAAAAAGTTGTATTTCACTTTCAACTAAGAGTCTATGATGAATTTGTTAAGCTTTCAGTAGTTATAGCTGAGCAAAGACAGCCCTGAGACTCAATTTAAAAAACTACTATTTGAAAGGCGTAAATGCTTCACTTTATAGTAAGGAACTGCCATTGAATTTATAGCAGGAGTTTGTCCTTGCTTTTACAGCAAGGAAGACATAGAATATAAGCATGCTTCTATGGTATATTTTAGCGTGATAGTGGTCCTTGAAAAATACGCAAAGAACACATGCACTTATTCCATAATGTCCTTGCTGTAAACGCAAAGACCCCACAAACTTCCTTCATGTGAATGTCGACAACCCAGGCGCATAGAGACCATGAATTTTCAGGGATAAGAAGTTACAACAGAGTTGTTTGGCCAAGCCCACCTTCCACTGAACGTCAGCCACGAGAAGTGCCTAAATATGACTTTACAAATTTTAGTAATATTAGTTCCTCTAATTACAGAGAAAAAAAATAATACTCACTTAAAGCTTGACTGTAATAAAATTATGGAGGCGCAGGAATATTCGCTAAAACTCATTTTACATAAATCCCAATTGTCATAATTCCATTTGGCATAAAACTCAATTGACATAAATCCCATTTGGCATAAAACTCAGTTGACATAAATTACAATTGACATAAAACTCAATTAACATAAATCTCAATTTATGTCCATTTATGTCAATTGAGATTTATATCAATTAAGTTATACGTCAACTGAGTTTTATGCCACATGGGATTTATGTCAAATGGGATTTAAAATGTCAAAGGGGATTATGTCAATTGAGATGGATGTCAATTGAGTTTTATGTCAATTGGAATTTATGTCAACTAAGTTCTAAATCAAACGGGATTTATACTAAATGAGATTTATGTCAAATGGGACTTATGTCAATTGCGTTTTATGCCAAATGGAATTATGACAATTGGGATTTATGTCAATTGAGTCTTAGCATATATTCATGCGCCTCCATAATTTTATTACCGACAAGCTTTAAATGAGTATTTTTTTATGTAATCAACGGAACGAATATTACTGAAATTTGTGAAGTCATCTTTAGACACTTTTCATGGCTGACGTTTAGTCGGAGTTGAGCGTGGCCAAACAGCTAAAATATATTGAATATATTGAATATATTATCACGCTAAAATACCATACGAACATGCTTATATTCTGGGTCAAAATTTCTCAAAAAAATCAAAGTTGGTCTCGGGTCTTTCAATCTTTATGAAACTTGGTGTAAATGTAGTATTTTATGACAGAAGTATGCCAAAAAATTTGTTTTGAAAGTTTTCAAAATTGTGGTTTTTCCGGGTGTCAAAATTTTAAGTACCGTTTTTTTCAAAAACGAATATCTTTGTGGACTTTTAATAAATTTTGTTTATATTTATGGTGTTCATAAATAATATACAAACACTTTAAACGTAATATAAGACAACAAAAATTTTTCAAAATTTGCCCCGAAAAAAGTCAAAACAGATTTTGATTTCATTTTTTCGATCAAAAGTACCCCTACGATTTCCTTTTAATAAAGATATCTTGTTTCCTTATTTTTTCCTGAGTTGATTAAAAAAAAAGTGCTAAGGACTTAAAAACAACCGAGAAATTGGACTTTTTGTGTCGGGGCCTATGCTGTATGAATTCAGGCAAGCGCGACCCATTAACGCCGGGAGGTATGTACAAAATTTTTCAATAAAAAAAATGTATTTGTATTAAATCATAACAAGATAAAGTTGGCAATAGTCATTTTTTTGTCTCAAGAATCGCTCTTTTAGATTCTGCAATAAAAAATTAATTATATTGATAAATAAACAGATTATAGGCAGTTTTATAATAAAAAACACGACTTTTTTGGATCTTTATTACATTCTTGAATTTTTTTGGATCTTTTATAGTAGAGTGATATCTCTGATTGCTACAAACATCGTGTCAAAAATGTTTCATCTAAAAGATATGACTATTGCGAAAATTAAATTTCAAGATGGCGCTTTCAAAATGGCGACTAAAGATGATTTTTTTGCAAAATCCTAATAAGATGTGCAAAATTTTGAAAACTTTTTAATTACTAATCATACTTTGTACAAGAGAGTTTTTGGGGTCGCTGATTACGAATCTGAAGTCGGGTTTTAAACATTCAAAATGGCGGATCCAATATGGCGGACCAAGTTGTAAAAAATGATTATAAATCAAGCCAGGTCGCTTGGATTTATTTACTCATTGGTTTTTGGAGTCGCTGATTGCGAATCTGAAGTAAGATGTAAAAAACTCAAAATGGAGGATCCAATATGGGAGTCGACTTTTTAAAAATCAGACCAAGTTGCTTAGATTTATTTACTTGTGGGTTTTTGAGGTCGCTGATTACGATTTTGAAGTCAAATAATATTCAAAAAATAAACATTGATAATGGTAGCCTTTTTAAAACTTGCCAAGTTTACTTATGAAGTTTCCCAATGGGGAAAGTTCTTTCCCAATTTTTCAATTCACTGAATTTTATACAATTGCCAATAAAGCCTGAAAATATTAACCTTCGTAAACAGTAAATTTCTATTTAAATTTCAGTAAATAAGTCTGTGAACGATCAGTAGTACTTATAATAAAAGAAACTTATGTCTACTGTGAGAAAGGTTAGCATTTATTGGAAAATTGTAGTACTAACTCTTTGGCGGAAAATTTAAAATGTATTTAAAACTACAATTTCAAAAATCCAACAAATAAAGTTCTCTTTTTTCTTATGTCAACAATTAATGTATTTTCATTATTGTTACAACAAATTTTCCATTAGTTTTAAAAAAATTGTTACAGCTATTTAGCAAATTTTCAAACAATGCACTTAGAAAAAAGCTGGTTTTTTTGTTAGCTTTGCAATTTACTGAATTTTATACGAATTAAAAAATTTTAAATTAAAATGTTAATTAAACAAATTTTAAACAAAATATTATTGTTTTTCAGTAACTTTGACGAAGTGGACCAAAAAACATGCAGTCTTTCATAATTTAAAAATGCACTAAACTTTACACGAATTACGGATAAAGATGAAAAAGTATATTAATATTTAAACAATTTTTAAAACTTGTTGTTATTATATAGGGGAGAGTCGCCAGTTGTGAGACGGCTCCAGTTGTGAGACAGTCCATTTTTTTTAACACGAAATATAAAAAGGCCGATTGGTATACATAAAAACATTTCTTTTTATACGAGCCAACTTTTGCGTGTACACCGAAGCGGATATATGTATTGTTTGTGTTAGATGCCAACACTGTGTGTGAAAATCGACTAAAAAGCTTTTTTTTCAATATGTGCAAAGTACTTTTTTTTTAAGTTAATTAATTGGAAAAGCTAAATGTTATGCATTTTTATTTAGTATTTTCCTTCTATTTTGTAATGCAATATTGCATTGTTTCAATCGACAGTTGGATATATTTTTTTTTCCTTCTTCAAAATAGCGCCAATTTCCGGTTGTGAGACACAGCAAGTCACCAGTTGTGAGACGGTGGCGCCGCCCATCTGGAATAGCCTATATTTTTCGTTATGCAGCATAAAGCGCTCTGTTCAGTTTAGTTCGTTACGTCCATTTGATAACACAACACGGTGGGGCTCGACGAAGTTCAACCCAAAGGTCTTATCACTAAAAGTTTTTTTACAAAAATTTGTTCAGTGATGAAATTAGAAGATTTCAAGCCTATAATGAAAATAATCTGTCGAGGGTTTTTAAAATTAAATCGATTTTTGTCGATTTTTTAAAGGTTAACCACTCTTACTTCATTAAAAATTGAGGTATTTAAATTTTCTTTTTTTAGATCTCTTCTTCCACGTCCCGTGAGCAATTTTCTTTAGTTAAAGACTTTTGTTTGTTTTTAATCGGCGTTAAACTTAAGAAAAATCACTTTTGTGTTGTTTCTTAAAACAAATGAAGAAAAATGGTTTTCTAATCAAAAGAGTTTTAAAGCACGTACTTTTACCTTCAAAATAAAAAAAAATTATTAAATTTGCTGCAACTGTTCTAAAGTTACAGCATTTTTAAGCAGCAAAAACAAGGAATCAAAGGTGTTTCGAGGAGAACAAGTACATGTAGGTACTTAAATACGCTACGGGGTGTAAATATTTTGATATATTGGAAAAGTTCATTACAAATAAAGTAAAATAAAAAAAAATTCTTTCAGAAATCTGTTACTGTCTCACAGATATTCTTAAATGTATGTAAGTTTCCGCAAGTTTCCATTTACGAAATAATCTTTTGATTGTTTTTATAATCGGTAAATTATATATATTGAAAGAGCAAACTTTTTTATATTTAAATCAAATTGTAACAAAACATATAACATTTAGAACGGAAATGTTATTGTTTTACAGACATTAAAACGAATGCAAACCGTTGAACTCATAAAGAGCTCGTAGAAGTCTTTGTGGATAATCGGGGTGGTTTTTCTGCACATTGTATTTTTTCCAGGTATTTTGGAAGTCAGAATGTACAGATTCCGATGCCTGTTTGATTTAAATGTAAAAAAGTTTGCTCTTTCAGTAAATATAACTTACAGATTATAAAAACAATCAAAAGATTATTATGTAAATAGAAACTTGCGGAAACTTACATGCATTTAAGAATATCTCTGAGACAGTAACAGATTTCTGAAAGAATTTTTTTTTTAATTTACTTTATATGTAATGAACTTTTCCAATATATCAAAATATTTACACCCCGTAGCGTATTTAAGTACCTACATGTACTTGTTCTCCTCGAAACACCTTTGATTCCTTGTTTTTGCTGCTTAAAAATGCTGTAACTTTAGAACAGTTGCAGCAAATTTAATAATTTTTTTTTATTTTGAAGGTAAAAGTACGTGGTTTAAAACACTTTTGATTAGAAAACCATTTTTCTTCATTTGTTTTAAGAAACAACACAAAAATCACCAAAAAACACGTTTTTTGGTGATTTTTCTTAGATTTAAAGCCGATTAAAAACAAACAAAAGTCTTTAACTAAAGAAAATTGCTCAAGGGACGTGGAAGAAGAGATCTAAAAAAAGAAAATTTAAATACCTCAATTTTTATTGAAATAAGAGCGGTTAACCTTTAAAAAATCGACAAAAATCGATTTCATTTTAAAATCCCTCGACAGATTATTTTCATTATATGCTTGAAATCTTCTAACTTCATCACTGAACAAATTTTTGTAAAAAAACTTTTAGTGATAAGACCTTTGGGTTGAACTTCGTCGAGCCCCACCGTGACAACAATTATTTAAAGTGTGGGAACATGCGCACAAGTTATTTCATTTGCCTACATTGCGACAGCGATTTCGATGAAGAAAACTGATACTCATACATATTTTAAAGAATAAATATTTTTATTTAGTATATAATAATATGTATTATCAATATATTTAGTTATTTATATTAAACATAATGTTTCATGACAAATTTTTTAAATTTTAGCATTTTTTTATAAGTGTCTCACAACTGGACACCTTTTTTTTTTGACTAAAAATATGTGCTCGGAAAATTGATCATAAAATTTTTCGAGTTCATCTGAACACTACACTTTCTATGAATAAAAGTTGCGTATTTAAGTTACTTTTTGAACGGTGTATTTAATTTACGATTTCGTTTACCTATTTTCAATTTATAGGTCAAAAATAAAACTCGTCTCACAACTAGCGACTCTCCCCTACTATTTACACACTGCACATTAGGGGGGCCAAAAAAGGCATTGTAAAAATCGTTTTCGTGGAAAAGGGCATGACACCCCCAGAATTTGTTCCAATGCGAAAAAAAGTGAATACGTATTTTTGGATTTTTTAAAATTTTGATATTAACTGGTGCCGCCGGGCACCTCGATTTTCCCATGTAAAATGCATGGGAAAATTTTCAATTTTCGAAAAATCAAAATTATTTGCAAGGGTTTGACAAAAGTTAATATTAAGTTACTAGATCTTATAGTAGACTCTCTGGCAATTAATTTCACCTATATAACTTTTAATTTTAAAAACCTAACCCAGTATAAAAGTACCCCAAAGTTGGCACCTTTATAAATTTTTGCACCCACACGCACTTTGCTCAAGTAAAACCCATGTCTGACATCTGTATCAATAGAAATAGTTATTGTTAAAACGTTTTTTACACTTCGCTTTTGTTAATTTGTTCAAAATTTTTTACGAGGCTTTTTTTCGAAGTAATTATACAAATTATGTTTATTTTTAAAATATTATTTGACTTCAGATTCGTGATCAGCAACATTAAAAACCCCCGAGTAACAATTTTCAAGCGATTTTAATCATTTTTACAAATTGGTCGCCATATTGGATCCGACATTTTGAATAACTAAAATCCGACTTTAGATTCGTAATCAGCGACCCCAAAAACCCCCGAGTAATAATTTTCAAGCGATTTTAATCATTTTTTACAAATTGGTCCGCCATATTGGATCTGCCATTTTGAATAACTAAAATCCGACTTTAGATTCGTAATCAGCGACCCCAAAAACCCCCGAGTAATAATTTTCAAGCGATTTTAATCATTTTTTACAAATTGGTCCGCCATATTGGATCCGCCATTTTGAATGTTTAAAACCCGACATCAGATTCGTAATCAGCGACCCCAAAAACTCTCTTGTACCAAGTATGATTAATAATTAAAAAGTTTTCAAAATTTCGTACATCTTATTAGGATTTTGCAAAAAAAATCATCTTTAGTCGCCATTTTGACTATTTATATTACGTTCAAGGTGTTGGTATATTATTTATGAACACTAGGGTGGCCGTTAATAATGACATTTTGGAATTATGTTCATTTCCGGGTCTCAATTTGTCACAAATTGAAAAAAAAGATACGTATTTTTTCATTTTTTTTTAAATTAATATTTAGTGGTGCCTGTAGGCTATTGAAAATTTGCATGTATTTTGCATGGGAAAAAAACTTCTTTTCGTAGATTTCCTGTAAAATCGTTGAAAATTAATATTTTTTGACCGGACTACTCTGTTTCTCTTTATAAATGTTCAAAGAATAATATGCAATTTTTAACTTATGAAATTTGTTAAGTTTACTATTTTTTACAGGACCCAAAAGTTGACCAAAAAAAAACTAAAATAGGTTATTATTGGCAAAAAATATTAATTCTAAAAAAAACGAGAAATTTAAACTGCTAATTATGGTTTCTATTGTTTTTGAGGTCCCTGATTACAAATCTGAAGTCATATTTCAAAAATTCAAAATGTCGGATCCAATATGGTGGCCATGAAAATTTTAAAATTAATCAATTTCTAGAAAACTTCTTATCAGGGGGTTTTGGGGGTCTCTGATTACAAATTTGAAGTCAGATTTTAAAAATTAAAAATGGCGGATCCAATATGGTGGACATAAAAATTTTTAAATTAATCAATTTTTATGAAACTTGGTATCATAGGATTTTGGAGGTTTTTTAAAAATTGCAAACTCAAGGAAATATCAATTAAAAACTATTGTAAATGTTGAAACTCACGTGGGAGACACGTGAAGTAATTCCTTTCAGGAGAATCACCCATCTATAATACCAAGTATCATAAAAATTGATTAATTTAAAAAAATTTATGTCCGCCATATTGGATCCGACATTTTTAATTTTTGAAATCTGACTTCAAATTTGTAATCGGAGACCCCCAAAACAACCTGATAAAAAATTTTCTAGAAATTGATTAATTTGAAAATTTTCATGGCCGCCATATTGGATCAGCCATTTTGAATTTTTGAATTATGACTTCAGATTTGTAATCAGGGACCTCAAAAACAATAGAAACCATAATTAGCAGTCTAAATTTCTCGTTTTTTTTTAGAATTAATATTTTTTGACAATAATAACCTATTTTATTTTTTTTTTTTAGTCAACTTTTGGGTCCTGTAAAAAGTAGTAAACTTAACAAATTTCATAAGTTAAAAATTGCATATTATTCTTTGAACATTTATGAAGAGAAACAGAGTAGTCCGGTCAAAAAATATTAATTTTCAATGATTTTACAGGAAATCTACGAAAAAAAGTTTTTTTCCCATGCAAAATACATGCAAATTTTCAATAGCCTACAGGCACCACTAAATATTAATTTTAAAAAAAATGAAAAAATACGTATCTATTTTTTTTTTAATTTGTGACAAAATGAGACCCGGAAATGGACAAAATTCCAAAATGTCATTATTAACGGCCACCCTAATGAACACCATAAATATAAACAAAATTTATTAAAAGTCCACAAAGATATTCGTTTTTGAAAAAAACGGAACTTAAAATTTTGACACCCGGAAAAACCACAATTTTGAAAACTTTCAAAAAAATTGAAAGACCCGAGACCAACTTTGATTTTTTTGAGAAATTTTGACCCACGTAAATCCTGTCAAATTTTCTCTTCGTGTACCCTCACATTTTGATTGATATCTCGATAATGGATTAACTTTTTTTAATATCCTACAGCTTATTTTAAAGCATTAACATATATTTCTACGTTTTTAAAATTTTTTTTATTTTATTTTTCTGGATTTTTCCAGGAGTTAAAATCGAGAGTTGAAAATCAGAAATTTTGTTAATTTTACTTTTGTCTTTCTCACTTCATAAGTCGAAACCTATTTAATGAAATGACTTCAAATTTAAACCGTTTTACGAGAAATTTAATAATATTTTAAACGTTTTTTGAAATTTCGTTCTAGATTATTTTGTTGCAGAGAAATCGTTGAAAATGTGAAGGTATGGTTTTTAATCGATTCGCGTGTAAGTGGCCACATACTCGTGACCGGTATGGTACTGTAACTTTTTTTATTTTTGACTACCAAACATCAAAACCTGACTACCAAACGCTACTAAACGATTACGACCAAAAAAAATTGAAAGATTTTGAGATGTGGGTGACAATTTCACAAAGCTAGTTGCATGATACTTGTAAGAATAAACACCCCGGTAAAAAGCGAGAAATTAGAAAGAATTGAAACTTTCTAATGATTATGAACTTCATTGCTGTACAATTCTTTTGTATCTATCAAAAACCATTGAAAATAAGGTAAATTGAATCTTTTTCAATAGCATTTTAAATATTTATGCAGAAAAAAATCGTTGGTTTGACGATTTTTAATACCAAGTTTCATAAAAATTGATTAATTTTAAGATTTTCATGGCCGCCATATTGGATCCGCTATTTTGAATTTTTTAAATATGACTTCAGATTTGTAATCAGCGACTTCAAAAACATTAGAAACCATGATTAGCAGTTTAAATTTTTCGTTTTTTTTTTCAGAATTAATATTTTTTACAAATAATAACCTATTTTGATTTTTTTTGTCAACTTTTGGGTCCTGTAAAAAATAGTTAACTTAACAAATTTTGTATGTTAAAAATTGTATATTATTCTCTGAACATTTATCAAGAGAAACAGAGTAGTCCGGTCAAACAATATTAATTTTCAACGATTTTACAGGAAATCTCCGAAAAAAAGTTTTTTCCCATGCAAAATACATACAAAATTTCAATAGCCTACAGGCACCACTAAGTATTAATTTAAAAAAAAATAAGTATCTATTTTTTTTCAATTTGTGACAAAATGATACCCGGAAATGGACAAAATTTCAAAATGTCATTTTTAACGGCCACCCTATTATACATACCTCGAAATGTCAAAGAAAATTTACAAAAAGATTCAGGATGCCTGTTTTGGTTATTTGAATTCAATTTATCATTAAAAAAAAGAATCGATGCAGCTGTATTAAAGTCAAAACAATTTTTTGTAGTTTAAACAGGCACAATACAGCACGTGGGTATAACAGAAAGAGTTTGAAAATGAATTTAAATTCATAATAGGGGAGACCGGGGTAAATCCGGTAACAAGCGATTTGTTGTTATGAAATCAACTTAAGAATGAGATATCGGTTCTGTGAATAGTACCTAACATTCAACTTATGTTAATATCTTTGCTTTCGTTTAGTTTTATGAATTCAACATGGAATCAGAGGCGGTTAAGTGTTTTTAGAGGTGCCAGCAAAAAAAACGTTCTTCGGATTTTTAAGTTTTTCGATCATTATTTTTGAGTCTTAATTTATTTGTGTAAGTTTTTTCGATGCTTTTGGATGTCCGTTTTCGAAGTACATATATAGTTTTGTTTGATCTCATAAAGATTTAAATAAATTAATTCTGAAATATGAGGAATACCTTCAGGGTATTTTAATATTTAAATTAAATATTATATTTTAATATTTAAAAAATAAAACTGTCGAGGTTACTCTTAATCACTTGAAAAAATCAAGTGACCAGATTTACCCCGAGGTGTGACCGGATTTAGCCTGGAAAATTGTGATTTTGAAATTTGGTATATGTGAATTAAAAATGATCTATAAGTAAAACTAAAAAAGATAAATCAAAAATTCTTTTTTATTTTGATATTAGAATAATAAGCTTTCGAATAATATAAATTAACTTGGATTTAGAGAATAATTTTCTAGATTTTTACCTATCTGACAAAAAATACCGCGGATTTACCGCGGTCATATCTACTCATAATGCAATCTCGAATCTTTATGTAAAATGTTCTTGACATTTCGAGGTATGTATAAATAAAAAATAATAATTTTTTAATCGGGTTAAAATTTTAAAATATGAATTTGTTTCTAAAAAATTGATTTTTTTAAAATCAAATTAAAAAATATTATCTTTTTTTTAAAAACACAATTCAAAAGTTGAAGCAAAACATAACTTTTTGTGTATAGGCAAAAATTTTCTAAATTCAATATAGGTTCAGAGTTATATGGATCAAATCACAAAAAATGAAACCACGGAAAAAAAATTTTACTTTCAAATTCCATGGGTTCTTGATTATTTGCAGGCTTTATACATCTCAAAGTATTGAATGAAATAAATATCAACGCGAAATCAGTTGTCTGTTCAAAAACTCATGCTTGTTTCTTTGTGCTAAATAGATTAATAAAATTAAACAAAAACGTAACACGAAACAAAAAGTTGCATTTTATTGAATAAATGTTACTTTTTACGTACTATCCGTTATTTTCGGATAGAATTAGGTTAACTGAAAGTAATGACTTAATTTTTTTCGAGCACTTTTATGTTATGTTCTAAATAAAATATAAAATCAGCAACATATTTAATTGTTTCTGTTTTCAGAGCCAAAATCAATTTGTAACTTAAGTCTTTTTTCACCCATAACACAACATCCCGAAAAAAGTATCTTGATCTGTGAATAAAAGCCATATATTCCTATGTATTTTGATGCACTGAATCTGAAATTGACACAAATTGTTTGAACATTAAAAATATATATTCATTAAGGACATGTGATGAATTATGACGTCACTGGTATAGGCAAACTATGTCTGTCACTTTTCTCTTAAAATATTGAATATTTTGTCACGAAACTTGATACATTTACTTAAAACGTCTATAGAAAGGTCTCTCTGACCCGAATTTACTCGAATTTCGGAAAATTATAGAAAAATTGCATTTTTTTCAAAGCTAATTTTGGGTAAGAGAGACCTTCCTAGTAATATTTTAGGTAATTCTACCAAGTTTCGTGACAAAATGTTTAATATTTTGGCAGAAAAGTTACGCAAAAATTTTGCCTAAACCAGTGACGTCATAATCCATCACATCCCCTTAATATATTATATTTAAAAAAGTGACGCGAAAATAGCGCAAATTGTACAAAAAATAGAAAATGTCATCGATGTTAGATCAAACTTTATTTTATTGATTAAAATTAATAAAACCCAGTATATGGGGATTTTTGGGGTCGGTGATAATGAATTCGCTCATAATTTTTTAAAATTCAAAATAGCTGATGTATAATGGAGGACAAAAAAGCATAATTTTCTAGAAACTTAATGAAACACAGTATTTATGAGTTTTTGGGATCGCTGATAACGAATTTATTCATCATTTTTCAAAATTTTAAATGGCAAATGCAAACTGACAGACAAAAATGTTAAATTACTGATTAAATTAATGAAACTCAATATAGATTCTTATTATACTATTCAAGGTCAGGATTTATTCATAATCTTGAAAACGTTGAACCTAGATTCAAAACATGATGTATATACATTCAAATTTGAGTTTTATTAACATTATTTTAAAAAATTTTTTTTTTTAGACATTTTGATTTTGCTATTGTCAACTTTGAAAAGTCATGAATAGATTTGTTTTCAGCGATCCTATAAACCCTCATATAGTGAGTTTAATAAGGCATTTCTTAAAAAAAAATTATTTTTGTCTGCTGTATTAGCGATTTTAACTTGTTTTTTGAGGTTAGGTTCTAACTCAGATCCGTCTGGCCAATTCAGATCTCGAATTCGGATTTAGCTCTTCAAAATTTGTAGGAATATATGGGTCTTGTTCCCAGATCAAGATATTTTTTTGTGTGGCTGTGTAATCAGAGTGTTGATGCTTGCTTGAAACTTTATATAAATCCATTGTAATTTTTTAATTGTTTAATCGTAAGACAACCGAATTAATGTTCATTATGTAAAATAAAGCAATGGAAGCAGGGTTGTGTACGTAACATACCGGAGGTATGTTACATAGTTTGTTACTGTATGTTACCTAGGTAAGTTACCTACCAAATTTGTTACATAATGCATTTTTTTGGTGGAGGGGGGGTAACATACCTAAAACAGGTATGTTACTTGATGTAACATACCGGTAACATACGTAGAAAACCTCGAGTGACGCGTCATTACCCAACCCTGAATGGAAGCCATTTTTAATACCTAATTTCATTTTTTACTTTAACATAAATCGCACAGGTAACCTAACAGTCTTTTCGTGTAACGTAACAGTCCAAACATTTTTGTTTCTAAAAAATTTTAAAAATTTTTTTTAGTGTTATTGACATTTATTTTATTACTTGCATTCAAAAGCTATGAAATCATCTTCTACACTATGTAACGTAACAGTCCGTACTAAAACATTCATAACTCTTAAATAACAAAACATACGGAAATGTTTATATTAGTAAAAAATGTTATTAGAGAAGCATACTTTTAGATGTATTCATAAAACATATTAAAACAATTCAATTTCGTGTGGTTTTGGAAACTTTTTGTTGAAATCTGCGTATAAATGTAACGTAACAGTCCGCGATATGGTCCATATGTGATTAAAAATAGGTCTACTTTTAAAAATCTAGAATTTTTAAATTTTGTAACTCGAAAATTTGGCCATTTAGATAAAAAAAATACGTATCTAATTTTTTTTTATAAGGAAAAAATGAAAGAAAGATTTAATCGATTTTAAAATGCTGACTGTAAATTTGATATGGAATCACCCATAAGTAAGTCTCAAGTTACATAATATATTCAATAACCTTTTACTGATTGGAGCTTGTCTCTTATATTTATTATATGTTTCCGTATTAGGAAATATATGAATTTCATGATTTTAATTCATGATAAAATTTTCAGATCAACCCCTGTTTAATATCTATTTTTAACTTTCTCCGTAAGTCGGATTGCATACTTAACTTAATTAACTTTTCATTTATTTTCAATCATCTAGCCATTTGAAAAGGGTTGAAAAGTTATCGAAACTTAGTCTCAATACAAAATACAAAAGCATTGAACAGAAATGGAATTCATAAGGATTGAATAATTTAACAATTTACTGTTTTCTATGAAGAGGTACAAATTTACCATATCTTTTTAATTTCTCGCTTCTTACCGGGATATTAATTTAAATCAGGTTTTTCACCTAATAAATGTCGCATAGAAATTTTAATTAAAATATGAAATTTAAAATGTTAAAAACTAATAGAGTACCTAATTTTAATTAGTGTTGCCGCGATACGAGACGAGACGATAATTTTAACTATCTCGTCTCGTCTCGTGGATCGATACTCCGTAGCACTTTCGTCTCGTCTCGTTTTTATCGCCATTTTGTATTAATTTTTCTTTTACATAAATGTTATTTTAAAATAAAAATCGCATAGATTTAATTATTTGTAAACTCTGTATAGTTTAAACTTTGTGTGCCTTTTAAAAATTAAAAATTTTTTAAAATTTGAGGTATTCGGATAATTTTTAATTCTTGTCGAGAATTCTCGTCTCTCGTGATATTTTTCTCGTATCGTCTATCGCGGCAACACTAATTTTAATACATTTAATATATTTTTTGCCGTCAAATATGTATATTTTGCATGTTCTAACCTCTAACCGAATTAATGAAAATTATTTTTAAAGTTTCGCATCATGTAAAATATAGTATTAATTTATTCAAAAGTATTATATGAGTGAGAAGTTGTAAGTGACTTTTTGGATGTCCCGATTAATTTCATAAAAACTATTCAGAAATAATTATTGTCAATATTCATAGTTAAAATTTAGCGATTACTTAGTATTATAAAAAAGAAATTAAGCCATTTGGCGAAACCAAATTAATAAAAATACTAAAATACTTTCATCTCCGAAGCCTTTTTGTTATGTCTCTAGCACGACTTCTATACTGCCCTACAACGGAAAAACACACGTAAGTGACATTTTGGTGAAAAATGAGTTTTTGGTATCAATGGATTCGTGAGAGAAAACTGTATCTGACTGTACTAATTAAAATTAAAAATATTAATTATTTATAATGAATAATTAACATTGAATATATTGCAATTTGCGAAAAATGAGAAATTACAACGGAAAAAGATACATGAAGTTCTTTGCGGAGTCCAAAATCTGTAGGAGGTATCAAATACGTCACAAAATACATAGTAAAAACACACGCGAGGAACTTTGCGGGTTTCTTACGTTGTACATGCGTCGAGCTCGGCATCTTCTGTCTTTGTTCCGCTCGAAGACTTTACAGCAGAAAAATACGCAAATGATTTTGCGTTGGATTTCAACTAAAAAAACTACGCATGTGCTTTTTTTAATAGAGATTGTTTAAATAATAAATTTTTAATAGCAAAATTGGAAAGAGTGGATATGATTTATCCATATAGACTGACTTTTATTACTGAAAAGTGACTATAAACATAAGTTCTAGATGCAAATGGTTTTCCTTGAATATCTCCGTTCGACCTGTTTGTGGCTTACCTGTATTTTTCCGTTGTAGGGCAGTATAACTATATCAAATTTTTGAAAGTTTTCTTGTATTATTTTTTATTTAAAAATTAGTTTCAGAATCTTGAATGTTTTTCTCATCTTTATCTAAATGTTTAAAATTTTTAACCTGCAGATTTCTGGATAATATAAGTCTTTAAACTTTGTCTTCCGTTTTAGGTTAAAATTGCTTTGCGACGTATAATCATATTTTAACATATTAAAAATATTCTAAACAAATTTTTAATACATGTTAAACGAAAGTTAAGAATTTGATGTTTAATTTTCTCTCATATAATTTATAATTTGAAGGAGAAACGTAGCTTCTATAAATCATCAAAGTTAGAAAATTAGCGCGAGTAAAAATTCAAATTCATCTCCGAAGCCTTATTTTTTTAGTGAATAACTGAAATTTTTTAAATATTAACATCATGTTATTAAACTTGTAGGAAAATATTTTCATAAATAACTGATAACTGGGCAAGACTCCGTCAAAAGAAAAACGATTTGCAAGTGGTCTTTCGATTTCTTTGAAACTGTGAGAAATAATAGTCTTAGGTATGATTGTTAAAACCCAAAAAGGATTTTCGAAAATTTTCAAAATGGCGCCCGCTACGCCATGTTGAATATCAGAGCAGTGTTTTTTTCAAAACTCATTATTTCCGAATTGACAAAATGAATTTTAATGAAACTTACAGAGAAAATAGATAAATATACGTAGTTTAAAAAAATATTTTGATTAAAAAAAAAATTCAAAATTTTGACCGAAAAAAAATTGTTTAAATTTTTTGAACTACTTTTTCGGTGATTTGGCCACTTTTTTGGATTTTTTAATATACATATTCTGATTCCTTATGATTTCACCTTTATTTAAAAAAAAAAAAAATTTGGAGACTTGAATAGTTTTTGAGATATTGAGCTTTTAGTGGAAGCGCGCACCACGATTTCTATGTGCTGCGTTGCCGATGCCGCGCCGTACCGTTAAACGTGCACGAACCTGCATTAGCTACCCCGCACAGTGAACGCGTATAACATAACACAGCTTGGCTTGCACCTATATCTTTGGAGATTTATAAAAAATAGTTTAAATTTAGAATTGAATTGTGGTTTATTATTTATCTTCTTTGTTTTATGAAACAAAGATTATATTTCTTATTTTATTTGTTTCCTTTTACGGACTATTTTGTACATTCATACAATAATGTAAATAATTTTCTCTATTTCTTTATTTTATATTATCGTTTATTCGTTTGTTTAATTGTAATAGGTAAGTTTAAATAGATTTTAGGTTGAATAGATTTGAAGTAGAATAGATTTCAAGTTGAACGACACCTAAATTAATATTTTCGTTGTCACAATGCCACGATATACTTGCTTTAATCCTTTTAAAAAGCAGCGACATGTTTTAGTTGATAAAACAAATGTCCGCCCTGTTTCAAAAGAAATAGTTGAAACATTTTCAATTGAAAGCAATAATTTTATTTGCAATACTTGCCGTTTACAAGTTGCAAAGTTAGAACCATCAGTCTTGATACAAGTGCAAGAATTTTTTCACTCTGCTGAAAATGTAAGTAAACAAGAGTTTTGTCAACCAGATGATTTAGACAATAATGCAATGGAAATTAATAATTTTGAAAATGTAGGCAAAGAAGAGTTTTGTCAAACAGATGATTTAGATAATAACACAATGGAAAATATTAATTTTGATTACGAAAGTGAAAAAGATATTGAAGAATTAAATAAAATTTTGCACATATTAAGTATTTCAGCAATTGTTCGCAGCAGAGATCTTCGTACGCAATCGGCACAAAAGAAAAAGGTAAGTGAAATTCGGGAGGTTTTTGAAAATAAATTGAAAAAAGTATTTCAATATGAAAAAACTGAAAATGCTAAAAATGATTTAGAAGTTTTTATTGATAAAATTAAAGCAGAGTTCAGAAAAAATCCTAGCAACTCTCGAAAAATAGAACTTTTAACAATGGTTCCAAAGAGTTGGAATACTCTCAAAATAGCAACCGAATTTGAAGTGCCTTATAAACAAGCTCAAGTAGCTGCAAATCTTCATGCTTCTTATGGTATAGGCACAACACCAAATCCTAGAATTGGCAAAAAATTATCAGAAGAAATCGTTACAACTGTTCGAGATTTTTATTACGATTCTGACATTAGTCGTCAGTTGCCAGGGAAAAAAGATTGCATATCTGTCAAACAAAATGATAACTCAAGAAGATCTCTTCAAAAAAGATTAATTTCACTCGTTCACACCAATTAGTGACAATAAAATCGAATGTAGAAAATATTCTTCTTCTACTGAAACATTTGAATTTGAAATCGAAAAAACAAACAAAAGGAAACGTTAACATACCTATATATTTAAAAAAAAGTTCCCATAATTTCCAAAAATTAGCAAACGAATGCTTATATTTAATGACATGTTTATAATAATTGTTTTAATTTTTAATTGTCTGTTTTATCTTTTGTTTTTTAAAACTAAGAAACATATGTTTCTTAAATTGATGAATTATACAGGGACCGCTTGGCGCGTCGAGTGAAAATCGTGGTGCGCGCTTCCACTAAAATCTCAATATCTCAAAAACTATTCAAGTCTCCAAATTTTTTTTTTTTTTTAAATAAAGGTGAAATCATAAGGAATCAGAATATGTATATTAGAAAATCCAAAAAAGTGGCCAAATCACCGAAAAAGTAGTTCAAAAAATTTAAACAATTTTTTTTCTGTCAAAATTTTGAATTTTTTTTTTAATCAAAATATTTTTTTAAACTACGTATATTTATCTATTCTGTCTGTAAGTTTCATTAAAATTCATTTTGTCAATTCGGAAATAATGAGTTTTGAAAAAAACACTGCTCTGATATTCAACATGGCGTAGCGGGCGCCATTTTGAAAATTTTCGAAAATCCTTTTTGGGGTTTAACAATCATACCTAAGACTATTATTTCTCACAGTTTCAAAGAAATCGGAAGACCACTTGCAAATCGTTTTTCTTTTGACGGAGTCTTGCCCAATTCTATTTTTTCCACATGCCCTAATTCTTACAAAAATAAAAAAATTATCATTTTTTCATATCTGAATCCTTTTTCTTAAAGCTATTAAGATTTCTTTTGTTTTCAATGTTTATTTTTCAATGTTTTGAAAAGTTTAACCTTTTTTTTATGCTTTGAAATAAAGTGAAAACTTGGTATGTACTTAAATATTAATAACTTTTCTATTAAAAATTAAAATTTATTTAATACGTATTTCAGATTTTAAAGAATACGATTTAAATATTTTAAGCAATAATATCTTAAATATTGTGTTTTGGTTAACTGTCGCTCTTTCAATAAATATAATTTGAACTCTTAACTCTTTGAAATTAATTTTGCGAACTAGTGAATTAAGCTTTTAAATATTATTCTTAATAATGGTACAAAAGGAATTTCGAAAAATCTAAAAAAAATTTATTTTAAAAATGTAAATAAAAAAGTGGCACTCTCAGCAGAATCACCCACATCACATACAATATTACTTGATTACGAGCTTGATTATTTCATTTAATAATGTTGATATTTGTAAATAAAATGTCATTACATTTATAGGTTTTCAATAACCGGTGTTCACTTTTCTCAAAATATTATTTGTTGTGTACGTAATAACTTTTCTTTTTGGATAAAATTTCTACAATAAGGAGTAAATTAGTTAAAAATTTAAGTTTCAACTATGCTTATTATAATTCTGTGATTTTTTTAAACCGTTTTTTTAAATGCTGACATGACAATTTATATGCGTTTTCTGAAATCTGATCCCGTTGTTGACGGCTACATTGTTTTGTAACGTCATGATTTCAGATCTCTATTTTCCGGGACTGTCCTCCCCTCTCTGAGGGCCAGGTGCGTGTCCAGACAAGGTTTTTGGGGAGGTTATATATGAGAGAGAAAGAGATAACACTATAGCGCTATCTTTCTCACTCTCATATAAATTTAGCTCTTCTAGGGGGAGTCATGGCCCCCTTGACCCCCTTGACCCCACCCCCCTGAACACGCCCCTGCAAAGGGCAGACCTGAATTCTTTGCCTTCATAAACACTAGAGTCGCTAACTTTAAACCTGATACTTTCGATCTAAGAGAATTGGCATTTGCACTAGATCGGTACATCGTTAAAAACTACGGCTCCTTCTTTCAGAAGAGGGGAATCGTTCTCTGAATGAATATTTTGAGTAATTTTCAAATGTCGATGTTCATGGTCTGATCTAAGCTTGGTGAGTTGATTTGCCTGAAAAAGCAAACCAAATGTGCGATTCCAAGTGAAATTTACGTTTTTTTCCGGCAGGTTAACGGCGGGCAATGAAACTTTAGAATTTTATTATATTTAGTATGACTAAAATTTTACATAAATATTATAATTTTAAAATTAAAAATGTTATTAAATAAAAATTATATAACTTTTATACAGCTAAAAAAAATTCAATGACCCAAATGCTAAAACGATCTTACCTGTGTTCTTTTCAAGATTCCAAAAGAGTTGAAGTTAACTGTTACCTCCTTAATATTTAATTTTAATAAACAATAAACATTGCTAATACGTTGCGCGCGCATCTCCGGCTGAGAAGTGCAAAGCCCATGTTACGAAACACAGTGTTTACGACTTTCTCATGTGTGTGTTACGCCACCGAAGGTCCAGTAGCTTAAAGTAGCGCAACGTATTAGCAATGTTTACTAGCTTCAAATTCCAATGCTTACATTTATAATTTATTAAAATTAAATATTAAGGAGGTAACAGTTAACTTCAACTCTTTTGGAATCTTGAAAAGAACACAGGTAAGATCGTTTGAGCAGTTGGGTCATTGAATTTTTTTTAGCTGTATAAAAGTTATATAATTTTTATTTAATAACATTTTTTATTTTAAAATTATAAAAAATTGTCCTGAAATAGAAATTTCATTTCATTTCATGGCGGCCGTGCTCTAAACACGTGTATATGTTCCTCTGTTGAATATATGTTTTTTTGATGGTGATTAGTGGTACTTGCGGTTCGTAAACTTTGTTAATATTGTTTCTGAAGTGTAAATACGTATTCTCGTACAACATTTGAGAGTGTCGACACTAATCTTTAGTTATAAATTAGTGAATTTCTATTTTGTGTCCGGTTTGCTTTACACACGACTTGATGTCGTCTTTTATTTACGACTAAACGGTTTCTTAAAGCTTAATGCTTTTAATAATCAGACAATTTATTCATACCGTACGAGGGAGTGATATCTTATCCGGTCAAGTGTTGTTTCGTGATTTTTTATTAGCTAATTGGCATTAATATGTAAGTGATCGCCAAGTGCCTTTTGAGTGGGACTGTACCTGTTAAGTTGTGTTATTCACACATACACAATTACCTATATTAATATTCGTGTGTCAGCACAAGGTGAAAATGAGTGATCTATTTCAGCAAGTCGATAGTGGAGATTCACAGAACCTTCTGATTCCGACAGATGGCTCCACGAATACCACGAGAGGGATTTGTTTTTTGTGTAAAGCAAAATGTAAGATAAGTAATGCAAAACTCTGTCCCGTGTGCTCAACTCCTTACCATACAGCATGCGCCAATAAATACCCCCCTGAACCGAATGGCGGTTTCAAGAAATGCTGTGGACTACTTCCGTCCCCCCGCTCTAAAACAGACCAAATCGCAAATATTCCTTCATCCTCTGATTCGCCGCAAGACGCAACAACATCATCATTACGCTCAATGTTGAGGGATGAATTGAATATATTTAAAGATTCAATTAACACCAACATTAGCACACTAACTAACACAGTCTCAGAATTTTCCATAAAGCTGAATTCAATCGAGGGAAAAGTTAATAAGTGCATTTCGGATAACCTGGCTGCCACAAACAAAATTGCTTCAATGGAACTAGTCAATCAAACAACAAATGACAGAATGACAACTTTGGAAACAAAAATGAATGATTTATTGGAGGATCCTAGTAATATTCAACACGGTAATAACTTGTTTTTAACCGAATCCGAATTTGAGGACAGATTAAGAAGGCGAAATAATTTAATATTATATAATTTACATGATAATCCGCCATTAATCAACACCAATTCTCACGATATTGACTTAATTAACATAAATAAGTTATTAACGTTTTTATTGCCAGAAAAAAATTTATCTAATATTAAAATCTGGAGGTTGGGTAAATTTTCGGAATCACAAACAAAGCATAGACCCATTAAAGTCATTTTACCTAACGAACTGTCTTCAATCCAGATACTGGATGCTTTTCTAAAGGCCAAGAAGCAGTCAACTCTACCACAAGAATTCATCCAACTGGCACTTTCACACGATCGCACAAAACACCAACAAGTGCAATATCAGCGGATCAAGAAAGAATTTGTGGCGAGAGTCCAGCAAGGAGAGGACATCAAGATCACTCATCATCTCGGGGTTCCAGTCATCGTTCCCAAGTAGTGTCATCACCAAAATCATCTTTTTCTTTTTTTTATCAAAACGCTCGAGGCGTAAATTCTAAGCAAATATTTTTTAACTGTTTTCCTGATTTATTTCAATTCTCAATATATATTATCACCGAATCATGGTTAAATCCAGATGTAGAGTCTAATCACTTTTTTGATCCAAATTTTTTTAATACATTTCGGAAGGATCGTGTTGACAGGAGGGGGGGAGGTGTATTAGTTGCAGTAAGTACAATATTTAACACAACTATTATCACCAATTTATGTGGTGACTGTAACATATCTCCAATTGATTCTTTGGGTCTTGTAATATCAAAAAATTCAATAAAATTTATTCTTATAGCGGTGTATATACCACCTGACACACCTATTGCAATATTTAGATCTTTTTTTTCTAATTTATTAAATAACCAGATCATTTATGCACATCATATTATTCTTATTGGTGATTTTAATTGTAATATGCAAGTACCTAACTCTAAAACAGCGGTACTTAACGAATTTTTAAGTACATTGAGTTTAACCCAGCGAAATGGAATTTATAATAAATATTTCAAATTGTTGGATCTTGTTTGTACTAGGATTCCCTGTAAGATTTCAATAGCTTTAACCCCACTTGTGCCAGAGGACGCACATCATCCCGCCTTATCTGTCAACACGACCATTCCATCTATGCATAGATTTGTTGGTTCTAAGTTTGAAGACGCCAAGCCTTCACCTAGCATGTCCTTCAACTTTCGAAAAGCAGACTTATCGGGTCTTTATATACATTTATCATCAGTTGACTGGACAATACTAAATCAGATCAATGATGAGAATTTGGCGTGTGCTAAATTTCTATCTATAATAGATGATGCCTTTGTGCGATTTATTCCAAGTAAATCAACTCATTGTGATCATAAGCGCTATCCACCGTGGTTTAACCAATCGATTATTGATGATATTAACGTAAAAAATAACCTATTAAAGAAACGAAAATTTTGTTCTAATTACTATGATATACAGTTGAAAATGTTGTCGACGAGTTTACATAAAAAGATCAAACACAACTACTACATGTACATTAAATCAGTTGAGAATAATATTAGAGTAGAACCGAAGAAATTTTGGAATTTTGTTAATAGTGCTAAAACTAATTCTCGTTTACCGGACTCTATGAATTTTAATGAAATAATTATAGATAAACCGGATAATATCGTGAATGCTTTTGCTGAAAATTTTTCTAAACATTGTAGAGATCATGTTTATAACCCAAATTTTGTTCGTAATGAATTTGGAGATCACAACACCTGTGTAAATTCAGTTCAACTTTCGCTAGATCAAGTTTATAAGGCTGCAAGCTTAAAGGCTCTGAAGCCTTCGTTTACTTCTGGATTGGACTTAATTCCAAGTTTTTTTGTCAAGGATTGTTCATCAGTTCTATGTCAGCCATTAACTATCATCTTTAATATTGCACTATCAACAGGCATCTTCCCTCAACAGTGGAAATCTGCAAAGATTATTCCAATTTATAAAACTGGTGATAGGTCTTGCATAATTAATTATCGGCCAATAGCTATAATCCAGAATTTTGCGAAGGTTTTTGAGAAGTCCGTTCTTGAGATGATACAAAAAGCGTTATATTCTGTAGTTGTAAATCAACAACATGGAGGAATACGTATGAGATCAACTATTACTAACTTATTACAATTCACACAATATATAAATGATGCGTTGCAACGTGGTTTGCAGGTCGTTGTAATATTCCTTGATTTTTCTAAAGCCTTCGACACAATTAATCATCATATATTATATAGGAAAATTGAGGCGTTAACATTACCGGAAAATTTAAAAATATTGTTAAGCAATTATCTAACTGAAATATCACACCAAGTATCGGTTGGAAAATTTCTATCAAAACCTTTTATACCAGTAACAGGTGTACCACAAGGATCCTCACTTGGTACACCATTATTCAACATAGGGGAGAGTGGCCATCAATGTACCAGTTTTTTCAATGAACCATTTCAATTTTCTCAGAAACAATTAAATAAAAATTCTCCTAATTTAAAATATAAATGAAGTTTGCGTAAACACACTACGTCCATAAATTTGAGACGTGTGGATTTATTCTTTATACAGAAAACTGGAAAAAACTGTTTTTGATGTACTGAAGAAAAAATTTACCTAAAATACGAACACGTTTTTTAATTGAAATAAGGCTATTTAAAAATAAATGTACTTACGATTTATTTTGTTTTAGGCCTTAACTACAATATTCTAATGAGATAAAGATTTTGAAATATTGGATTAAATTATAAAAAACCATTTTTGTTGCAAATGTCATGTTGATTCAATGTACCGGGGAACAATGAACCACCTGGAATTTCAGTGTATTTTCGATTTCCAGAGTGGTATGCTTGATTATAAAACTAGGCATGCATACAGCATGTTACAGCGATTGTTTTCAGTAATTTTCTCAACATAGCAAAACTAAAATACCATTTTAGCTAGTTAACTTAAATTTGAGGTATATTTATGTTATACATTATCAATTAAAAAGTGTTAAGTAACAATTTTTTATAGTATTTGATAGAAAACAAGTTTTTTTACAAAATGAAAATTGCAATATTATTATTGTTGAACATTTTTAGTATTTTTATAGAGGTGGTTCATTGTGTACCCAGTTTGTTGAAAATGAAAATAGCTTGTTACTTTAGAAAAATCCTAAATTTTATTATTTAATCAAAATAAATCGTGTAAAATATGTGTGCATTACCTAGATAAGTGTTGTAGTTTTATATTAATGCAAAGAAGTGCTTGAAATTGGTGAAATTCAATAAGTACTATGACCTTGAAAAAAACCCGGTACATTGATAGCCACTCTCCCCTATATATTAACGATATATATGAGCATATTCAATCTGAAATACTGTTATATTTAGATGACGTGAAGATATATCGCATAATTAAATCAATAAATGACTCTAATTTACTTCAAACCGATTTGAATCAAATTGTCCAATGGTGCTCGATCAGCAAAAAATTTTCACGATAATTCAACTTTAATCACATTATACAATACATTGGTATTACCGAAACTTCATTATGCTTCAATTGCCTGGAATCCTTATTTTGACAAAGATATCCAAGAACTGGAAAAAATCCAGAAAAGATTCTTAAAGTATTTAGCCTTCAGGGCTGATGGAGTCTACCCACTAAGAGGATCAAATTATCATGATTTGTGTGAGCGTTTTCAATTCCATACACTTGCGGAAACACGTATTCTCCATGCAACGTTATTTTTATTCAAAATTCTATCCGATCAAATTTATGCACCTCATCTGTTATTTCAGATACCATTTAGAGTTACAAGAACGGATTCTCGAAATTTTTTGCCATTCTATTTAATACCCTCGCGAAACACTATTGGGGATGTCGCTCCAATATATTTTGCGTGCAAGCACATGAATGAAATGTTGGCTTCGATTAAACCTGACTTCGATAAATTCTTTTCTTCGAAATCAACATTTTTGACAACCGTTGAAGCCTACATATCGAGAAACGAAATCAAATAATGTATAAGTCAATTAATATTTAGTCACCCATTTATGGTCCTATTGGACTGCGGGGTTTTGTGTATATAAATAAATAAATAAATAAATAAATAGAATTATTCCTTATATTTTTCTGAGCATTTAAAAAAAAAAGAAAACCTTGATACGACTGATAGAACGGAAGATATTGCGATTTCAAATTTTTTTTGCCTATTTCAATTCTCGTAAACTAATTAATATTTAGACCTAATATTTATGTAAAATTTTAGTCATACTAAATATAATAAAATTTTAAAGTTTCATTGCCCGCCGTTAACCTGCCGGAAAAAAACGTAAATTTCACTTGGAATCGCACAAATATTAAATAATACTATTTATTTTTGAAGGCTATTTCATGAAGACCTGATACAGTGAACTCAACTTAATTCTAACTTAAATTTCCCGCCTTTTTACTCTAATCTTTTCCCTCTCTGCTGGTAGAGTTCCTGGGTCAAGGATGGTTTAAAGCAGCCTAGCAGCCTCATCCGGTATAAACTCACCCCTACCATCATCAAAATCAGCCTATTTTAATTGTGGACTAATCATTATTCTTAACTGGTGTTAAAAGGTGGTTTTCGGTGCAGATAGAGGAAAGTTTGAGTCGAACGTATTCTGAAAGATTTTCAAAGCTCGTGAATTCTTTTAAAATTTGTGTTTAGTAAAAATTGTCAATTTTTGGGATTCATGATTGGAGTATGATTTTATAGGTTGGGTTTTGATGCAGATAGGGATAAGTTTAATTAGAATATATTGTGAGAGATTTTTGAAGCTCGTGAATTTTCTCAACATTTTTATAGTCTATTTTTTTTTAATAAAAATTGTCAATTTGTTAGAATCATGATTAGAGAATGATTTTAAAGGGTTGTTTTTTCAAAAAGCTTTGTATAGTCGAAGAATTATTCGAAATTTGATAAACTGTTTCATTTAAAACTCATAGTTTTTTATTCTGACATGTTATATGACATCAAAAAACTGAGGCTCTTAAAGTATTTTATCTTGAAAATGAAAATGCTCCGAAGGGAGGATGATTCGAGAAATAATACCCCATATATGTGACGTACTTCAAAGAAACGGACCTTGGAAGCATATCGGTAATTTTACAGAAGAGCGAAAAGAAGAAACAAGCCTGCATGGTAGTCTGTACAAATTACTGACTTAATTGTCATAACTTGAAAAATATTTAATAAAATCATTTTCTGACTTCTGGTACAACAATTGATTTTTAGCAATAATTTTACACTACAATAATAAAAAGAATCGCAGAAACTTTAAAATTCAAAATCTGAATTTTTTGATTTCCAATTATTGTCTGAATATTTGTTTCAACACATTGAAAATTATCAGTTAGCGGCGATGCATGAAACACCGCATTAAGAATAAGCATACTTATGCCTGACAAGGACATTTAAATTAACAATTGACTTATTATTGATAAGATTATTCAAAAGATTTTATTTTCACGTGTGCAGCAATTAAAAAATTACAAAAAATATTCTACTGAACAAGAAATACTTTAAACATTACAATAATCACTTATTTAAGAAAGAAGTAAAGATAATTAAAAATTGGGTGATATTGGATTTCAATTTTATCCATGTTCTTGAAAATCACAATTAGTGAAAAACTTAAAATGCAGAAAAAAATGGTACGCCTTTTTTATTGGTTTAGTTGAATTTGCATTTAGAAAAGTCCATCTCCGGATGTTGTTCCATAAACCTAAAAATAAAAATTTTCTTTAATTTAAAAGTTTAGATATAAACAATATAAATGTAATTAAAACTAACTTTTTATCTTGTCAGTTGCATTTTGAATAAATGTTTAGAATATAAATATCAAATCTTTCTGTATTTATGTAGTAAAAAGGGTTTTAGAATTTACTTATGAAAAATTGAAGAAGTTTGGAGTTTTTTCAAAATATCTCGTAAAGGTTAATAGATTTTACTTAAGGAGGTTCATCTGCATTGACATCACCTCAAACTAGAAAGTGGATTTTCACGCAAAATAAAATATTATTAAAAATAATTTTACAAAATTTTAAATGAGCCAGTTGTACATTTTTCAGAAAAAATTGCATTGAACCAAAATTTATTGTCAAATAATAATTAATTCACATTTTATGTTTTTTCTTAAAATCTAGTAAAAATTTGTAAATTTTTTCCAATTTTAAGTATTTTAACAAATAATAGCATATATTGTTCTTTAAAACATATTCTACAATTTTATTTGTTCCATTTTGTTAAATAATATTTCGTTTGAAAAATATATAAAAAACCAATTTTATTTATTTGATAATTTTTAGACAAAATATTACTTAACAAAATCAAACAAATAAAATTGTAGAATATGTTTCAAATAACAAAATAAGCTATTATTTGTTAAAATTGGATAAAATTTACAAATTTTTACTAGATTTTAAGAAAAAACATAAAATGTGAATTAATTATTATTTGACAATAAATTTTGGTTCAATGCAATTTTTTCTGAAAATTGTACAACTGGCTCATTCAGAATTTTGTAAAATTTTATTTTTAATATCAATATTGTTAAAACAGGGTGTCTACTGGAAACCTAATTTGAAATTCCAGGACATTTCCAGGACTTTTTCAGGACAGTTTTTTTATTTTTCTAGAACATTAAATGCAATGATTTTTATAGAAAGAACATTTCCTTTACAATAAAACTAAAAAAAGCTAAAAATGTCTTGAAAAGTAAACTCGATGCTTTATTTGTCAACAAATTATTTAAATTATTTTTAATAATTTACAATTTAACAATTGTGTAAATAATTTCTGTTTGTTAATAATAGGTATTTTTTAATCTTATATTGACAGTTGTACTTTTTTCCCTAAATTATAATTTAGTATATTGTTCAACAAGAAAAAAGATTTATTAGTAGTTACATTAAAAAATGGTTAAACAAATTATTGTTATTATTTTTTAATTTTTGTAGATCTGTATCAAAACAATTATATTTTTCTGAATTTCTGTACAGCGTGCTAGAGGAATACTAAAGAAATTAAATTTAAAGTTGAGAAACAATTAAATAATAATAACAATAATTTGTGAAAACAATTTTTAATGTATGTACCTACTAATAAATCTTTTTGTTTTGTTTATTAATACACAAAATTACAAATTAAAAAGAAAAACATTATGAAATAATAGCAATAATAATTTGTATATAAACAATATAATATAATAATATATTAATAAATTTTTTTTATTCCAATAAATATATAAAGTTTCAAACTAAGGAGAAAAACTACAACTCTCTAAAGAAGAACTAAAAATTGTTAATAAGTAGTATAATAATAAATAATTTAAGCAATATAAAAAATATTGAAAAATGACACAGTAATATGTTTTTTTATTATTAAAAGCATTTTTATTTTAAAATCATTTAAAATAAACATAAGTAACAAGATAATAGAGTAAAGAAAAAATTTATTGTTACACATTTTTTTTGGGATGTTATGAAAATAGTTAAAATAATTTATTAAAAAATAAAGCATCGGGTTTCATTTTTTTGACATTTCTGAAGAGAAATACATATGATTGTCGGATCAAATAATATGAATTTGTACAGATTTTATATCAATTTTTTAATTATAATTATGTCCTGTGAATAGAAGCAAAAAGTATGAGTTGAAAGCACAAAATTAAAAAAATCAAGGACACAAATTCAAATTCCAGGACTTCCAGGACTAGTAGACACCATGTAAAATATAAAATTTCTTTCAATTATAAATATTTTTTAAAGTCTTCTAATAATTAAATATTAATCGTAAATGGAGTGAAGAGGAGTAACACTATATTATTTCATAATTTATGTTTTAACAGTATTTAAAATCCAATGTCATAAGAAAATATGAAAAGCTTCTACTAGGGATTAACAGATGTCGCTATCAGAATGATTGTATTAAATTCAACTATAAACTTTAGTTTATTCTGTAGGATCCGTTGTACGAATTTCAATTTTTTTAAAACAACTGTTTAATCCTATTTACAGAGAATAAAATAAAAATTATACGCGGTTAAATAAATAATTAAATTATCCTAAAACACAAATAAAAAACTTTCGCATTCTATTATAATGACCAGTAATTATTTGCTGCATCTTTTTTCTTATAGATTCATTTTAAGTAACGATAAAACACAAGATGAATTTTAAAATTAATTTTTAATTTTTAAACAACTATAATTTGTTCAATGACATTATTCTTGGCATCATTTCCATTTTTACTAAATATTTAAACTTCTGAAGATCTCTAAACAAAGAAAAAAAATTTTTCCTATAATATTGACTTATCTACTGTTTATTTTTTTAAACTATTAAAGTCGATTAAAATTGAATTTTTATAAAATCTGACTAAAATCATTTAATTTTTTGCATTTATTATTGAAGAATGATAATGGGTTTCATTTAACTGAAGTTTGCAACACGCATTTAATTGTTTAAACAATTATAGTCGGAATTGAATTAATTGAATTGTTAATTATGATTTTTTATGTTCAATTTGATTAAGGGGAGAGTTCAGTTATATTTTTAATCTTCTCTTTACACAGAAGGGAACATTTTTTAAATATAATTTAGGATCTTTAATTTTTTATTATTTGTTTAAACTATTTTTATTCATTAAAAACTGCAGTTTTACAGTTATTTGAATGTTTTATTGAAAAACTACTAAAATAGTATTTATGTAACAATTGAATATTAATATATTTGTATAACAATAATTTTTTTAAATAACTTTTTAATACAAGAAAACATTTATAAATTTTTCGTTTAAAGAAGAGAATGTTATTAATAAAGATTAGTTGTAACCAAAAATATGCAAACGATAAAATTGTTTAAACAAATATTTTTTTTTTCAATTCAAAATGTGCTGTAAGTTGTAGAGAGATAAACCAAGAAAGCAAAATACTAAATGATTCTAGGTATACTAAATTTTCACCCCTAACAATTTGATTTTGTGACAACAGAATTTCTCGCGAAAAATTACTGTAACAATTGTTTGATTGACAATTTAGAATAATTAATTATTATTTAATATATCTGAAAATGAGACTGCACTCTCCTCTTTATGAAAAGTTGATTTCACATTATTTTAATTGTTTAAACAATCAAAAAACAGTAAATCAATAAAAGAGTTAGTAAAGTTTTTCTTTCATAAGCAAATAAAATATTTGGTTAAAATAGAAAGTTTGCAATAAACAAATTATGTAAACACTTTAACAGAAAATAATATAAAAATAGGGGTTTCTTAGGCCTCGTAGAGTAAGTAAAATTGAAAATAATAGATAGTTTCTTTAATTTGTAACATCTTTAAAAATCACATAAACTTTTGATTTTTGGAATTTTTTCTTCTTTTTTTTTTTGACATTCAACACAAAAATAATGTTTAAAGTAAAATAACGTAGGTATATTTAGAAATTTCAATGTTCACTTTGTTATTGTTTAAAACATCAGAAAATTTTTGTTTTAAATAATTAAAACAAATATATTTTAAGAGTAAAAATTAGACTTTTTCTTTAACTAAAATTTGAAAAATATTCTGATCAATTTGCAACTGACAAGTCAAAGAAAATTTTAGCACTAAATTAAATAAAAAAGTTATATTTAAATAAACTTTTCAATTGAAAAACACTTTGTAAAATATCTGAATTGTTTTATAATTAATGTTAAAATTATATATTTTTATTTCCATTACTTTTTAATGACGTCCTGTTTCTTTTGTTCATCAGAAGTGGGTAGACCAAGTTCCTTTTGCCTCTGGTCATACATCATCTTCTCAACGAGACCTCTAGTTTCACCATCAAGATCCGATAATTTGCTGGGTTCAGGACATACTTTTTTAGTACTGATTTCAGGGTCAGTTGTTACAATATTAGCCCACCATTGCATTTTGTTTATCTGCAATATTTGACAGACATTTATTTTTCCATATAAGTTGCATATATTTCCCAACTACACTAAATTATTTTGTAAACATATTTTAAAAGTAGTTTAAAAAATAAGTAATACCTTTGTGGAGCTAATTTGATATCCCAACCTCCATATAATGCACTGTATTTTTTTTTGCCAAACTCCTCCCCTCTCCCAAAAATCTTTCATAATGTTCCCAACACATAATAACTATTAATATAATTTTTTTTAATTCATTTGAAAAAATAGGATTTTTGTTGAAAATCAAATTTGTCTCTATAAAAGTAAACCCCAATCATAACATAACATATTATTTTGAATAATCCCCTGCCCCTACAAATGTCACGTATTTTTTTAACCACAGTGGTACTTTTTAACTTATGTTAGACTTCACTTGAAACAATTTTCTAAATTAGAGAGAGAAAATATATGATCTTAGGAAGGTCAATTGGAATAAAAACTCCAAATTTTTTTCGTCACCAAGCTACGTTTCGTCGACGTGGGTTTGTCGACCTCATCAGGCTATTTGTTAAAACATTAAACACTTTGTTATAACATGTCAAAGATTAAAATTAAAAGGTTGTCAAAAATAAGGAGCGTTTTTAAATTATAAACTCTTCGTTTCATGTCAAGCAACGGTCGAACGATAACTCAACTCAACTCGAACTTATCGTTCGACCGTTGCTTGACATGAAACGAAGAGTTTATAATTTAAAAACGCTCTTAATTTTTGACAACCTTTTAATTTTAATCTTTGACATGTTATAACAAAGTGTTTAATGTTTTAACAAATAGCCTGATGAGGTCGACAAACCCACGTCGACGAAACGTAGCTTGGTGACGAAAAAAATTTGAAATTTTTATTCCAATTGACCTTCCTAAGATCATATATTTTCTCTCTCTAATAAACTACAATGGAAGGAAACAACTCTTTGATATTAAATTTTCTAAATTGTTATAAAAAAAATAATAAACAAATTACAGAGTTTCAGCTTTAGCAATTGTGATCTATAATATTTATAAACAATATTCAGTAATTCTATAAACATTACGGATGAATAGAAGGCTCTTTAAATTAATTAAAATACATTTATTGAGTAATAGCCATAAACAAATTAATAAAAAAATTCGATAAGAGAGAATTGTAATAAAAAAATTAAATAATTTCAATTTTGGCAATTAAAAAATATGTTCTTTTTATAAAATTAATTCAGAGCAAAGCAAGATATAAAAACTATGATATATTATTATCTAGTATCAATATTTATTTAAGACTGCAAGCCAATAAATAAACAAAGTCGTTTTCTTTGTCTTCTAGAAAAAAAAGTTTTTCTTTGTCGTTTTCAACTGAAAAGTATTGCTTTTTCGTATACGTATTTTTACATCAGAAATATAAATAATAAGTATTGTTTACATTGTTTATGAATAAACTAATAATCATATTCAAATCATGTAATTCATTTTACAAAAAAATAATTATTTTACAAAATTACTTTCAAACTGAATTCAAAAACATTTATAATTAATTGAAGAAACTAAAATCTGTAATTTGTTTATTAATTTGTTTATAATAAATCAGAAAATTGATAGTAGAAAAGTTTTAAACTACAATATTATTGATTAAATCTTAATTGTATAAAAATGAAAGAAAAAAACGAGCTTGTTTAATCATTTATTTATAACAATTAAAGAATTGTTTAAACACAACTAGTAAATATTTTCTGGTATTTTAAGCTTAGGTGTAAAAAGATTAAATTAGAAAACAACTTTTTTCGTTGAAAAGACTGAGAAAATAATTTTATTTGTTATATTGTTCATAATACCGTCGAGCGAAGCTATTTTATGCCCAAAACCGCTCTTTTTCAACTCTATGCTTTGTTGAAATTCAAAATTCTAAAAAATAAAAAATTAACTATTCAGTTATGTTGTAGATATCCTTCTAAAAGTGTCCTATTAGTTAGCCGACGAGAAAAAATTTTTGTCTGACTTATAGAAACTCAAAGTCGTGTCCAAAATAGCCCCACTGATAGGAATATTTTGTGCATCAAAGTTTGTTTATTTATAAAGTTGTAAAAAATTTTGTATCGGTTTTTCTGTATGAAGTACTTTTTCTAGATATTCTAGAGTACAATGAAGAAGACCAAAGCTAGAAATAATTTTTTTAATAGGAATTGTTTAACTAATTTGAAAATAAAATACTGAAATTCACAAAAATGTAGATTTACAAAAAAAAGTTACTTTTTAAAAAAAATGTAACTTAATATAACTTTTACTACACTTCTTCTGTTATTTTAAAAGAAAAAGTTTCTAACTTAACTTGAAAATCATGCAATTACTAATGTTACTTTTTTTTGTTTTTATAGCACCGCATTTAAAATTGAAATTTAATGCTTATTTCTCGTCTTTTATAACAAAACTAAGACAAAAATGTTTTTAAACGAAACACTAGAGTCTTTTTTACTAACTACAAAACAAATTTTTTAAAAATAATTGGTTTTAAAGAATGCACAAGATAACCCACTAAATCCTGGATTTCCAGTTTTTTACACTTTTTTCATAAAATATGCAATAAAAAGTTAGCGCATCATCACAACTAAATTGTTAACAGTTATCATTAACTCTTTTAGAAACACTTTTAAACTTCCAAAGATTTGAACAGAAGCTTGAGAACTTTAAAAAATTTTCAGCCTGATTTTCACGATTTTACGAATTTTTGTTAAATTTCTGATAAAGAATTAAGTAATTTCATTTAGTACTCTCTGTAGTCTAGATAACAGGAAATATTTTTATTAAGTAGGAAACTTAAATAACTCAATATAAAGATTTTATTCATTAGAAACCTCGCATTCACAAAATAGCCCCGCTTAAAGGTAATTCAATAAACTAATTACACAACCCCATAAAAATTAAGTTTTTTCCGAGACACTGCTCTAATATATTTCAACGTATTTTTTTTCGCTAAATCCGAATCCGAAGTCATAATTGCTAGATTGGTTCTACTTTTTAAAATAATCTCAAAAAAATTTTAAAAACACAAATTAAAACCAAAGATTTTTTCTTTTTGATCGGGTTACTACGCTAGTCATTTTTTACGTATTTTTCTCTGCTAAAACCGAATTCAAAGTCAAAATGATCAATTTAGCCAAATTTTTTAGATAATCTCAAAAAGCGACTTTTTCGTGTTTTTGAGCTGTTTTTTGAGATCATCTCAAAATTTTTGGCCAATCTGGTTATTTTGACTTTGAATTCGGATTCAGCTGAGAAAAATACGTAGGAAAGCACTGACATATTATTCTGGATAAAAACTTTTTTTTACAGATTTTAAACAAGTTTTTGAGATTATCTAAAAAATTTCAGCCAATTTGATTATTCTGACTTCCGACTCGGATTCAGCAGAGAAAAATATTATACACTAGCGTAGTGTCTTAAACAAAAAAGGAAAATTTGCTTTTGGTTTTGATTTGTATTTTTAAAATTTTTTGCGGTTATCTCAAAAAATAGAATCAATCTAGCAATTATAATTTCGGATTCAGATTTAGCAGAGAAAAATACATTGGAATAAACTAGTGTAGTGTCTAGACAAAAAATTATGGGTTCATTTTAATATCATTTGGGACCTTAAGATCAACCCCAGGTATAGCCCGGTTCTTTGGCGTATCGCCGTCAGGGTAGTAGATTTCTATTTACTAATTACCTTAGTTATTTTTTACTAATTGAATAAGAGAAAACTCGTTCATGATTTTAACCCCTAAATAGTAGTTTTTTTACTAATTCAGATTTAGAGAGTACTAATAAAATTAATTTTATGTTGCGAATGTAGAAGAAATGTTAAGTAATTATAACAATAAAAACCACTTTAGTTTGACTGAAGAAAATCTTTTAGAATTTAAGTGTTGTTTATTTAAAAAAAAACAATGTCCAAAATCGGTTAAAAATTGTAAGCTTTACCCTGTTTTGAGTTCTCCTTTTTATTTCCTTCCCTTCAAAGTAAGTGCTTAATTTAACTAAATAAAAAAATATTAACTTTTTCTTAGTAATTTACCTTCTCCAAGTTGATTAACAGTGTTTTTCCGTCCTCGATTACCCAGGTTGACTCCTCCAATTTTACTTCATGAGGGAAATCTCCATCAATAATTGGCGTTTGTCCTTTCACACCACAGATTAAATGTTTCTTAGAAATTTGAACTGTGACGTCTCTAGGCTTGGCCGTGAAATTCACCTTCAAAGGCACTCTTATCTGAAAATAAGTAATTTCAGACAATTTAAGTAATTGATTATAATGATATAGCAAACTATGTAATAGGTTAGCATTGATAGAATATTTATTCACAGACATTTTACCCTGTGAACAATGCTTCTTGCATTGTCTAGAAAGAAAGATTTTTATAGATAGCAGTGTTCAGTTTTTTTTCTGAGAGAATATATTGTTATAAAAGTGACTTATCTATATCAGTTTTCGAAGGTATACATTAAGGTTGTCCATAAATTCATATTCCTTAAAGTGTAGGCGATTTATCTCAATTTTTGAAAATCATATCGTTTATTATTAAAAAAACGCAATTATTTATTAAATTTGTATGCGAAGCAAAAAAAAAGAGGATAAGTCGAAGTAAATTTGATTTTGAGAAAACATAAGGAAGGGCCATAAAAATTACTTTTGATGTTCAAAATGGAACAAAATATTATGTAAATATAGTAATAAAATTAGCATATTTTTTTATAACCAAATACTTAAAATCAAATGTTGCTAAATTCATTAAAATGTTGTTAAACTTTACCTATTATTTCCTAAAATTATTAAGGTTGTCACCTATCCCGGTTCGACGCCGGTTGTGATGACTTACTCCCATTGCTTATTGTTTGATTTAAATGTTGCTACGGCAACTTCCGCTATTTTAAGTAAACATTTTTATGCACTTTAACAAGAGAAGTTAAATTTGAGAAAAGGACAATTTGTTGATGGAAAATTAACCCTTTGTTACAAACAAAGAAGTACACACTGGATAATTAAACATCTCAGATGATTCGCTGAGTGTAAAAATAATTACACTATCACAAACATTCTGGGATTTACTACACTGCTTCAGAGCATCTTCAACTTTAAAGGTGCAGATAGTCTTGAGTTTTCATTCCGTAGCAATACGCTGGTTAGAGTTGAGTGCATCGATGCATGGAAACGGATCATGGCTATTTATTTTTAAGCGTCATCCACAAAGTAAAATATTACAATCAGAATTTGCTTTAAGTTGCTTTCACATTTGTTAAGCAAAACACGTTAACTGGGAATTGAACAGACAGTTTAAAAAAAAGTCAAAATTGGGTAAAGTTTTAAAAAAAATAGACGTTTAAATACAACTGTCTAATTTTTGTTAATACAATCTTAAACTAGACAATCTTTTTTTTTTAATTTTCAACTAATTTCAAGTTTTAATTACTTGTTTTGAAAAAATACTTTTGAACCCCCGCGTGCAAAAAGCGTGAAATTCACTTCGAGCTCAAAGGCGGTTTCTGCACGCGGTAATTCTATTATTGATATTTCTTCTGCAAAACATTAAGGAGGAATCGGACAAACAATCGGAACAAAAGTTAGTCCAAATGAATAATTTAGATTTTTGAGATAGAAGACACATAAGTTAATGTAATTTTTTTCAGGGGAAGTGTGGACACTTGTAGTTTTTAGAAAATGAGCGGTTAAAAATTGCAATTTGATAAAAATTAGAAAAAATTGACGTTGGAAACGATTATTCAATTTGAGGTTCAAATTAACCGAAATTGAATTATCGTTTCCAACGTCAGTTTTTTTTAATTTTCATCAAATTGAAATTTTTAACGGCTCATTTTGTAAAAACTGCAAGTGTCCACACTTCACCTAAAAAAAAATTACATTAACTTATGTGTCTTCTATCTCAAAAATCAAAATTATTCATTTGGACTAACTTTTGTTCCGATTGTTTGTCCGATTCCTCCTTAAATTAAAATATGATTTCAAATTCAAAACGTAAAACACCAATGTGACCAAGTAAAGGGCGTACGCATAGAAAAAAATTTCGGTGGGGAATTTTAATGATAATTAAAAACTTCACTGAAAGTTTTTTCTAATTTAAAATCCTTTGCCGACTAATCAAAAACGTTATTTTTGTTATCACCTGGAACTGAGTTTTTTAAAATGAGTTTATCCAAAAGTGCAAAAGGTTTTGTAAAATTTAAGACAATTTTGTTCACATTTTACGTGAATGTCTTTTAATATATAAAGGCTTCTATTTAAACATAAAGCGTGTAGTGTATTTCAATGTTATAATTACGTAATAAGTATATAATTGGTACTGAATGTCAAGCTTATATTATGGATGAAAATTTGCACTCACGGAGGGAATCAGGCTTTAGACACGACGCGAAGCACGCAAAGTAAGAATCTAACCGATTTATCTAACGCAAATTACGGTTGTGGATAGAATATTAATGTATAATAATAAAATAATAAGTTGAGCAAAATTGATTTAAAATTATAGTGTTATGCATAACAGTTATTGACAATGACATAACATGAAATTAAAGTTATTTAATAAATTACATTATTTTTCAATTTTGTGTTCTCTACAATAAAGAATTTATAAATAACCAAGAAAATAATTTTAAGAATTAATTTTTAACTATTTCAGTTATACATGTCATATATTTTTTAAAATCTTTTTATTTTTAAGATTGTGCTGTAGGATACTTTTTTCGCTTTAAACCAGTTAATTTTCGATTTGAAAATGTGATTTTTATGTGAGATAAAGAATTAAACAATTTTAGGAGTTTTTTCTTTGTTTCCCTATGGAACTTTAAAATTGTGTGATTAAGTTTTAAGGAGGTTCTATCGTAAATTTACCATTTTTATCAAAGTTGGTTCACTGATAGACAAAGGTTTTATAATGAAGTAGTTGAAATTTTGAGACTTAAAGGTACTTGTGTCAAAAGTTATAAGCGTTGTTGTTTTTTAATATTTTTGAACATTTAACATTAAGTCTTATGGGAAATAAGTAGTTTTTCGTATATATTTATTTACCAGAATAAAGTATTTAGCATTACCAAATTGTTGAAACTTTTTTTAATACAATACAAATGTATAAGGATTAAATATCTAACAAAAAAAGTGTCATTATGTACCAATAAATTAATTTGTACAAATATTTCATGTTTTACACGATACAGTTCAGACGTTCTGACATTTTAAAACGCTAATTTTGATCACACATGAAAAATAGTCATATTTAAAAAATAAATAATGTTAATATAGTCAATAAATACAATTCTTTAATTATATATTCGTAAAATTAAATTTAAACCTAACCTCAAAATAATGGTCTCTGTTTTGACTAGTACCGTCATACCATAGAACCTCCTTAAAGAAAAATTCCTGATGACGCGAGGTTTTCTTCATTGTAATAATAAAAAATCTAAATACCAAATGAAAATAAGATGGACCTTAGTTTAAAAACATACAAAAATGCTATATAAAGATTACATAAATATTCATAATGAATTAAACTTTTTTAAATTTGTTGACAGTTATTATAAAAAATATTTTTGATTGCCCGATGGGTTCATCTATATTTCAATTTCTGGCATACTGGATTTTGACAATTTGGGGGAATCTATATTGTTGATGAAATTGAATTTATGAAACGTACCAAAGATATGTTGATACACTGAGAAAAATGGATGTTAACTCTTAACATCCAGATGCCAACGCTTAACATATTTATCATTTAACATAGAAACAGCTATCTAGGTGTTCAAGGTTAACATCCAGATGTTAAGCTTTAATATCCACACGTTAAAATTTAATATCTTAGATGTTAAACTTTAATATTTAGATATTAAGGATTATTATCTTTTCTTAAACATCTAGTTTTGAAAATCCAGTTTTCTCAGTGTAACATGGATTGATTGATATACATATATGTAATTTTATACATATACATTTTGTTAAAATTCTACACCTGTTCCTACTGCTGCAAAGTAGGATTAGTAATGTGGTTATTTTAAATTATTATTTGGTGCAAAATTTTGTTTCTTCAGACACCTTCTACTAAAAAATAGCTTTTATTTGTTATATTTTCTACTCCTATAAAATTATTTACTATTTATTGTAGATTAAATTATGAAAAGTTAAGGCTAACTCTAAAACGTAAACTGTTTGAAAAAAAAAATTGTTAACCTATGATGTTACATCCGGATCGATAGTTAAAAATTCTATAAATTAATTATTTTTAATTATTTGATATATTGGCACAAAAATGTATTTAAAATTTTCCTTATAAATCTATATTTATTTTACAATATATAATTTTGTATCATGTAACGTTACATTATATTGTAACGTGTTGTAAAAAGGTGCAAAATTGACAGAGGTCATCTTGGCTAAACTTTTTCTGAATGTCAAGAAGAGACTGTTTCTGCACTACACAAGGCTTTGTAATGTCATTTTCTCATAGGCACTTGCATACACGAACACTTGACCTTTCTTGTTCAAGACTCTATTAATTCATCCAGCTCTGATGTAACAACTTTTTAAATCCATAATTTTCAATTTTTCCTTATGTTAATTGCAATTTAGTAAAATTTAAAATAACACTGCAGGTCTACAAAATGAGTAATAATTACACATTCATTCGACAGACCTAAAATATAAGTTAAGAATGTACATAAAAGAGTTGATAAAAATTGTGTATGTGCGTCACAAAAAGGGATACATAGCTATATGTATAGAGCAGTATATAGAGGTAGAGAGAGACGAACTAGTGAGTTCAACACAAGGACACGAAGACAGAGCAGAGAGGGAAGGCAAGGACGTTCTTTAACCCAAGCTGGTCAAACTGGCGCCAATTTTTCGAGAAACCGGTCAGAACTTTAACAACATGAAATCGGGCCGATTCCAAGCGTTTATGAATCGTCCAACTGCGTTTCGTGCAACTCTCAATGACATCTATTTTGCACCGCGTTCTCCACAATGACGCAGATGCCAGACTGGAATGAAAACGAACTCGCACATCGAGACTAGGTCAGGTTTAATGTACAGTGAAACAAGTAACATTTACTTGATGTAATAAACTTTTTAATTTAGTGTATTGAATGAGAAATTATAATTTATTCCATTAAGTACGTACGTATTCGTATACATGGGTATATGCACTTGTACCTACTTCATTCTATCTATACATAAAATTTGTTGGCTCACAAATGTACAAATTTTAATTAGGCGAATTCAATTATGTAGTCAAATCAAATATGTAATGAATCAGCCTTAATTTCGACGATCGGTTTTATTGCAACACATTTTTTCACAAAGACAAGAATTTGTCTCAGTTTTTTCTTTCTCCTTGTAAAAATTCAACCCTTTCAGGAACACATTTTAAAAAATAAAAACTGTCCCTTTTAAAAATCCATAATTATTTATTTTTAACATTTTTTGCCTTAAAAACTAATACAAATTTTTGGCTCAAGACTAGAATATTTGGAATAGAAAATTTACTAGATTAAGATAAAGTTGTAAAGCTTAATTTTATGAATGAAAAAAGTTATATTACTTAAAAATAAAAAATCACAAATGTAATTCTGCAAAGGATTAAAAAATATATACTGTACGAAATTAATATTTAATACAGGAATAGAATTTCCTATATAATTTAATGAATTTTCTATAAAATCAAATATTTAAAATAAAAAATTTGAATAAAGTAGTTTTGTTCTTTGTCCATGTAAACAAATGAACATCATAACCTTACATACTAACGAATCGTGATGATAATTTATGTAAATAATATAGAACAGGCAATAAAATTTCGTAAGCTTCCTTAAACAGAAAACTTTAGTAATTAGGAAATCCGGAAATATCATGGAAGCAGAAAATTGAGGTCATTATAAAACGTGGCGTAACAAGTTTCTTTATTTAAAAATGACTGAATTTAATTCAAAATAATAAACAAAAAAATTAAGCTTCAAAGTGCTAATTTTAACTTCGAGTGAAGGTTCTGATCTAATTCTTTTTGTAAATGGAAACAAAATTTCAGATGAAAAAATCTTTGTAATGTCAATTAATGTATCTCAATCATAATTCCTTTAAAAATTAACATAGAATTTATCATTCAAAAGTAGATTTTTTGTCACAGGTCGATTTTGTTTAATTCAGTAATTTTTGAACAAAATGTATTTATTAATTAATATATAAGATGTGAGACATTGCTGAAATTTCTACACATCGTAAAGTTAAACATATTATTCAAAGGACAATTTTTTCAGACATTATTTAGGGTGTAAAATAATTATGCTACAGTATTAAAAAATTAATTTGATAATCGAAAAGACTAACAAAATTTTCTAAAGCAGTTCTACAGAGATGTTGTAATAATAGATGAAAAATCAGCTTAACATCTTTAGTAACTATAAAAAAAAATAGTAAGGTAAATCTGTTGATTGATGGAGTTGAGTACTTATTATTTACTACTTGAAATTCTACTTGAATTAATCATACTCGCTACCATTATTACGTTTGTGTTAGTGCATTTTTTACTCTTTGTTCCGCATCTATAATTTTCCAATTATCTATATTCTCACTGTGCGGATAATTTTCAAAGAAAAACGAAGTGAATAAAGAACTAAAACCAAATGAGTACTTGAGGACTGACTGCATGAAAAAATATATTGAAATAAATGTTACATAGCTTATTCGATCAAGTGAATAACCACATAACTAAATTGAAGGTGAGAATTTTTGTTTTACATGAATAAAACTTGTATTCAAGAATAAACATTAATTTCTAAAAGTAATTTAATATTCAAAAATATTCTGACTCAAAACTGACACACGAAAAGTGATGACAGATTTTGTAGAATATATATATTATACCTATCTATGGATTGAGATTACATCAAACAATATTTAAAAACAATTATAAAATACGAAACAACTATAATATTAACGAAACACATTCCTCAGAAAGAGGTAATTTAATAAAACAAAGTTAAATAACACAGGCCGACAAAATTTTGTTGCCCAATCAATGGAAGCTAATTCTTATAGGATTTTGTCCGTAGAATCCAAATTTGACCTTGCAATTTTTGGATTGGCTCTAGTTTTCAAGCAATTTTGGTTTAAATGTGTAAAAACACGCATTTTTGGTATTTTTTGAGTGTACGTAAAACAATAAATCAAAACAATAAATCTGTCAGCATTGGACAAAATGTTGGCTCAAACATTACCCTTTTAGACCCAAAAACAAACACCTAAGTATTATACATAACCTTTAATATCCAATATGATGTACCTAATCCCAGAAAAGTGATTAAAACAACATAACTTTTGATCATGTAAACCAATTTACGTAAAAATTTGTATCTGGGGATTTCTAGGGTCGCTGCTTACAAATCGGTTATCAAAATTTTTAAATTCAAAATGGCAGATCCAAAATGGGCGACAATTTCTTTTTAAATTTACATTTTTATGAAACATGGTATATAGAGGTTTTTGAGACCGCTGATTGTAAATCTGTTCTAAGATTTTCAAAACCCAAATGGCGCACCTAATATGGCGGAAATTTTTTTTAAAAAAATTCACATCTTAATGAAACTTTGTATTTGGAGGTTTTGCGAATACAGATTACGAATGTGTGATCAGGTTTTCAAAATTCAAAATGGCAGATACAATATGTCGTTCACCCGTCCAGTAAAGGAGAAATAAAAATGTCTTTACCCAACCAAGAAAGTTAAGATAAAGTTATCGTTGCCCTACCATTAAAGGTAAGATAAAATTACTTTCACCCGTCCAGTGAAGGAGAGATAAAAATTTCCAGACCCAACCAACAAAGGTAAGTCAAAATTGTCGTTACCCGACATTTTAAGGTTAGATAAAATGATTTTACCCGTCCAGTAAAGTACGCCAAGTAACATGTTTCAATTAAATCCGGCAGATTTTTAATCCTTTGTCAGCCATATTGGATCCGCCATTTTGAATTTTAAAAAAACTAATGTCAGATTCGCATTTAGCGACCTCGAAAACTCAGGAGTAATGTGTTTCAAGTAAATATGGCAGATTTTTTATTTTCAGTCCGACATATTGGATCCTGCATTTTGAATTTTATAAATCTGTCAGATTCGTATTCAGCGACCCCAAAAACCCACAAGTAACATGTTCCTACTGGATCTGACAGAATTTTAATTTTTTGTCCGACATATTAGATCCGCTATTTTTAATTTTAAAAATTTATTGTCAAATTCGCATTCAACGACCACAAAAACCTCCAATTAACATGTTTCAATTAGATCCGGCAGATTTTAAATTTTTGTCCGACATATTGGATCCGCCATTTTGAATTTTAAAAATCTAATGTCAGATTCGTATTCATCAACCCCGAAAACCCCCAAGGTAACATGTTTCAATTAAATCCGGCAGATTTATAATTTTTGTCCGCCATATTGGATCCGCCATTTTGAATTTTTTAAATCTGATGTCGAATTCGTAATCAGTGACCTCAAAACCCCCAATTAACACACTGAGAGAAATAGATACTACGGGATACCATCTAGATGGTACCAGATACCATATCTGATCTTAAATATACGGACAAGAATCTAGATGGTACGAGATAGCATCTGTATGGTACGGGTTAGCATCTGATAGCATCTGGATGGTACGATATAGCATCTAGATGGTACGGTGTAGTATCTCTGATGGTAGAGTGTAACATAACCTCTCTACAATCAAAGATAGTAAAGTTCTTACCATCTATTTCTCTCAGTGCATGTTTCAATTAAATACGGCAGATTTTAAATATTTGTCCGACATATTGGATCCGCCATTTTGAATTTTAAAAATCTAATGTCAGATTCGTATTCATCAACCCCGAAAACCCCCAAGGTAACATGTTTCAATTAAATCCGGCAGATTTATAATTTTTTGTCCGCCATATTGGATCCGCCATTTTGAATTTTTTAAATCTGATGTCGAATTCGTAATCAGCGACCTCAAAAACTATTGAATACATTCGATTAAAAAAAAATTGTTCTGTTTGAAAATATGTTGTCTGTTTTTGATTAAGAGAAAGTTTGCGAACAAATTTTGCCTATACCAGTGACGTCATTCACCATCACATGCTGTTAAAGTATGCAATACTTAAATTTTTTTGTTTTTGGGTCTCAAAGAGCAATGTTTAAGCTTGCATTTGGTCCTATGCTGGAAGATTTACTGTTGTGGTTCATTGTTTTACAGACATTCAAATAATGCCGAAAAGGCGTTTTTTTGCATATTAAAACCTAAATTGCTCGAAAACTAGAGCCAATCCAATATTTTCAAGGCTAAAATCGTATTCTACGGACAAAATCCTATAAGAAACGGCTGTGACATTTCAGGCAACATGCAGTTAATGAAATTTTGTCGGCCTGTGTAATAAGCATAAATAAAATGAGAGTTTTTTCCGTACTTTGAATAGAACCTCTAATTTTTTAAAAAATATTCGTTTTTCACATCAAGGAATCCAAAAATGCCCATCCAAAATTTCATGTCTGCCTGACAAATTTTCTGTTTGCCTATAACAAAACTTTGTACGCACATCACATTTAAAAAGCCGCGCTCTACCGATTTAAACAAAATTTGGCGGTCTAATAGATTATTAGATATTGATCCAAGTTAGGTTTATAAACTTAAAGAATTAAAATGTTTTTCTTAAAACGGGAAATTAAAATGTTTTCGTCAAAGATGAATATGTATAGCAATATATCAATTAAGATTTCAATAAATAAAAAACATTAAAATGAGGCATTGAAAAAATATAAAAATTCTCATCATAAAAAATAAGTAATTTGAGAACAAATAAAATTAATATAATTTAAAAAAAAAGAGCTCTACAATTTTATATTAGAACTATACAATTTTTTCTCTTTACATATTTCCAATTTTTATTACGTACTTAAAAAAGTATAACGTAGTTAAATAGTGACACGGTAATAAATAAATTAAACATTTATACCTTTCAGAAATAATATAAAATTTTATTACAACGTATAATTTACCAAGTGTGTTAAAGCAACTTTTGTAATTATTTGCTTATAAAATGCAGTTTCAGTAAATTAGTTAATTTTAACGAAATAGGCAAAATGGTAACCGTCAAAACTTGAAATAAATAATTAGCAAGATTTCTTTAAAGATCAAATTGTTCCAAATATACTGATAAAGAATTTCAGAATTAAAACATAATTGAACTTAAACCGAACCAATTATTTTATTCCTTTTAGAATCAAAGATAGGAAAATAAATTTTTATAAACTTGAAAATCAAAATTACAAGCTTTTGAAAACTGTGCTTAATATACAAAAAGAAGAAGATGAATAATAATAATAATAAACAAACATTGTGCGTGTGCATTTACATCTCTGAAAGAAAAACCGCACAAAGACCATGATAAATTAAAAATAATTATGAAAATGATGAAAAATAAAAAACGTTGATAAAAGTTCAGTCAATAACTTCTAATTTAGAAAGAAGTGTGTTTGCTGCTTGATTAAATAAAAAAATTATTTTTGAATCAACATCCAAGTAAAATAACTTCCAGCTGTATATTCGCAGCATTTATCACCCACATTGTTTTATGATATATATTTAGTACTATATTATTAATTATCACGAAATAAGAATCAACGGTATTCAGTAAATTTTCGATAATATAAATAAAATGTTGAAGTGGAAGTCCTAATTATTCACTAACTTTATATTAAACTGTGTTATGCTGCCATTCCGATTAATAAAATTCACAATGTAACGTCACTCCTTAAATTTTTCCAGACTTCTATTCCAATAAAAAGTGATATGAAAGTAATTCTGCAAATTAATTCCTAGATTTAATTTATTATTCAGTGAAACGGTTGGTATACAAATAAAACAAAATTTCATCTAATGAGGAAGCAAAAGGAATAAATTATTTTCATATTTTGTAATTATATTTTTCAGTGAATTAAGAATATGACTTGAAGAAAAAGAAAAGAATTTGTATTATTGAATTGATTAAATTTTAACTTTGGCTTCCTATAAGTATTTCCTACACCTCATGTTATGTAATGATTTAGTCACTGAACGTCTGTCACGGTTGAATACTATTCCATGAGGGAAGATGGTGGGCTGCGACCGCGCCGTTGACATTGGACTTGCATTTTGCAAACGCGCGTCACATACTTCGACTCACGGCAGAACAATTTTCACGTATAATTAACTACAGGGTCAAATTTCTATGCATAAATCATCAAAAACTATTTCAAGGATATATTTTTATTGTTAGTTTCGACGTTTCTGTTCTAAAGGTAATTTAAATTTGGTTCATTATTGAAAAATGAAAATGCTGAACTGAATTTCAAAAAGTCACAGATGAAAAAATGCATAATCGACTGTTGATTATAACTTTACAATTATTTACGTGAATTCACAATAAGACGAGCATAAAATTTTGCCATGAACAAATAAATGTTTTCTTTTTTTTTCACATGGAACAAGCGGGAACTAAAAAGTTGGCATTAACCTAGATTTAAATAACAAGGATTCCGGTGGGAACTACTACCTAACGCAAACATAATTATACTATAATACTGAGTAATTTGGAAGAAATAATTAAAACAATAAAAATTCCAATTAATAATATCAATTGGCTTGAATTCAACATTTACAATATATAATTGTAACAACTATTTCAAAAAATAAATTTACATTTTTTGTTGACAGTATAGTTTATTTACCCAAGTATATCAATGATAAAATTGATTGAATGATGGAGATTATGTTTGGGATAAAATATGAAAACTTAGTTTTCTAAAATTAATAATTTCTATTTAATATAAGGTTACAACCTTATAAGAAAGATGCCAAGGATATATTCTAAATATTAGTGAGGATTCCGCTTGATTATTAGACAAAGGTGTAATAAGTTACTAGGAAGAATATCCTCTAAGAATAGAATAGTGTTCATATCTATTAAATAGTTGCAATTTACCGCAATATAAGTAGCGGGGAAATGGTAAACTCAACGCTTGATATTTATTTTTCTATAGTGATAACAGGTATCATAAAAATCTGATAGGAAGTTTGCGACTAAACGCAAAAAAGATTTTGTAACAACTATTAATCTTATTAAGAATTGCTATTTTAAGTTAATAGCAACATCGATTTAGATTAAATTTTCCTAGATAATGTGTTCTCAAATCCAACAGTATGTTGTAGCTAAACTTTTTCGTTATATTGTTTAATAAGCAGAAAATGTATGTAACCTCAAATTTGTAATTTAGCCTGATCAGGATGACAAAATTATACATAATCTTCGAAATGTCGCCATGACTAAATAAATACATAAAAACTATGTTTTTTTTTCTTTACCTTCCAAGGATCAAATTTAACTTTTACACAAACCTAAATTTCCCAATATTCCCGTAGATTTCCAGCTCAAAATTAATTTATTATCAATCCTTTACACTCATGTACAAAATTCAAAATTTTATTCTCTTAAATTCCCGTTGATTTTTTTATTTTTCCTTACATTTTCTGTACAAAATTAAATTTCCTTATATTTCTATTCATTTCCCGTACAAAAGGAAATTGTCTTATATTCTCATGCCTCTCTCGTGCAAAATTAAATTTCAGTACATTTTCTTTTCCAAGTTAAATTCCATTACAATTCCCGTACGTTTATAGTGAAAAATTATTCCAACAAATTATTTAATATTCCCGTATCTTTCCGGTGCAAAATCAATTCCCGTAATTTCTTTATTTTCCAGTATATTTTCCTTTCAAAATTAAATTCCTTTACATTCCCGTGCGTTTATAGTGAAAAACTAATTCCAGTAAATATTTTGTATTCCCGTACATTCCCTGTACTCTTATATTCCCATATATTTCCTGTGCAAAATTAATTCCAGTACATTCCTTTATATTCCTGTACATTTTTTGTACAAAGTTAAATTCCAGTACAATTGTTGTATAAAATTAAATATTCCGTAATTTCCCGTATACGATACACTATTTGATACACTATTTGAAATCTAACAGTTTCGGCGCGAAACTGTTAGATTTCAAATATACACTTTGTAACATATTTAATATTACAAATTTTTATATTTCTTCTAAAAGGTCATTATTGGTATCGAGGATCTCTGCTAAGAGACTACTATAAAAGTCTTTATTTCCTTCCCCCTATACCAGACGATGAATTTACAATCTCCTGCCAATATAACTCAAACAGAAATTACCACACATATAATTTAAGACTTACAATTAGCATTTCTGCATATTTTATGGATAGAAGACTGTATTTTACAGTATATTAATAAAAAAACATGATAAGAGAATTAACTTTTTAAAAATGTTTAAGTTGAAATTTTGACATAAGTAAATATGAGAAACAATGATAAATAAAATTATTTTTGAATCTACATACTGGCAAACTTCTCCAACTTGTTCTTAAGGTAGTATTTAATGTTTCATTTTTTAAAAATAATTTTTTTACACAAAGAAATACTTCCAACTTGTAGCCAATAAAATAAAGAATTAGCATTTACACACGTTCACAATGATTGTTCCAATGAGAAGATAACATCACTTATAAATTTTTTTACAATTTTTTCTATTTAAAGGGTATTAGTTTTTAAAATTTTTATTAACTAGGTTGAATATTGAACATGATACGCTATATCCCGACCAATTTTTGTTTTTAACATTCCTTTTTATTCCCCACTATTTGTTTCATCTGAGTAATCTTTCCAATAATATTTTTTTTCTTTGTATGTCTATTTTATAACCACTTATCTCAAGGAATATTTTTGAAATAAATTTTTTTCTTAATTAGTCAAACAAGTTCGCATATTATATCACTCCCACTTGGCAATCAAAGTAACACTTTTTTATCTCGCTCACACTGGGTTCAGAATACCGGTTGCTATATTTTCGATGTAAGTTAAAAACCTTCGAACATTTTAAGAATATTTTTTCATAACTTAAAATATCCAGAATATTTCGCTTACAATTTAAATATAAGTTCTTTTTAAGATTTTATTGATATGATTATCCATATAATTTGCACAATGTAGTAATTTTAATGATTTGTATGTATAAACGTATGAATAATTTATTCATTACTATCACTGTTACAATTATGGATTCCGGGAGATTCATTGAAAAATAATGTTGTGCCAGACAGACAGACAGTCAGACAGACAAACAGACAGACACACACACACACACACACAGACATACAGTCAGACAGACACACACACACACACACACACACACACACACACACATAAAGGTTTGTCTTTAAAAACATCTTTTTTCGAACTTTGGAGCCTAAAAATATCCAGTATAAATTGTATAAATTGAAACTTAAAATTACCGAAATTTCAATCTACTTAAATAATACATTATTCAAATTTTAGATTATTTGAATTTAGGTTTGTTTAAATTTTAATTCATTTAAAATTCAATCAATCCAAAATTCAATTTATCAAAATTTAATTTCCCTCGAATTTTAATTTGTACAAATTTCAATCTATTTAAATTTCATTTTTTAAATATTTTGTTCAATTCAGATTTTTAATTGACCATTTTAATTCTATCAAAATTGTAATCGATCCAAATTTTAAATGATCTAATAAAATTGTTTTTATTGATCGTTTTAAAAATTAAATACATAAATAATTATTTAATAAACAAAATAAATACAAAAGTTAAAGGAATTAAGGTAATAAGTAAAAGAAATAATTTAAAAATGAAAATTTATATTTTTATAGAAATACATTAAAAACTTATAATTTATATCCACATTTTAGCGATATAGTTACAGCCGTCAACTACTTTGTCATTGGAAGTTATCATTAGATTTAATGTCTCTACAATTTAAAACGCAGAATAAATAAAACATTTAGTCGAAAATGTTGAAAACTTGTGAGTGAATCTTTGTTTAATTGATAAACTTTACGCAGTAGTTAATTTCCAATTTTTTGAAATGCATAATTTAATATGATCGAAACATTTGCTATTATTTCATTTCCCTTCATTTTGTTCCTTTTCTCGGTAGTTATATAACTTTGTAGTCAATAAGCATAAATTCTCTATAAAAGAATTTGATGAACTTACATCTGTAGATATGAATAATAATGAAACCATATTGTCTAATATATCATCAAATTCGTTGGACGAGCTAGAAGAATTTGCATATAACGGTAAGTCTTCATTATGAGCGGTAGACATCTATTTACATGAATCGAAAATTCGTTAATGACTTTTGCGTCAATCCTGCATATCGCATAAGATTATATTTTGCTTTAGAACAACATCTGTTTCCTTAACAAGTGCATTTACTTTAATATGGATCTTCTCGTGTGGACGTCGAATATCAAATCCTGTAATCTGTATAAAATGCCAAACATATTGGGCTTTGCCAGAATACTGACAATCGAGAACGGTAAATAATTTAAATGTCAATATTATTGCATCTAGGAATGAATCCACTGAATACCAAACATCATTTATAATAACAAATAATTTTTGTATGTTAACTACTGAGCCAACTAATAAAATAAGTGGATGTTGAGTTAATTTTTCAGCGTATAAAAGTCTCTTTAAATTTTCTAGAGTTGCGTCCCCTTCATTAGCAACCTAAAGAGAAAAAAAGACAGTTGTAATTATTAAAAAAAAAATTTTTTCAAGTAATTGCAATATCATAGATTAAATTTTTACCTGTACGCAAATCATGTAAGAATTTCGTTTTGTGCTTTCACGAGAACTTTTTAATAATTTTGATAATTCTTTACTCTGAGAATTTGAAGTAGCGTCAAGGTTTTCGTCCTCTTTGTTCTCATCATCTAATCTCTGAGAATTTTGAGGATTAGAAATGCCACCTTTTTCTTCTTCGCTTTTATCATCTTTGCGTTTTCTTTTGCGCGGTAAATGATTACAAGGTATCAAAGATACTAGCAAATAAAAAACGACAGCATCTTGGCAATCTGTGTAGTTTAAGAAATAATTACAAATAAGAACATTAATAGTATCTAAGAAAATTGTTACAAAGTATAGAATTATTTATTACTTGTTGATAATGTTGGCAACATATCTAAATAACATTTTTCGTTGGATGATAAATAACAAGACGTTATTCTTCCTATTAAATGATTTTTAATAAGTGGCCACCTTTCACGAAATACACTTTCTTTGCCGGAATACAAAAAGTCAAAGTCTTTTTCAATCTGCAATAAAATAATAATAATGTATTTTTGAGAAGTACAGTGTCGGTAAATATGAAATTATCGGGAATTATTATTTACTAGTTTTCGTCCAAATTGTTCCCTTAAAGGTTTAAAACGTTTTATATATTCGTCAAGTTTAAGTTTTTGTGCCTTAATTAATTCTTCTCGTGCTTCACGAGTATCAATCCAATACTGTAAGATAGTTTCTTTGTCATCGGAATGACTTTCCAAATACAACAATTTTTGTTTAATAGATTCTGAAAAAAAAATATTTTGAGTACTGTTAAAAACATAGTTTTATAGAAAAATATATGAACATGTAATCGGTGAAATCTTACCATCAACCGATTCTATCGATTGTGCCTGTGAGTGAATAATTTGACAACCTTTTGCACTCTTTGGTTTTAATATACCATCGGCTCTAAGTTTACTCTTTACATACTCAAAATGGTTGTACAGTTTTCCAGATTCTCCATATTTTGTTCCATGTTCGACTCTAAAACTTGTGTAGTAAGTTGCTGCACTCTCAGTGGGAAAAATTATTTCAATTTGTTTCGCTAAATCCTTAAACTCTTCTTTATCAACCCTAAGAAAATAAGATGGAAAAATCAGAGTTGAAACTATGTAAAATATTTATCTTCTTAAAAGAAAACAAGGTGTAACATATTAAAACAGATTACAGAAATTTATAAACTGTTATCACCAATAAATTAATCCCATTATCTATTAGTTACAACTGGTTCATAACTAATTTTAAAAATTTTTTGCAGTCTTTAAAACACATAATTATTATTCTGAAAATTACAGTTTTTGATGTTATTGACAATTTATATTTTAAATAAAAAATTAAATTCCCAATTATATTATTTTAATTTTATTAGTGTTTTAATATTTATGTTAATTTATATTGTATTAAATATTATTTAAAAAAAATTTAAAATACACACCACCAATCATCTATCTTCTCCCCTTTTTTAAAATTCTTCAAAAGTTGAACTTTTTTTTTCTGAATGAAAGAATGAACGATAGTGCTTCTTCCTTTCTCAGGCATTAAATTGCCATTTGCTTCGTATGCATTTAACACAAGTTTAGCATTAGTTTCACTTCCCAAAAGATTCTTTAATATCTGAAAAAGTATAAATTATAATAAAACTTGTTGATCTTCTTACTAAAACAATTTTATTACAAATAGTAATAAAATTATAAAACTTAACTTGAACAAATCAAAAATTTGATAATTATATTTTGTAAAAATCTCTCTACTTTAATTTCTGATTAAAAAACACTGTAAATTAACTTACTGTGAAGTGAACATCTTCTTTCTTTTTTTTATCGTCAGAACTAGTTGCTTCGTCGAATTTGTTTCTCGGAGACGAAGGAAATTTTAAGTTTAATATAGAAGCAGCGTTCGTTTCATTCCATTCTTCGTGAACATAGACCCTTTCAACGTCAGGAACTTTATTTACTGCCTTAGTCCGGTGAGAGTTCTGAAAACAGAACAATAAACAAATTAATGATAGTAAAAAATAAACTTTTTCTGTTACAATAAATCTGAAGAAATAATAAAAACTTATCGAATTTCAAATTCAATTACTCTTACCTTAAAATTTAAGCTTGTATTAAAATCGTTCCTAAATTCTTAATCTTGCTTGTATTATTCATACTGTTCTTTTAACTAAAGAATTGCCCAAATTTCCAAACCATGACAACATAAGATTATTTACAGTAAATTAAAACTTACAAAGTTTACTGCCTAATTTTAATATTAATTTTTATTTATACTGTAATGAGATTCCTTCCTCAACTACTAGACTGGGTCTGACAGACCCGGTTTTTTAGAGCCTCTTTTTCACTATTTTCAATCTACAGTCCGCTGTAGGAGAGAGCGGAAAAGGTCTACCGGGTCTGTCAGACCCAGTCTAACAGTTGAGGGTTAAACCCTAGATTATTTGATCATCATAACTACCATAACGTGGTAAATATCATTGTTATTTGATCCTTATAAATACTTACTTAATTTTTAATTATTATGAAACAAGCGTAGCCCCTCAAGTCCCAAAATTTCATGTAAATAATAGTTTCGAGAACATTAAAAAACTTAAAAATGTAACAATATCCGACAACTGTTTTAATTTCTCCTATCGTTACGTCTTTGGTTTCACTAATATTTCTTGTTCTCCTGCTATGTTAGAACATTTAAATAATAAATATATTTGAGGTTAATAACAAATGTAAAATTCCGTAACGAAATTATTGATTGCACTAAATTTCTGCCTGAAGAAGCATTTTTGGTTTTTAAAAAAAATTCTATACCAACAAATTTATATTTTAAGGTACACTGTTAGGTTTGCAGCCATTGTTACGGATAATTTGAAAAGAAACTTTTTCGATAAAAAATTAAGCAAAAAGTTTTTGAATTGATATTTTACTTGACTCTTATAACTGATTACAGTTTTTAATGACAAAAATAAGCTTATCAAAATTTTAATAAAATTAGTTAAACCGTTTTCAGGTCCTACTGTTCACAAAAAAGCGTTACACACACACACACACACACTCACACACAAATAAATCCAAACACTTTATCAGGAACACATTTAACACATTCCTGACGAAAGTATCGGATTGAATTTCATTCCGTTTGAATAAGGTTTAATCAGTATTTTTTCGAGATAGTCCGAAATTTGTTTCCTAGCCAATCAGTTTTTTCCGAATCTAAATATGGACGTAACTTGACGAAAATTATTTCCGAATCATTCCGAAGCTAAATTTTAATCCGTTTGAATTCTGTTATTTCAATCCGAATCAATCCGTTTCAAATTCGAATAAACCCGATAATAATTGAAACAGATTGATTCGTAATGAAATAATAGGACTTATACGCATTAAAATTTAGCTTTGGAATGAAGCAGATTAATTCGGAAAGAATTTTTGTCAAGTTACGTCTATATTTAGATGCAGATAAAAACTGATTAGCTCGGAAACAAATTTTGTAATGTCTCGGAAAAAACTGATAAAAATTAAATCCGATACTTTGGTCAGGGATGACTATATATAGAAAACAAGTTTGTTTAAAGCCTTTTTAAAAATTTGTAAGGAGTATCCAAAACTTCCATGAGGAAGCAAACTTATAAATAGCTAAGAGTAGTTTCATTGTTATGAATCACCGATTCTTGTTATATTTTATTCTACCTAATCAGAATGCTAATAACAGTGTTAAATAATTATTCAAACTTTTTTGAATTTCAAGATTTTTGCAATCGAAACATTTAAATTTGAAAAAGCACAAACAAATTCAAATAATAAACAAATTGATTAATTAGAATTTATTATAAATGCAAATTAGGACAAAATTAAATTTGTAGAACAATCATGTGCCTTTTTTCGAAATTCAAACGAAACAACTTATATACGATCTGCAGCCAATTTATACGATTTTAGCATTACAACTTGAACGACCAGTATTAGATCATATCAGTTTCAGTGCCACGGTTTACGACCATTTTTGGACACGTCTCAATGTCAAGATCATTTCCAATCGTTAGAGTTCCTAATTTGGTAATTTTAGTTTTTACGAGTAGCAATTTTCTTATTAGTGTTGATTTATGTAGAACATTAAAAAATTCCTTCAAGAGAATAAATGCATAAAAAATAATGTTGGCACGCTTATTTTTCGCTCGTATACCATAAAGGCGAGACGAGCGGATAGGCTCACGTGGCACTGGGACAAGGTTGTCAGGGGCCCATAACTATCAGACAAACACACAACAATGCTTGTTCTTTAACTCCGATTCTTTCGTGGTCCCCTCTCTTTTCATTCGCCACTGACCTGGCCAGGACCGACCCCCACTGCGGGGCATGACCGCAGATTCGATCCCCCGCGAGGCGTTGTGGATTCGATCTTTGAATACCGTGGTATCGTCACGGCGATGACCAGTCGTCGAATTACGAGCGAATCCGCGTGTTACGAAAGAACCAAGTTACATATCCTTATGCTGCATTTGTCACCAATGCTTTGCCTTAAATTATTCAATTTTATCTTCTTTCTAACAAAAAGATTCTAATCGGCGTTAATTTGGCTGAATTGAAATTATCCTAGTGACAAAATATATTTATAATTTTTTCAATTTTTTTGTTTTTTTAAAAAGAAATACAAAATAATTCAGAAAAATGATTATTCTAAACGAGTAACTAAAATCAATAAATAATTGTCGCAACGATTCCAAGTGACAGAGTCATACAACAAGAAACAAAGTTGGTACGAAATTGATAAGAAATGACAGTAAGTAGAACCCTTTCATTTCCGCTAAATTAGCTAGAGCGATGTACCTGATATATTCAGTACGGTAAGGTTGTAATTAATTTTTTTTTTAATGCAAGGAAGAAAATTAAACATTAGAAAATAATAATTACTTAAATTATCCTGCATAGGGAAATTAAATTTGTTGGTGCGGGAAATGTACGGGAATTTTTTCTGCCGACGGGAATTTTACTTAATTAATTAAATTAATTTTAATGTAATTAAATTAAATTAATTTTAATTTAATCTATCAAGTTTTAATACATTTATTAATTTATTACAAAAATAATTAATTTTTAAAATAAAAACGCGACAATCAAATTAATTTTTTATAATACATGGTATTTTCATAAAAATAATTTACACAGCTCAGAAAAAAATTTCCATGAAGTAGGAAAATTTCTTTGCGCAACTAAATTTTGTCTGCATCAACCAAAAAAATGCATTGATATACTGTTAAAAAAGTGTTTGTTTTATTTTATAATCAAATTATTTCATTAGGGTTATGTGGGGTAATTCGGAACAAAAGGTATTTAAGCTAAATTTACAGACTTTTAAGTAAGTATACGATACCAATATATTAACCTCGAATCACCTACAAGAGATTCTGAGTGTTTGCAAATTTTTCGATTCTCGATTGGCAGCAAGGTACAGGAAGATAATTACTAATCCATAAAAAAGTTGACAACCAAATTAACACTGCTTTAGTATTTTGTCACGTATTTAAAAAATAAAAATCCTAAAAACCAAACAAAATTCTTTTCTGATGTGTTATTAATGCTATAATTGGAATTCACTTAGGTTTTTTTTGCAAATTTAAATAATAATAATAATAATAATAATAATATGTTCGCTATTAGCCGAAAAATTCGAAAGTACCTACAAAACGCGCTACAAGTAAATACGCTTCAGAAAAAAAGTTAGTGATTGAGGGAGAGAGGGAAAGAAAAAATATATTAAATTTATATTAGGTAACCCTTGAGTGGCGAGATAGAAGAAAATTAGATCAATTTTTAAGAATTTTTTTTAGAATTGTCCGCCATATTGGATCCGCCATTTTCAATTTTAAAAGTCTGATTACAAATTTGTTTTCAGCTACCTTAAAAACTTGTTTTTACAAAGTTTAAGATAAATCCCTTAAAATTTGTTCAAGTTATTTAATTTTTTACATTACTTTTTACGGTATGGTTGATTTTTGAACTTATATGATACATTATCATTCAACTGATTGAATGCCTACTACGAATTTTTTTCAAGCTTTTTCATCCCTTAATACAGTACCATCAGGTACCTTTTTTTCTTAGACTTTTCTTAGAAAAAATTCTGTTCGCCATTACCCCTAAATTTTGCAATTTTGTCAAAATCGTCGGAGTAATGGCGAACATCAGTTTTTCGTGATTCAAGGTCACCTATAAATTCTACTAACCCATACAGTTATTCTAGGGATGTGGCGTAACAATTTAATGCAAAAGAAAACCAAAAGCATTGACTTTTAAAATAAGAAACTTACACTATTTGAGAAAATTAAAAATTCTGTTCGTAATTACCCCAAATGACCCTATATAATTTTATTTAAACGAACTAAATAGTTTATTAAACTTGATTAAGGAGTGTCGACCGCTTGACATAACCTCAAACTAAAAAGTGATTTTTAACAGCAAATGAAACCTTAAATAAAATTATTTCATCAAATTCTGAAAGATTTAGTTGTACAATTATAAAAAAAATTAGGTTGGACCAAAATTTATTGTAAAATAATAATTATTAAACACTTTGTATTTTTTTTAAGTGTCTATAACCAATTAAAATTTTCAACCAATTTTGACAATTAATAGCTCATTCTACTCTTTGAAACATTCTCTACAATTCTACTCGTTGAATTTTGTTTAAAATATGTTTTTCAAAAGTTATTTAACAAAAAAAATTTCTTTTATTTGTTTAAACTTTTGAACAAAAAATTTTAAACAAAATTCAACGAGTGGAATTGTAGAGAATGTTTCAAAGAGTAAAATGAGCTATTATTTGTGAAAATTGGTTGAAAATTTTAATTGGTTATAGACCCTTAAAAAAAAGCTTAAAAAGTTTAATAATTATTATTTTACAAATTTTGGTTCAACCTAATTTTTTTTATAATTGTACAACTGAATCTTTCAGAATTTGGTGAAATCATTTTAATTGTGGTTTCATTTGTTGTTAAAAACCACTTTTTAGTTTGAGGTTATGTCAAGAGGTCGACACTCCTTAAGTGTTTTTGTTTAATCTAACAAAAAGTTTGTTTCAGGCAAGAAAGAAATTTGTTTGATTTCAACAAATTATTATTTCATCAAATTTATTTGGTTCGCTCAAATAAATATTTTGGTTTACATAATAATTAATACGGTTGCCCTTATTTGGGCGATGTTTTCAAATCTTCTGTCTCCACGCAAAAAATTGATCAAGGTATAAAAAAAAAAATTTCTGCAAATTTGGGCCAAATATTAACACGTGCCTCTAGACAACAGAATTTTCACATGTATTTTTACATAAAAAAATCGCTATTTTGTAAATTTGCTATATAAAATCCTTAAAAAATGAATATTTTTAAATGCACAAACGTATTTCTCTCCAAAAATGTTTAAAAGGTGAAATTCTAATTCTTTTTTTGTACAGAAATTGTATGAACTATTTTTTGGACAACCGCAAAAATCCCCAAAATTGCAAAAAAAAAAATTGTTATCTGTCGTCTAAGTAAATAATAAAAAATGTTAATTAATAATTATTTCATAAAGTTATATTCTTTTAACATTTATGAAGAGAAAAATCGTTCGCTCATTGAAATTTTTGTTTGGTACCTTGATTAATTTTGCGGGCCGAGACCGAAGATTCGAAAACATCGCCCGATTAAGGTCCACCCTAATAATTAATGAATATTGTTTTTTCTCTAATGCTTGAATTTCTTAATTAAATATTTTATTTGTACATTATTAATTAATTTCTAATTTGTTATTTATGATTCTATAATTATTATTATAAATTGTGAATTAACTGGTAAATTTACAAATAAAATATAAGAAATTCAGATATTATAGGAAAATAAATAACAATTAAGCATTTTTAGAAACAAAATTTTCTTCTCTCTATAAAAGGAAACTATTTCTTCGTAAGAGAATAGTGTTTAATTTCCAAAATGATTGAAGAATCGAATTTTATTTCCTCATTTGAAGTTAAGCACAGTTAAACATAATTTGTAGCAAACCAAAATCTCTTTGAGGCTAATAGCCTAAAACACCTGTAGGGGAAAGTCGGACAGCCCCGGCCCCTTAAGCTTTTTGGTCAATAAATTGTGTAAATATTTCAAGAACAATAATTAAATTGTTTCATGGTGAAGGCAAACTATTTGTCAACACTTAAAATGCTTCCAATAATAAAATAAACATATTAATTAAGAGATACATAAGGACAAATATGAGGAGTAAAATACTAACCCTCAAAAGTTCATCGGGTAAGTCCGGCCACAGTAAAAGAAACTTTTTATTTTAATTATATAACTCAGTAAAGTAACAACAAATTATGTCTTAAATAATCGTCAGAGAATTATTTATGGATATCAATTGAAAAATAAATTCAATAGTGTCAGAAATTACAAATATAATATCATTTTTATATGACGTTCAATGCGACACTCATTTCTTAAATTGTCCGAACACTTTAAGGTTATATTTACAGAATAGTAGTTGTTTATAAAAAATAAATGAAATAATGGAGTCACTATACTAAAAAAATAAGTTCAATTAAATGATACATCATTTGTAATTTGTTTCAATGATAAAAATATGGCATTATACATAAAATAAACAGTGGCCGCGGCTACCCGATGGCCGGTGCAACCCGACTTTCCCCTACCTTCAAAATTTTGTTTCTACAAAATTAACTTAATGTGTATCTTTTTAAATCAACCAACAAATTATTGAATGAATCAAAATCTTTAGTTGGAAAAAACAAACTTCTGTATTGCGTGAAATAAATCGTATTTTATTAAACACTTATTTTAATACAAGAAAATACTTTAGTTAAACGAAACAAATAAATTTAAATAATAATTTTGTTTCTGGAAACCAAAGGATTTATTACAAGGAACCAAAAGTTTTTTTACACTGATAAAACTTTTTTATTGTACCCAATAAAGTAGGTTAATTTAAATATTTATTTAATTCAACGGAACTTCTTTTCTGAGTGGCAAAAAAATGCGGGTATTTTATAAATTCATGCAAGAAATGTACGGGAATTTCATTCCGATAAGAAGGCTCGAATAGAATGTAACTGAAAATTTTAATACGACTGAATTCCTGATTTGAATCCAAAGCTCAACTTCCAAGTCAGTAAAAAAAAAAAAAACAAGAATATCCTATCCATTTTAATTCCGGCAAATCAGCATTTAAAAATTATTTCTTTTTACAATGTTTAAATAATTTTTAGCTTGAAAAACAAACAATATTTAAGGATGTTCTATTCATTGACATAACCTCAAACTAAAAAATGGTTTTTCACATAAAATACATATATTTTTAAAATTCGTTTCACCCAATTTTGAAAGACCCAGTAGTATATTTTTAAAAAAAATTAGGTTGAGACAAAGTTTTTTATAAAATAATAATTATTTAACATTTTGTGTTTTTTCTGTAAAGTTTGTAAATAATTGCAATTTTTATCCAATTTCGACAAATAGTAGCTCATTTTGATTTTTGAAACTTTCTCTATAAATCTGTTCGTTAAATTTTGTAAATAATATTTTGTGAAAAAATTATTAAACAAATAAAACTTTTCTATTTTATATTTTTTAACCAAAACATATTTTAACAAAATTCAACAAACAGATTTGTAGAGATTGTTTCAAAAATTAAAAAAACCTATTATTTGTGAAAAATGAATAAAAATTACAATCGTTCACTAACTTTGAAGAAAAAACACAAAATATTAAATAATTATTATTTAACAATAAATTTTGTCTCAACCCTATGCGTTTTTTAATTTGATGTGAGTTTTATATTATGTAAACAATTTACTGCTTATTTTTTTTCGCAAAAAATCGATTAATTTACTCAAAAAGTGTGCCATTTGTACAAAAATTGATATCAAAAACCCACATGTACTTCCAAATTTTTTAGTAAATATAGATTATGAAATTTCTTGGTTTTTTGTTCCAAGTCTAAAAACTTTTGAAAAAACGGTTCTCCCGTTTTGGTAACCAAAAAAATAGGCAGTTTTAAATATGCCATCTATCGCCACTATTCTGTAGTAAAACTTCAAATAAAATTTGTTTTTCACACTTCAATATGCACTGAAAAAAAAACAATGGAATATTTGCTTGAGTTGTCAAGTAAAATTTACTTTATAACTCAAGCAGTGCAAAAAAAAGTAAAACTTACTTTGTTTTTTAAGGAAAACAAAATGTCACTTTTAAAACAAATTTGACATATTGTACTTTAAAACAATGTTTGAGTTAATTAAAAGAAATAAACAATAAATTAATATGCAATTAACGTTTTTACTCACTTTTACTTATTCTTTCACTATTAAATCTTCTGGAATGTATTGAAAATTTAATTTTAACAGTTTGGCACATAAACGTCAAATTTTGCTTCAAAAGTGTCAATTGTTTTTTTTTTCTTTATAAACAAAGTAAAATTTGATTGGTTTCACAGCAATTTTTGATTTTTTTTCATTGCTTGAGTAAAAAAGTAAAAATTACATTTAACTCAAGTAAACCTTAAATAGTTTTTTTTTCAGTGTGTATTTAATAAACCCTCTAAAAAAAAACTTTATTCCTTTTTTCTTTTTCACAAAATAAATCATCAAAGATAGTTCTTTTTTCTGCTTCTAGAGTAGTGTTACCTTTTAAAAAAATTATGACTTTAAGAACAAAATGATTAACGGTAATAGCAACAATATCACTTTGAATTTAAATAAGAAACATGTTCCAATTGAATACATATAATCTTTGCTTCAAAGTTGAAGTCTGCCAAAGAAGAGCTGAGTAAGTATTTCAAATAAGTATTTAAAATGCAAAATGTCATTTTTCATTTCCAATAAGCATTAGAATATAATTTTGCATTTTTTATTTTACATACATTTTATGAGTATAAATAAACATGTAAAATTATCTCGCAAGTGACCACATATGAACAACAAATAATAAAAATATTGTCACTATTAGACTATGAAATATGTTGGTCAAGTTCATACTTTTTTAAATCAACAAAACACTGAATGCTTAGCTTAAACTATCCATAAAAATTTATTTAAAAATTACCAAGATTTCAATTTTAACAAACTTTTTAAAAATCTGTGGTCTAATATGCTTAAAATGATTTATGATTATTTTTCAAAAACGAGCAATTTACTGATCAACAATACTTACAAAGTAATTTAAAAAAATAAATAAAAAATAAAAAAAAACTTTACAATCTAGTTTGTATCTATTTTGAGAATTCCTAATAAAGTAATAAACTAAATGATAATGATTGTATTAAGTACTTTAGTAGAAATATCATAAAAATCGACTAACCATGGCTAATAGTCACGCAAAAAAAATTGCAAAAAATGTAACGATCTATCAAAAATTCATGAAGAAAATGTTTCTCCTTGATTAATAATTTTTCTCATTAATAAAAAAACTCATTTTTTATCAAAAACATTCTACTCTCTAAATCTAGAATTAGTTAAAAACCACTATTTTAAGGGTGAAAACTCGTTTACCATGTCAAATAGTAATTTTTACTAATAATTTAGTAAAAACTACTAATTTAATTAGTCAAAGAAATTTTTGGGTTATATTAAACTACTAAAATAATTAGTAGATTTCTATTTATAATTACATTAGTTATTTTTTACTATTTAATTAGTTAAATTTAACTACTGAATTAGTCGTTTTTTACTAATAATTAGTTACTTTTTACTAATTGAAAAAGAGAAAATTCGTTCACGATTTTAACCCCTAAACAGAAGGTTTTTACTAATTCAGATTTAGAGACTACTAGTGTTGCCGCGATAGACGATAGAAACGAGACAAGACGAGAGAACTCTGACACGATACGATACGAGAGAGTACTTTTTTATCTATCGTCAAATACGATACGAGACGAGAATAGTATCACGAGAGACGATAATAATATCACGAGAGACGAGAATTCTCGACGAAAATTATGATCAATATTTTTTGTTGTTGTGTAATAGATAATATGTGATAAATATTATGTTTAATAGTTCTAAAACAGGTATCAATAAAAAAAATTGCTTTAAATATATAAGGAAGCAAAATTAATATAAAATGTCGATAAAGACGAGACGAGACGAGACGAGAGTGCGACTCATTATCGACCCACGATACGAGACGAGACGATAACACATCCAGAAATTCCGAGACGAGACGAGATAGTTAAAAATATCGCCTCGTCTCGTATCGCGGCAACACTAGAGAGTACGAAGAATTAAAAACTGCAATCCTTCATTTCATAGGTTTTAATTGAAGGAAAAAATAAAAGATATTGATATTCTAGATGTTTATGAGTTATTTTCTAATAATGAATTTTTCTTGAATTCACTTTTTATAAATAATTATTATTGTCAATTTGTTATTTAAAACCTAGAGGATATGAAAAAAATCCACAATAGAAGCATCAATTCTTTTGTTGAAATATAACACTGCGAAATTTATTTGATCGTCACTTTTTTATTTTATTTAAAAAATGCACCAACAAGATTATGTTAACTCTCTAAAATTTAGATTTTAAATAATGTTGCCGCGATACGAGACGAGGCGATAATTTTAACTATCTCGTCTCGTCTCGGAATTTCTGGATGTGTTATCGTCTCGTCTCAGAATTGCTGGATATATTATCGTCTCATCTCGTCTCGTAGGTTTATAATGAGTCGCACTCTCGTCTCGTCTCGTCTCGTCTTTATCGACATTTTATATTAATTTTGCTTCCTTATATAAAACAGATTGTAGTAATAATAATTTTTGAGAATTTTACGTCCTCGTGCACTGATAATTTTGTAGGGTAATCTTTTATCAATAATATAAAATATCCCGTATGAGTCTTGAAATAATCTTTCAACGAAAACGTTAAAAACTGTATGCACAAGCATGATTTTTTAAAAAGAAATTATAGGTTTACAGAAGGGTTTCAGTAATTATATTGTTAAATTATATTGTGAAATTGTATCTGACATGGGCCTCTGTAGCTTAGTGGTTAGAGCATTCAAGCGCCAATTGAAAGACCCGAGTTCGAATCCCGGTGGAGCTACATGTCCGATATTTTTTCACAGAATTTCTTAGTTTCAATAATTATATTGTTAATTAGAATGTAGTTAGTCTTAAAATGGTTTTAAAAATTGTTTTACTTTTTTAAAGCAATTTTTTTTATTGATACCTGTTTTAGAACTATTAAACATAATATTTATCAAATTTTATCTATTACACAACAACAAAAAATATTGATCATAATTTTCGTCGAGAATTCGGGCCCGTATCATTTTGACACAAATGTTTTCGGGCAACTTGTTATATTGTACTCCTAAAGATAAATGTTATATTTTACTCCTACTAAAATCAAAGACTTTTAAGTTTTAATTATTCAATAATTGAACTTATTGGATTAATTAAGTCTTTTAATATTAATTTAATGTATTAAAATCAATTATTTAATAAATAAGACTTAAAAATCTTTGATTTTAGAAGGAGTAAAATATAACATTCATCATCAGGAGTACAATATAACAAGTTGCCCGAAAAAATTTGTGTCAAAATGATACGGACCCGAGAATTCTCGTCTCTCGTGATATTATTATCGTCTCTCGTATCGTATCGTGTCATAGTTCTCTCGTCTCGTCTCTTTTCTATCGTCTATCGCGGCAACACTAATTTTAAACAAAAAATACAAAAAAGACTGATTTTTGTGATGGTACACATAAAATGTTACGACCAATCAATTATTATTTTATAAATGCCCGTTTTGCGTGTTAAGGGTTAAAAACATTCTATTTCAAATTAGGGAGTTTTTAATTATTAAAAGACAATTTTTTACATTTCACTTGTTTCTATCTGCTTTTTATTATAAAAAAAAATTGTAAACTATTAAAGTTCCTTGATAAATGTCTCATGATTCGCTTATACAAAAGGTGATATAAAAAACCGAGTACCCAGAAAAAGTGAGTAGATAACAATAAGGATTGTAATAAAATTTTAATTCGTTTATACACTGGTTTCCAAGAAATTGAAATCAGTTAGCTGCACATTTAGTTTTGAATTCTTTCAACTCCTAGATTTAATTTTTTTAATTTTTTAAAACATCGTGAAAATAAAAAAGAGCAAACGATGAATTGACTAATTTATTAAATTAATTAATGTAATAAATTAATTACATTATTAAAATATCAAAATATTATGTAGTATCTTTTGTACTTTGAATCAGATGAGAGCAAATAAAAATTTTAAAAATAACATTTAATAATAAATTATATCAAAGTTGAAATTTTGACAATATGTTTTCTAACCTTTATATCAAATGAATGAAAAACATAATTTTCTACTTTCCCTACAAATTCCTTGATTTAAAATTTTGGGAAAACCTTCCTTACTGGCAAAGGAAAGACTTTGTCACGAAAAGTTTTCACAGCAAGAAAATTCCTTCGATAACTTTTTGATTCAAAGATTGCAAAAGATATAGTATCTAAACTAAAACGCTTTGGTAATATAACTCATTTATTGAAAAATGTGAACTTATTTAAAATAAAAAAGTAACTTTTAAAAGGCAAACAGAATGCTTTTTGATAACAATTTTACAAAAATTAAAAATATAATATTAAAAAATAATATTATGTTATTACGTAGCATATAACTATTAAACGTTAAATTATTTTCTCAGCGCCTTGGACTGAGTCCAATGCACCTAAGAATCATTCTTTACGTTTGACTCAATGTTACATTAGAGGAATAACATTACGCAAATAAGAATCAACGACATTTAATACTACATTCTCATTAGAAGACGAGAAGTCCTAAGTCAACCTTTGCTAATTTCAACGAATCTTCTAATTTTAAGGTGTCCTCAATTCAAAACCAATAAATGACCAAAAATTTGCGTTTCAAAAAACAGCACTTTTAATCATTGGCGCTAAAAGTAACTCATTTCATTCAATATAAAAGAAGATTTTCTGCAGTACAGATTCATCTCTTTTCTATATTTATAACATTAAAAAGGAATCAATGAAAATTTTTTCTCAAAGTAAGAAATAAAATACATGTTGGTTGCGCTCATCTACGGAGGCATTCATGAAATTAACCTCTTTCTGAGAATGACGTCCTCGTGTGAATGTTTGTATGAGGGCAGAGAGCAAAATACTGGTTACGATTACGTGTTCTTCAGGATTACGTGTTCCTTTCACACGTGTTGATTACCGTTCGTTCTACCTTCGTTCGAATAACATATTTGCATGAATGATAAATAACAACTGAAAATTAGATGCGCCCTGAAAATAAATTAAAGGCTTGGGATCAACAATTCGAAGGGGACGTAATGTTTTTAAAGTGTCTTTTGTTATAAACACGCATTCCTTCCGAAAGCTATTTCTTTGGTCATGAGTGCGATTTTTAAAAATATCCTTACGGAGAAGATCAAGTTTAAAAAACGAATACTCATCAAATAGGAACAAATTAGTAAATAAAGGATAAATTTTCAGGTAAATTATTGATATAGTCATAAACTTATTCGAGTCAATATTTTATTATAAAAATTCACAAATTTTCAAGAATATTTTCAATCCTTATTTTCGCTGTTTTGTAGAAAATCATGGTAATGCGATTGTTACTATTTTTATAAAGATATAGTTTTCTTCCATTCGAAAAAAAAACCTTTTAAACTAATACTGAATGATTTTGAACTTCTTGTATGTAATTCAACATGTTATTTAAAACTTCTAACAACTAAAAAAAGAAAGTTTTAATACACGTCTCATTAGATAGTAATTGCACAATAATATCAACATACTTTGATATTATCTCTCGTTGCTTTTCAACAATCGTTCTAGTTTCAACAGTTTCATATATTTCTGGAGGAATTAATTTCCCTTTGTCTATAAGTTTCTTAAAACATTTAGTCTCTGCAATCATGTCTTCCAATAAATAAATAAATTATATTTTATCAATAAATTCGTTTTCTTCAAAAGTTAAATTCTCGACCAAAGGTAATTTATCAAGATTAAACCAAACCAAACCTTGTATAAACTTTCGAACATTATATTCGGAGCTTCAAAAATAGTTGCGATTATACTCTTCATAAAAAATTCAAGCTCTATTTTCAAAAAATCAATATCACAGAGAAGTCAAAGGCTTTTGTTCAGAACGTCGAAAAATTTCTTGTATTTGCTTTTCTAAGGTTAGTACTCTAGTACCAACCTTACCTTGTACTGGAATGTCAAAAATAGCACGTTGCAAAAAATGCCATATATTTTTTGATTGCACTGGGTAGGAACAGTTAAGACTGTGAAACGTTTTAAAAGCAAAACTGACTGCATCCAAAAAAGACACAGTTTCGTACCAAACATTATCTACAACTACAAAAGTTTTTTGCACATTCAATATCGACCCAGCAACTACAACAAACGGTTGTGGTGCTAACTTTTTGTCCAGGAATTGCTTTCTTAACTTATCAATAGCAGCATCTTCTTCATTATCAATCTAAAAAATTATATTAAAACATCAGTAACAAACAAAGTAAATATTATGATATACCTATAATTTATATTTGAAATTATTAAATTACTTTAGATTGAAATTATATCTTTTAAAAATATATTGTTATCAATCTGTTCTCACCGGTAAAACAACCATATAGGATTCACGATTCTTGATATCTTGTTGTTTTCGTCTACTTGCTAAATTCTGAGTTTCAATCTCACCCCCAAAACTTTCTTGGTTTTGCGATTCAGTCTGGCATTCATCTGCATCAGCTTTACGTTTTCTTCTCGTACTTAATTTTGGTTCGGTAATCGGAAGTAAATTAACCAACAAGTAAAAAAGCAAGGCTGTTTCATTATCTAAAAAATATAATAGGTAATGTTTACTATGAGATCCTTTAGTAATAATTTTAATAAAAAATATACCCGCAAATGATGAGGATAACAAAGTAAAATGTTGCCTATCGTGCTTTGAAAGTTTTGCCGTTTTGAGAAGTTTAATTATATGACCCTTCATCAAAGGCCATTTTTCCACAAGTGCATTTTCTTTTCCAGGGTATAATTGTTGGAAATCCAATTCAATCTATAATATTAAATACATTTGTAAAGACTCCTTTGTCAACTTTCTAATTACTTCAATAAACATTTTCATAAATTTACCAACTGGCGTCCAAATTGCTCCCTTAAAGCCTTGAATATTTTAAAATATTCTTGGATAGTTTTCTTTTCAATTTGTAACATGTTTCTTCGTATTTCAAATGTGTCACTCCAATAATCTATAATTTTTTCCCGGTTATTTGAGCATGTTTTCAAATACTCTAATCTAGTACGTATGGGTTCTACACAGAAACAAATTTTTACACAAATTTCATTTTAATCATTTATAAACAGATTTAGGGGAGAGGGCCCCAAGTTGGACACCCTATCGATTTATTGCTGTAGAATCCAAACCGAATAAAATATATTAAAATGTTTTATACCGGATGAAAGTTCCATTTATAAGGTAACTTATGGCCACAGAGATAAAATTTTATTTTGAACATAAACATTTTTTAAAGCATTATTTCTAATTGTTAAAATTTTCGGTCTAAAAAAAAGTGACCCAAGATGGACACCTTCTTAAAAGTCTCTGAAAATGGTAGTAAATAAAAAATTAACATCGTGTAACAATTCTTAAACTAAGTTTTAATCATTTTACGGAATTTATCAAGAAATAAAATTTCTAAAAACTTCAATTTAATAGCTTAACAGTAAAAAGTAATAAAATATCGAAAAATATCAATATAATAAATTCTCTAACGATGAAATCACATTTTATGGTGGAAAATAAAAAATTTTAATTAATTTGCTCAAAAAATTATTGAAAAAAGTATAAAATCGAAAATATGCAAAAGAATACATTGAGATTTTAGGCCTGTCCATCTTAGGGTACATGACACCATTTTTTAATCCCCAGTAAAAATATATATATGAATACTGAATTAGTAAAATCATTTTAGAATATTATTATACGATAAATAAAGAATATTATAACGTTCAGTACTCATTCTAAATCATAAATTTAAATAACTTTACCAACTTGAGAAAAAACTGTTACAAAACTTTTTTAGACACAAAATTACGTGGTATGTGTAGAAGAAAAACTAACTGGTTTTTTTTCTTCACATGTGCATCAAAATGTTCGTCTATACAAACAACAAAAATGACAGAAAGCATAAGGCGCTGTCACCTTAAACAAAAATTTTATACGAAATGTCCATCTTGGGGCCCTGTCCATCTTGGGGCCCACTCCCCTACATAAAAAAAAATCTATTCGACTTAAGAAACATACCCAAATAAAAAAAAATGATAAATATTAAGTTTTTTACCGTCATAAATACAACTTTGATTTTGAGATGTGGCTAAACTAGAAGTAGAACTTAATATGCCTTGGTCTCTTAATTTTACTTTAACATAATCAAAGTGAAATCTTAATTTTCCACTTCTTGCTATCCTAATACCATTTTCAACTTTAAATTTTGTAAAATAAACTTTTGCTGATTCTGTTGGAAAAACTTTTTCGATAGCATTAGCAACATCTTGAAATTCTTCTTCTGGAACACTAAATAAAAAATATACATGATAATTAAATCTTCTGTTCATGATGTATTGAAAGTTAATTAAAACATAGTCAAATAAAAAATAAAACCTATTATATTTACTTACATCCAATCATTAAGAGGTACTCCTCTGTAATTTTCTAACAATTCACTTTTTTTCTTGTCTACAAATTTGTGAACCAAAATTTTCCTGACTTTATCAGTCAAAAAACCATTATTCTTTCTGTATACTTCAAATAAAATGCTCACGTCAACCTTGTATCCAATAAGTTCTTGCAGTCTCTATAATATTAAAATTATATTTGTGGTTACTTTTTAATCGCTTTTTCTTTAAACATTATATGTTTTGCAATAATTTGATTACATACTGAAATTGCATTACTATCCCTCACAATATTAGCTTTACGAGCTTTTGAATTAATCCGAGTCTTGAACTCATGATCTGCATGTTCACTTTTGCTTTCATCATCAGAATTAGTTTCATCCATTTCCTAAAAATACACATTCTTTTGATTAAATGATCATTTAATCTTGAATAAGCTAAATAATATTTATTCTTAAATAATAATTCTTTAAACTTTCTTTAATACCACTTTATGACTTAATATGCATTTAGAAAAATATGTAGATTATTTTGAAACTGAGGATATAATAGAAAACTATAAAGAATTACCTCTGGAACGATGAATTCTGAATCAAATGGATTATTTGCTTCTGCAGAATCTGGCAAATCCAGCAATTGTTGACTGTTTACATCCACCCACTGAAAAAAAAGTTCATTGAATCAAGTAAATGCATACTTTTCTTTGAAAAAAAATTATGCTTTCAAGTTAAATAATGCGTGTAATGCGTTGAGAGTTTTTGCTCTTTAAATTAAATAATTTTCATTTATTTAATTGTGATTTCAAATTCGAGTCTGGCGTGGTCACGAGGGAAGCGATTATAAAACTCGAATGCATACATCGAGAGTTCAATCGTTCAAAATTTTAATTCATCCTTTATTTGTAAAGGGTCAATAGTGCATTCACGTAAAATAAACATTACTTGTATCAATAATTTTTACAAATGTTATAAATTTAAATTAATTAAATAATAAAAATTTGATGTCGAAGAGAATAGAAAAAGAGGGGAAGGGAAGTTGAAATTTTAAGAGCAAGAAAAACATTTTCTCACGATAAAGAAATATTTTCTCAGATTGAGAGAATATAATATTTTCTCTACTTTATATCTTTTTACATTTTTTTAAGCTTGTCAATCTTTTATTGGTATTCACATTCTTGGATTAAAAAATATGAACTTCTTTCTATCATACTGCAACATGTTATTCATTTTCTTTATTCAATGACCTATGAAATGCTTTCAAGTAAAATTTTTTTGATTCAATGAACTTTTTTTCAACTTATTCCTCTTCAAGAGATTTATTTTCATTTGCAATCAATGAAGAATAAAAAAAACACACACATGGCGCAGAGGCAGTATTCTATAACGATCTATTCAATGCATGCAAATTTAAAATATGATTCTGAAAGAAAAAAGAATCACATTTCACTTTTTAAATTCTATTTTCAAAATATTGTAAATATTTTCAGTTTTATTTAAATAATATTCTTCATCTCTTTCCTATGAAATTCTTCAATAGATTAGGTTTGAAGTATATTGAATTATATAGACTTATAATAATAAAATTAATTAAAGCTGACACAATTTTGCGAAATTGTCATTATCAGCAGTATTTATTTTTTAAGATTACACATTCGTTAAATTCGCAACATTTTCTTTGATAAACAAAAATATGCACTAAAAAATCTCTCGTATCTGTTTACAAGAAATCGACTAATTAAGGCATCAACAAGGGAAACTTTGTGAAAATGATAAGGATCATTTAGGTGTGTAAATAACCAGAAAAGTTTGTTGATATTAAATTATTGATGAAAAAAAAAACAATGTTGGTTAAATTAAAATACATTTATAATTTCACTTAAATTAATTGATTTTAACCATAAAATCACTTCTCTTATAATTCAAACGAATGAAGCGGCAGTAAAGACAATATTAACAAAAAGCACGTTGCCAAAATTTAACTATGGTTACTCCGTCTACCTTAAGATACGCAACTTTCGAAAAATCACCTTATGTTATTGCGTCTGCGCAGGAGTTCGTCGTCATGACAACTAATTTTTGCGCAGACGCTAACATAAGAATAATTTTGGTCAATTCAAATAAAATAGTTTTAACTATACCTCTATAGTTGTTTCTGGCATAAAAATTTCTTTCATTGTAAAAAATTATTTTTATAATTTTATTTATTTTGCTAATTTGTAATCGTTTATAAATATTTTTTCTTAACATTAAAATTATTTTATTTCCCAGTAACTTTTTGAAACCGCAGTGAAAATTATGTTTATATAAAAATTAGTTAATAGAATTCTAGGACATACTTAAAAGAATTGAGACATTTTCTAACCTCAAATAACATATTGATATTTTCAAAATAAATAATATATACTTACATGGCTAATTTTCTTCCTTTCGAAACACTTAGAATCTAAACAACATTTATTTACAAAATAAACCATATAATAAAAAAATTACATGAGTCGCGATAATGAGAACGATGTCTGTATGTATCTGTGGTTAGTATGTCAGATGCCGAATATTTGTTTTAAATTCTTCTTTAAGGGCATGTAATGGGTGTGGGCAAACTTAGGTTTGCCTGGCCCACATTTGTTTGAATTTTGCCATAAAATTAATTTTTTTTTAAATTCGCTGATATTTGGAAATTTAAAAACATTAAATTTAGGGCAAAATACAAACAAATTTTGGTTAGACAGACTTTTTTAATGATATTTTAAGTAATTTTACAAAGTTTGGTATCAAAATATTTATTTATTAGTTTATGTTAAGAGAGAGTTTACAGACAAATTTTCCTTATACCAGTGACGTCATTCTCCATCACATGCCCTTAAATAAATTTTAGTTTATCAGAAAAGAACAAAAGTATTGTCGAAACGTAAAAGAATTGTTTTTCTCTTTTTTATCATCCCTAACTTACAATGATTTATATCTCCAAGTTCTATAATTGTAATTTTCCTAATTTACTGCATTTATTAATTTATTATTACCGTTAAAATTAAAAATTTTTGAGGTTCAATATTTATATATGCTTTGTATTAAAAGCTATATAGTTATTAACAGGTCATTAAGCCTCCCATGTGAGATTCAGGGTCGCAAATCAACTGTTATAAATCTTAAGTGCCATATAAAATATATTGTAAAATGAAAAATAATGTTTTACATTTAGCTTTCGCCGATAGTTTAAAAAATTATTAATTAATTAAAACAAACAAGCCAAACATCCCCTTTATTAGATTTATGAAATTCAAACATTAAAAAAAGGAATCAATCCTGGCTACTTTCAATATTTTTGCAGAGTTTGTAAGAGTCAGGGACTTAACTCCAAAAAGAAAGCTATTGCGGTTTCTGTACGTTTTTTGAAAAAGGAAAACTGGAATTTCTGGAGTGAAATCATTCTCACTTTAGTTCTTAGGAGTAATAATAAATTAATAGAATAGAAAGTTACAAATAAAGAAATTTAGTTAAGGTAGAGAATTAAAATTTTTTTTTATTCTCGCCATGTGTATTTTGAAAAGTAAATGATTTTAAAACTTCAAAACTGAACTCCCTTTTTTTATTTTAACCCTTTCTGATATACATTCTTTAAAAATAGAAAAAAAAAACATTTTCCTTAGTACAAGCAATGACTTTATAATTCAAGGAAATAAAAAACATGAAAATTAGACAATGCAAAATTTTTGATTAACTTTTATCCCGTAAATTTACCATGACATGTTTTTGCAAAATCAGATTTTAGTGACAGTACAGTACTATAGGGTTAAAAAGGCGAATTAAAAAAAATGGTTTCTCGTTTTTTGTACCGTTCTTTCCGATAAAAAAAATAATGTTACGGTTAGATAGTTCTACCAAAAAAATGTTTAAAAATAGAAAAAAGCTTCAAATTGTCTGGGAATTGTAGTGGAAGAGCGAAGGTGTTTGATTGATGGCTTCATCGGTCTATGTCAAGGACAGAAGATTTTCAAATCTCTTCAGATTTAATCCAAGAGATGGCGACTCCAGTTCTGAACATGACCTACACAATCATATTTTATCAATTTTACACCTTTCTCTGATTTAATATGTTATGTTCAAAGTACAAAATAATAACGATATTTTAACTTCGTTTTTTTAAAAATCGTGACAAGATAGAGATTTTTTAATTTCCGATTTTTAATCTATTGGAAATACCCCATTAGAAACACATTATTTTTTTTAAGGCAAAAAACAAGTTGATCAGTAGGTATAATTAGACTAGGTTGTATAATTGTTTAATTAAGTAGTAAAAAATCAAAGTCAATCAGTGTAATAAGACTATGTTGTATAATTTGCTAATTAAGTAATAAAAAGTTAATGTTCGACTTTTTCTGAACTACTAAAAAAAATTTTAAAAAAATAGGAACAGTGATTTCTTCTTTATGATTGCTATTTAGGAACTTCAATTTTCGAAACTTCCCCTAAACATTCTAAGCCTTGAATTTACCTAATATTTCCGGTACAGTTTTAATAGCTGTCAGTATTTAAAAATTAATTGTGACTCTTAAACAGAATGCACCCAGCATGACCCTAAAAACTGAAACTGTATCAAAGGGGTTCTGTTTACTGGAACATAAATTGCAAGCACTTGATGACTTGTAAAATTACAACTTTATGTTTTAAAAGGATCCTCTATTTTAAAACAAAAGGAATCGGTACAATTTTTTGATCTCAGTTCCTACCCGTCAAACCTTCAAACGTCCAAAAAAATTATTAAAAATAATAAAAGTTTATTTTTGTAAAAATTGCTAAGAAATTTATACACGTTTAACGATTAAAATTTTAATTAACATGCTACACACTGAGTTACTTTAAATGTTAAGTTAAAAAAATATCTCTTATTCACTCATATAAAAAACTCTAAAAACGAGTTATTGAAACGGTTCATATGTAACATTTGGATATAATATATTGTTCTTTTTTGCCGATGAAGCGCTGAGATTAAAACCATGAGATTGACAGTCGGGTCACGATAACAGCGCAAGATTCTACAGAATAGAGTTGTAGAAACAAATAAAAAGTTGTTATGAACATGTTTATATCATTCCATTTTATGCATGTAAAAACAGATACCCTGAACTCATTTTAAACAACACGAAACTCTTAAAAAACAACTAATTTGAATGTATAAATACCAATTTGTCACTTTTATTTGAGGCAAAAGCAGTTAAGTAAACGCATTGAATTTGTCCCGAACAGAGAAAAGAAGTAACCCGACGCATCTTATTCCTAGCTACTTTAGCTAAATTTATTTTTAAGATATGGACAGCGAATAATTGACTGAAATCATTAATTCGCATTAGTAAACGTTGCTAATTAATTAATTAAAATTGGAAACTGAATATCTTACAAGCTCATCGGAATTTATTTGCGAAAATTAGTAAAATAAAAAAAACTAAATAACTGACAAATCGTATCCTCAGTAAAACATATTTCAACAAATTATTAATTAATATGTTTTTAAATAAAACAAAACGTGGGTTTATCAGAAACTGAAAACATAGTTATAAGAATACAATTAAATAAATTTGAAAAAAACATTTTTCTCGTGCGTAGAAGTCTGTTAAGTTGAGATTTGAGGTTCTGCCTTGAACGTTGAAGATTCACAACCATTAAGTCTTAAGGGGATAAGAATAACAGAATTTCAAGAGAGAGGTATTCTGGAATTACCAAGCAACCAGTTCAAGTAAGTTCCTGTTTGAAGGCGAACCGCTTGAACGACGAAAAGTACACTAGAAGTGAAAGGATGTAGACTCCAGAAAAAACACCCCAACCTGGCATAACTTTGAACCTCAAAATACGAATAACAAGTTCCTATAAGGGTTTTATTAGATCATTCAAATAGATATAAAATAGATTTTCCGTTTTGATTAGTACGCACTCGGAGACAAAAGGATTATTAGGATTAAAACAGAAAAGTACAAAAATCATCATAGTTATAATACTAATTGGATGATTTTGCATTATCTGAAAACAACACAAGATTGTGCTCTTGAGTTTTAGGAACTGTAAATCCGCAAAAAAATCAGTTTATAATTTCAGATTTTAAACTTCTGAACGCATAACAGACTTGAATAAGTATAACGGTTGCGCTTGTTGCTTCAATTTTCGAAAACAAAGAAGCAGTTAAATGTGGTTTAAAAAATCTAAACCTTACCAAATGTTTTTTTTTTTTATCATTGTTACTTTGTGATGTTATTTCTTTTCGTTGACGAATTTGATGCCTTCGTTTGAAGTCTACAAACAATGCATTAGATACTTTAAATTTTAAATTAGACAATTAGCCGAATGCAGTCAAATTATTGCAGATTTCTGGAATTACTCTCAGAAAAACATTTCTATGATTCAAGGGTTTTCTTTCAAAAAAGAAAAAATAAATAAAAAAGACAAAGAAACCTAAATTTTTCCAAATTAAAGAAATCTTTTTTCGAGTTAAACTTGTTTCACGATAATTTTTCAAATTATTAAGATGCATTTTTAGTATGGAAAACATTGTTGGGGGAAATTATACTTTTAGATGAAAAAAGGTGATTAAAAAGATTTTATTGAGTATTTTCCGAAATTCCTGTGTTCGGTTTTAAATATTTATGAGTTTAATAAGCATATCAAATTTTATTGAGATTCGTTTAGACGTTCTCGAGATATGCTGGCGACAAAAAAGTTACCACACACACACAGGCGCGTGCGCGCGCGTACATTTGCTCAAGCATGAAAATTTATGCATTTCAGATGAAAACGAGTCGATTAAACCTCTTTTTAGAGAATCGTAACAACCATAGAACTTCCTCTACGAGGAATCAAAAATATTGGTTTTTCCTATATGAAATCAACGAAAGTTTCGATAAAGAAAATCATCCCCTTAGGGATGATAGCAGGGCGCGAACTGAAGGACACGTTTAAAAATACGGATTTTACTGACCAAAAAGTACAATTTACTGACCATTTACTGACTTAACGGATAAAACCATTTTTTTCCAAATTTTAATTTAAATCAAGTATGTCGAATAAATATAACGCGCTCTGACGAAAAAGACCTAAGCAGCAAATCGGTCATTTTAGAAAAAATTTTAGCAAATCGGTAATTAAAAAGGAATCTTTATTCAAGTTAAAACAATTATAGCAAAATTATTAAATTTTTTCATGGAGTTTCAAAGATTTTAATTTTTAAAGTCGGAACACTCGTTTATTTAAAATTTAAGAAAAAAAACCTTATAAGTGTAATAACTTTTTAAATAATTGGGATATTTTATTCTTTTTGTACGACCTGAAAGAGTTGTTAGTCCTCTTTAAAAATCCATTACGAAATTTTAAAAATGTTCTACAATAGCAAAATGGCGGCCGTTTTTCTAAAAAATTTTGTATTGCATTTACTAAAAATCTCCATTGTTTTTTTGGTTGAAATTTTTTTTGTAAATTGTTTTCATAGTAAAGATTATTTTCTATAAGAATTTAACTTGTGCCCGATTTTCGTAAAAGAGAAAAAAATTATTTTAATATTTTTTAAAGGAAAATTTCATTTTTCTTAAAAAATACACTAGTTAAAACAAAATTTCCTAAATAAAAGTTGTTCCTCTTCAAAAAATATAAAAAAGTTTTTCTTGATATTTTTCTCTATTTCTCGTTTTTTCAACAAATTTCGTCAAAATTCGATAAAAAGCTTATTTTTAGAAAACTTTTCAGTGTTTTTGGGTGCGAATAAGCAAATAATTTTTAGAACACGTGTAATTTATCAGAAGCGTTTATATCTTAAACATATCACATTTTTAGTTTAATTGAATTCTTTACATATATTTTTAAACTCTTTTCATTAAAAAATTTAAATTAAGAAGTAGTTTTTTAGCTGAATAAAAATATTATTTAAGTTCATTTCATCAAATTTTGAAATATCAAGTTTCACATTTCTAAACAAAAATTATATTTGGTCAAAATTTGTTGTCAAATAATAAGTATTTAACATTTTATGTTTTTTCTTTGATTCTAGTGGAAATATGTAATTTTTATCCAATTTTGAAAAATAATAGTTCATTTTTCTCTTTAAAACGTTATTTATAATAATATTTGTTGGTTTTTGTTAAATAACATTGTGTTTCTGATAAATTACATTTTTTCTGACGAAATTTGTTGAAAAAACAAGAAATAGAGAAAAATATCAAGAAAAACTTTTTTTATACTTTTTGAAGAGGAACAACTTTTATTTAGGAAATTTTTTTATAACCAGTGTATTTTTTGAGAAAAATGAGATTTTCCTTTAAAAAGTTAAAAAAGAATTTTTTTCTCTTTTACGAAAATCGGGCACAAGTTAAATTTTTATGCAAAATAATCTTTACTATGATAACAATTTCCAAAAAAAAATTTCAACCAAAAAAACGATGAATTTTAGAACATTTTTAAAAATTTTTTAAATTTTCAATGGATTTTTAATGAGGACTAACAAATATGATTTTTTTTCTTAAATTTGAAATAAACCAGAGTTTCGCCTTTAAAAATTAAAATCTTTATAACTTCATGAAAAATTTCTTTTTAGACAAACAAAAAAATACGTGTCGTCTAAAATTCTTTGAAAAATAACTTTCTGGAGATAAAACTGATTTGCAGTTTCAACGATGTCCAGCCTGCCTGAATTGAAAAAAATAAAGTTTTAGCATCAAAGTATCTTTCTTCGGAGTGCAAACTTCTTTTGAAGTTCTACTAATAGTGGGACCAGTAAAAAATTATTCAAAATTAGACTTTCACGCAGAATTTACGGACTTTACAGACTAATATTGTAAAATTTACGGAGTTTACGGAATATCTACAAAATTACGGACTTTTACAGACTTTGGGCAAAATTACAGACTCTTACGGAAAATACAGACCTAGTTCGCGCCCTGTGATAGCATAAAAATTCGAAAAAGTTTTTTCACAATGCATTTTTAGGACCACCCCACTGCATTACCTCGGGAGAATTTCCTTTCCTTCTTAAATTTCTTTTTAGATGCCCTTTCCTTGGTCTTTAATTGAACGCCTTTGTTTCCCCTTTAAAATCTTGTTTTTAACTGCATTATTCTCAGGTATGTTTCTCCTTTTTTCCTTCAAAAACTCCTTTCATTGGAGTACTAGTCAGGACTCCTGAGCGCTGTTTATTTCTGGTGACCTTGGTAGATTTCTTGATTAATTGTGGTCGTGAACTCAATACATTCAGAATGTTGGCAAAGCTTGTAGATGTCTGCGGAGAGTATTCAATTCGAGAGTTTTGCAATAGCTGTGCCTGGGTACACTCCAATTGTTGTAGAGTGTCAGTAGCTGCTGCTATGAAGTGAGAAGAATGTCAGAGTACAATCTCGTAACATTGCAGAAAAAATAAAGCAGGAAACTGACAGTCTGTGTATTGTTAAGCAGAATCTAAAAATTCTAGATGTTCGAATAGGCTGTTAGTTTTCTGTTGCTAAGGGACTGTATCCTCAGAGTCATTAGCAGTATCTCCCGTGGAGACTATCTAACTCCTTCTCCTCAGACAGAATAAAATCTTCATCAGAAAAAGCAGCTAGGTTCATGGGAAATATTCCCGGTGTCTTAAAGCCTGCTACTGCCTTGTCTAAAGATGCGACTCTCGAGTACTCTTTATTTAACAAATAATAACAAGGGCTAATTTTAATTAAATTTTGCGACTTCAAGGGGTATTAACGAAAGACACATCAAAGGGTTGCAAACGATGTGGCGAGTATGAAGGGATATGGAATATATGACTTTGTGGCCATATCATAAGCTTCCAGTGTTATTAATAAAACATGTTTCTCAACCGAAGGACTTGCAACTTTAAATGTTGTAATCTATTTCAGGAATATTTGTTACTTTGTCCACCCGTTATGTGAGCAAGTGTACACAGACCTTCTAATTGAGGTGAGTGTGACTGCCTAGGAAAAATAAGCAGAGGTGGAACATAGATTCCAGTAGCACTAATTGCACAAATTGTCGTCACGTTCTTGCCCTCTTCACACAAAGGATCAACATTCTTCTGTCTTTTAGTTCATACTATTTTGTTTGTTTCCTGAACAGTGGAGATCACAATTTCATCCCCGTTAAAAATCTTTTGATACTCGAATTTAAAACCAGTCATTACTAACTCAAGATTAATAATAAAGAAGCGGGTCACTTTGATCTCGTCAAAGTCAAGAACTCTGTTAATACCAGGTTTTCTAATACTGGGCTCGGGATGTCGACGTATAAATGCTTGCAACCAACCTTTGCCTGCAACTTTTTTCTTGGTATTAAATTCTGTTTTTAACCCTGAGTTCCTCAGCCATCTAGTCAAATCGTAAAACAAATTAGACATTCCACGAAGATAGTCAACAAGTATCTTGTTCATTAGTGAATGGAGGCTTTCTTCCAAGCATCAGGGGACGACTAATCATTGTGAAGTGCTAATCTGTATCGTTTCTTTAGAGTGCTATAGAGTATGTTGGATTCCACGGCCACTTTACTTGCAGATCCTCCATTGTGTGTGGATTCTATTACACTTTGCAATAAATTTACATTTTCCAAAAGGGTATTAAGAGCCATAGCAAGATAATGAGGACCAACAAAAGTTATTAACTGAAAGAGAAAATCTATTTTTATATTTTTATTAAATACATTACATTTATAAATACGTGACTATTCTGGGAATGTAAAATACAAGTAAATTTCAAAAGTTTAACTTTGGTTCCGGAAAATAATATACTTTTATAAAGAAAATTCGCCAAATCAACTTTAATTTGTAGTCACTACACTGAGAAAAATATTTTCTTGATTTAAATATAAGTATTTGTTTGAATGATTGTGGTTGAACGAATAATGTTTTTAAGTTTAATTTTAATATATTAGAAATATCTTTAGTTTTGATTGCAATATATTTTATACTTGAAAGAAATATATTTTATGTTTGATTTAAACATATTGAATGCGCAGAAGTCTTTGCGCATTCAATATGGCGTCGTTTCTGTTCTGACGTTAGTTTACTCTTCCGGTCGAATATGTTCGCGTGGTTGCTAGTGATTACGCGTGTTTATCCATTTTTGGCAAAAAATGTTTGCAATCTTACATTTGTTTTTATTAAAGTGATTAAATTAATGTCCAAGTGTTATTATTTTACAGAAAATTGAGGTAGATTTGAAGTGATTGAATCTTTTGTGTACAAGTGAGTTTACTAAACATATTGTTTCTTTCATCTATTTTTCTTGTAAATTAGAGTGATTCAAAGTTACACATTTCCACAATATTGTGTTCAGTTAATGAAAAGTGTAAGTTTCTTCGGTTTTTCGCAGTTTATATATTAACACTTGAAGTAATCTCAAACATAAAGGATACTTTACATAAAAGCAAGAAACAAAAATTAAACTATCACGGAACATATTGTGTGTTTAAAATAAAAAAAAATTGTGTTAAAAATAAAAGAATAATAAGATAAAGATAAAAATTTATTTTATTTAAAACAATATTTAATTCTTTTAAAATAAAAATTATATTTTGTTGAAAGTAAATGAAATATTTGTTTGTAACAAACAAAAAATATGTTTAAATCAAACATAGAAGATCAACCACAAAATTTGTTCAAATCAAACTTAATTATGTTTGACTGTATAACAAAGTGAAATTAAATTTAAATCAAACATATTATGTTTGATTCAAACAAAATTTTTTCTCAGTGTACACACGTATTAAAAATATGATCGGCAGTGATCGTGTTAGTTAATTAAAAAGAGACGAAGTCATTCGATCCGTTTTCAATTGAACTGGTCTTCTTCGACCAGTTTTATAAAAATACTGGTTTTAATTTATTTTATGAATACAAAAGCATATTTCCCAAGAAATTGTAGATGGATTTAAAAGGTTTTTTAATGCACTTATCTAATATTATGTATTAATCTGTTTTTACCCCAATTATTTTGATTTTTTGTTCATTTTTTACAACCAAGAAAATGAACTATTTAACTGTTAAAAAAAATCTTTCTTAACTGTTAAAAATCTTTAATTCTTTTAGAACTTTTTGGTGATAACAAAATCAATGTTTTAATAGGAAAGGGGAAGGTAAAATCAGTTAATTTTTTCTGAGACTTAACAAATCAATATTCTTTGGGTTTAATAAGATCAATTGAGGATGGGGGAGTGAATACAATTTTTAAGAATAAAAAAGGCAGCTTTTTTAAGGATCAAAAGAGTAAGTTTCAAAAGTTTTCAACTCAATTTTGTTAGGGATAAAGAGACAACTTTTTCTGGAGGCAAATATCTAAACTTTTTTACTGTTAAAATTGGAAGAGTCATTCACAAAGTAAAACTTAAGATAACAACTTATTTATACAAGATTTTATAACCACTGCGGAGTTAATAAAATCTGTAATAAAAAATTAATTAAAATGTGAATAAAAATTCTATTGATTGAAGTCTAATTAAAAACAAACATTAAGCTTGCAAATAAGTTTCTTGGAAATTTAGTAACGTTAACACAAAAAAGAAAAAACAGTTAAACTGCAAATAAGTCCACTTGTTAAGTGATTAGTAGAATTGAAAAACCTTGTTTTCAGCAAGAGGCAGATTTAAAATGAGACTACATATATAGCTTCTTTTGCGATTTTCATTATTAGCTTTTTAATGCTTTTTCAAGTGAACTACACTTTTTGTTCTGATTTCCATTTTTATGACTTATGACGTGGTCACATTTATAGCCAATTAAACGGAAAGGCTGGTTAATTACTCGTCACAGGAAAGAAGGTTTCAGTACAAATATAAAAGCAATACAGTGTTTTAGTCCCACTCCTAAATTTATGAACACGCATGAATATTCCACAAACTCTATTTGTCATACATTTTAGTTATTTCAACCTAAAGTTATTGAGTCGAAAAATTTCTTACACAAGCATCATGCTTCTGGAAAAATGAAATACGCTGACATGATAAACACTTCGTTTGGAAAGTTCAAGTTAAAAAAAATTTAAGAATATTTTTGTACAAAATAAAAATTAACACAAATATAGACAAGACCTCAATTGATAAGTCTCGTTTTTTAAAACCCTTTTTCCTCTTCTTTATGGCTTTGTCAATATTATCCGCAGTCTAGAAAACGCAAATTTTTATTGTAAATTACTTTTTTAATGAAAATATGTATTCATATATATGAAAAAAATAAAAAGTTTATAAAAATTCTTTTTTTCCGAATTTCAAATGTATCTGCCCAATAATCATTGCATTTTTTTAGTACTTTTGATGAAAATTCCTGACTTTTCCCTGAATTCCCTGACTTGTAGCAAACCCGCAAACCTAACCTATAAAAATTGTAAACTTGTAAAACAAAAGTGATTATAAATCAAATTGTATTTACCTGTAGCACATATGTCCAATACTTCATATTTTAATACTTCATCACAAAAATCTGTTTTAAAACATGCTGCTCGGCGTTCTGTCGTCTCGTGACCGTTAAACCCGTACAAACCGCACCAAGACGTTAAAAAATTGGGTAAAACTGAATGATTGTATTACGTATTGGCGCCAATACACAAAACCGCACTTTTAAATTTCTAATTCAAATTTTCATAGCTTTCTTTAAAATAAGCTGTATCGCATAGCACTTTTCGATCTAAATTACCAATTTTCATGATTTCTATTAAGGGCATATGATGGATTATGACGTCATTGGTATAGACAAAACTTTTATCTTTGATCCAAAATTGTTTGAATTTTGATTCAAAATTAATTTTTAAAAATTTTCGAAAAATAGCCAATTTTTTAAAAATTAATTTTGAGCAAAACTTCAAACAAATTCGGGTCAGAGACACATTCTTAATAATATTTTAAGTAATTTTACCAAGTTTCGTGATAAAATATTCAATATTTTAATAGAAAAGTTACGGACAAATTTTGTCTATACTAGTGACGTCATACTCCATCACATGCCCTTAATCCGAAACGACGTGTGTCATAAATATTTTTTGTTTTTATTTTTATTTGTAGTACATTTACCACTGATATGATGGACATTAATTAAAAATATTGGTAAAAATAAAAATTAGAACAAACAAAAATTTATGACAAATGTTGATTCGGAAAAATAGAATAAAATTTATAGAAAATGGAAATTAGAACAAACAGACGTTATGACAAATGATAATACGAGTGAATAAAAGTTGCTGCTTTAAAAAAAAAGAAAGATCTATAATAGAAATTCGGAAAAGTGAAATGATACCAATTGACGATTCGGTAACTTGAATTTACACTGAGAGACAGTTTGTTAGATTAATTGATTAAAAGTGTGTCATATTTTAATATTATGTTGTTTGAAAATAGGAATAAGACGTTTTTGTAAGAGATATTCATAAAATATACATTTGACATATTGGAATGAATGGATGAATGAAAATATGAGATTAATATATACAAAACCTTTGATTATTTGGAACACTTCATGTCAAAATTTGGAAAGTGATCCTAACTTAGTCACTAATATTATATGAAACTTTGACACACATTGTATAAAAAATTTTGAATTCTCGAAAGATATTTCAATTGCAGAGAAAAAATGAGTAACTGAAAATTTGAGGGAACGATAACTTTAATTCACACACATTTCATACACATATTTACATTACACCCAGGATTCACATAAGAAATAATATTTAATATAGATTAAGATAACGCAATACATATAACCTTAAAATAACACTGTCTTATAATATAAACGCTCGCATAAACAGCAAATACACATATACATGCATGTTAAGATCATGAATTTCCTTATATATTAATCAACAATTCGTTTTTGCACTTCTGAGATACAATCCACTGCGACCCTATGAGACCAAGCTAAAACAATGCCCGCCAAATTTAAATATTATAAAAAACTTTTTCTTTAAATACTGACTGAAAATTACAAATTAAATGTTATATAGTAAATCAATAAGATTTAAAAAATAAATTTTAACATTTTATTGTAAAATTTATTTTGAAGTTATCATTTAACAAAACATGGTAATTTTTAAAGAGATAGTTTGGCTACATTTTCAGCTATATTGAGAATTACTTCTAAAAATTGGCCAAAAAAAAAATCTGAACTGTCAATAGAGTACATTTTAAAGGCATTAATGAGTTTATTTAAATAAATATCAGTCCTTTTCTTTATAATTAAAATAAAATCATTTTCGTTTACAATTATGTAGTGAACAAAATAAAAATCTTCTCCAAATTCAGAGAATTTGACAACAACACTGTCTGATTTAATACTTTTTCCCTTGTACTCAACTAAATTTGTCACGGAAATATTATTGTTTAATAAACAATCGGGCAATAAGTTTATAAAAAGTGAAGCGTTATGTAATTTTTGGACGGAAATACTTTTAACTCCTCCACAAGTATTCTCAGGATAAAATGATTCCTTAACTAAAAGTCGGTAATTTAAAATCAGTTGATGTTTAAGCGCGATCGTTCGAAAAAAGTTAATGCAACAAATAAAAGATCGAGAAATTTTTTTGCTTCTCCGTTTTTTCCTTCAACCCGCATGCAACACAAATTCCATAAGGAACCAACTATTCTCATAATTGATACATAATGGATTGCGAAGTGATGTTTAGGTTCCATTCCTTTGGGATATATTTTATTAAAAGACGTTAGACATTCAGTGATTTTTAATTTTAGGATGTCAGGCGTATCAACTGTAATTTGTAAGCTGTATAAAATTGGTAAAATTCCATGTAAACGATAATATAATGCAAGTTTTTCTAAAATTACTTTCCAAAATTCCAGGGGGTTTATTTTCACTGTCTTTTAGTCCGTAATTAAAAACTTGTATTTTTAAATCCAATTGTTCTAGTTTAAAATACTTTTTAACATAAATAAAATAGTTTAGGAAAACTGCAACATCGTACCGATATATTCCTTCCAGAAAATCGTGCATAACGTCTACAGAAGGATTATTTAGAAAATATCCTAATTATCTATTGAGCAAAATTAACCGAATTTAATAGATCGAAAGATTGCATAAAATCCACAAATAGATTATAATGCAAGATTATCATTAATATTTAAATATAGAACAAAATATAGTTTCTGTTCACCTGTAGGGAGATTTATAGTAATACCTTCGTCATGCAAAAATTTTAATTCTTTAATAACTTTCTCGAAAATTATGGAATTTTGAAAAGTTGTCTGATTTAATGAATTAAATAATATAAATAAAAATATATTTTATAATTTTGATTGAAACTCAGGTGGCAGACAAAAAGGGAGTTTTGGATAATATTGGCTATAATCTCATTACAAGCATTTAAAGAATTTACGTACTCCATAGTTTAAAAAAACAACCTCCAGGCAATTCAAAGAATTTTTTTTAATACTTCCCTAATAGGTTTAAACTGAGCTACTACTTTCAATTTCTCTGAATGATTTAGCAAATTTTTCAAAAATTGTTTCTATCTCTGATACTCGTTGTGCTTTGCTACCAATATTTTTTAAGTGACTGCATATTTTCCTTTTTACTGAATTTAATGTATTTTCAAAAAAATCACAAGAAAGATCATCAAAATCAAAATTTTGGATACAAATAGATTAGTCCTCACTGGACAATTATTTTATTTCATTTTTATCGCAGTATTTTGTGCATCTATGCCGAATAAAGGTATCCAAATAATTAAAAGTTAATTTACAATCAGATTCTGAATATTTAAAGATATTTAAATTACAGTGAGTCAACTTGACATGTTTTAGAAAATTTGAATTAATTTCAAAATTAAGCTGTCATGAATAGCAAGTAATCATTTTTCTGTCAAATTATATTGTTCTCTGCAATCGTTTTACTATCCCGAAGTTTTTCAAGTACGAAACCCAATAATTCTTTGACGCTTTTAATTAAAGAATCCCCTGGGATTTGAATATCGAAGCCAGCGTTTTGGATAAACTGCCACAGTTTAATTGAAGCTCGTGGATAATTGCAGTTCAATGCAAAGAAGACTTTAAACGTTACATCTAATGCCCTCAAACAGGAATTAACCTTATACTTTTTATCGTTCACAATGACGAAAGATTCAGTAATCTTGTAAAAAGAGCCGGTTACTATTATTAATGGCTGTAAAGTGTCTTTTTTTGCAAGTAATCTGCTTTTCAACTTTTTTATCTCCGAATCGATGTCTTCAGTTTTCTAAAAAAGTAATAAGTAGATTAAAATATCTATATTCATTAACTGTTATCTGAAGTAACAAGGTAAAGGAGCTAACTTACTTGCACAAAATATATAAATGTTTCTCTAATTTCTCCAGATCTATACGGCGCTATTTCAGGATCATCAGTTTTTTTTCTTTTTCCACCAGAACGCCCTGTGCCGATTAATAATTGAAGAAGGTGTAATACAGCTGCATTTTGTGTATCTAAAACCAATCCATATTCTTGAAAATTATTTTGTTTCTATTCGTTCAAGATTTAGAAAAATATCAGTTTCATGAGAATTTGATTTAAAAATTGTAATGAATTAGTTTATTATAAAAAATATTATTTTAGATTAATAAAATTAAATTTAATTATAAATTAAGTATAAATAGCATTATTTTAAAACAAAGAATAACAATGAGAATTAGTCAACTTTTTCAAAATCTAAATTAAAACCACAGTAACAAGATTTTTTAATTAAAATTTACTTCAATAGACTATTTTTTATTAAATTAGATTTTAAGTTCTTTTCTTAAAAATTGCATCTGAATCGAAGAAATTGTCTGTCGAGTTTTTTACATTTTTAAAGACGTATAGGTATCTGTTTTGAAGAAAAACAAAAAAATTAAAAACCATATGGTTTAATTGATCTTTTCACGTTGTTTCCGACCATTGTTCTTAAAACAAATTAATTAAAATTTCGTTTTTCTATAACACTTGTAATAAATTAATATTTTTAATTGTTTCCAAATTTAGGTTTTACATATTCAATTATTAAATTTTCAAAAATATTTTAATTTTTAAACTTCAATTTAAATATAAACATAAAAATATTAATCTGCTTAATATAGTTAAAAAACAATTATCATAATGTTTTAAATTAAAATAATTTAATAGTTAACTTTAAATTATTGAGACCAATGTATAATTTTTACCCTTTGAGGTAAATTAAATTATTTCGCCTTTCTGCAAAACAGATATATATGGCTTTGAAAATTCAGAAAATCTTGAAATCAGAGGCTTTTTAATTAAAAAGTTTCCACATTTACAATCATTATTAGAAAATACCTTCAAATCTAAGAATTTGAGTAAAAAATACATTTATGGAAGTAATTTTCAAATAAAAAATAATTAATTCTTACTTTAATTTCGGTTTTAAAGATTTTCAAAACTCGTTACTATTATCGTTTTTAAAAATAAATTTTTATTTTTATTAAAACTTTTTATTATTGTTTTTTATCATACCTTCTTCCAGTGTTCGCAATGTTTTTATCAACGTTAAGTCTTCCGCAATGTCTGATATATTTCTATTTCTTGTTTTGCCAATTTTTCTTGCGGTTATTTCCAATTGTTCAATTAAAACTTCTTTGATTATAGGCCATCTGTCGCATAAAAGTGAACTTTTATTTGGTTTTACCTTGTTGAAGTCTAGTTCAAACTGTGGAATAAATATTAAAGAGTTATAATCTCATAATTATTTGTTATTTTAAAATAATTTTAAATAATCAAAGTACTTTTTAAATTAATCTTACCAATTTTATTGCATCTTGTGTTTGCAGACAAGGATATTTAGCAATGTATTCGTTAACCGATAATTTATATGCATTTAATAAACACCTCCTTTGATTGTAAGAAAGTTCCCAATCTTGAATAAGAGTATTGGCGTTTAACGAATTTTCTAAATTATCAATTGCTCTAGCAACTTCTTCATTAACATTATCATTTGCAGAATTTTCCTCATCTTCTAAAGATTCTTTTTTTCCTTTAGCTTTCCTTAAAATATTTTTCTTTCTTAAAACATCTTTCGTGTAATTAAAATTTGCCCACAAAGTTCCAGATTTTTGAACATTCTTTCCATTTTCACATCTAAAGGGAGAATAATAGGTGCTTGCGATTTCACCAGGAAATACTTCTTCGATAATTTGTGAAATTTTAATAAAAGTTTTTTCACTAATGAAAAATGTATCCAATTTTGCTCCAGCTGGCAGTGGCTTTAAGATGTCATCTTTAAATTTGCAAATTATTGTCCGAGAAAGAACTCCCCGAGTTTCTTTATCTAAAGCTTTGTGTAGTTTATAATTAGCAATTACCAATTTGCCATCTGAGTCATTATTTAGAAATTTCAAAAAATTCGATTTAAACAAATCTTCTTCTGCATTCGTTTTTTCATCATTTTCTGTATTGCTTGGCACAGAACTTTTTGCTAGTAAGGGTTCACCACTTTGAGGTGCTAACTCCAAATTCTAGAAAACGTGTATATTATTTATATAAATAAATATATATAAATATATGATATATATGTGTATTACTAAAATTGTATGTATAAAAATATAAATAATATAATAAAACAAAAAATTATATAAAATCTTACTTGAATAGAGGTTAAGAGAATCAAACAAATTATGTGAAAAATTTTAATATATTATTTCACACATCTATGACTTCATATCCATTATATCAATTTATAATTTATGTTTTATAAATTCTGAAATGATCTATTTTTAAATTAAAATTAGTGTTATATTATTTAAAATATTTTAAATCAATCTTTCATGTTATATATATATTTGGAATAATTCTTAAAATTTAGAAACACAATGTCGCTTCTTACTTTCTAAGAAGTCTTATTATTTTATTGAATATTGATTTTAATGTAACAATCATTACAACGAATTGCCCTTTTTCCTATTTTCAAACAAAATTATATCAAAAGACCTTACACTTTTTTTCAGTTACTAAAACAAACTGTTTCTCAGTGTAGGATAACTAAAATGTCAAATAGAATTTGTGGATATTAATATTAATAAGTCCCAGTGACAACAATTCTAAATTGTTAAGGCAACTCAAAATTGGATACAAATATAAACCAACATTATATTAACATTTAAATTTGTCTCTGCGCACCTATAAGCACGTGTTTTGTGATTTTCGTATAATTGACATGGAATCACTTATATTAATGGAGTTGAAATGTACAAGCGAATTTAACAATAAACGGATTTTTTAATATGAATCTTCATTTAAAAAATTCCTATTATGTCAACGTTTACTTCTAAATATAAATATTTCTGACCTCGCAGAACGCGTGACATGTTGAGACTGTATATTCTTTAAAATCCTAGTAACTTAAAGAAAAGAAACTTTTTTAATGCATAAATATAAATGAAATGTTCCTGTTTGCTTGTTTCGCCCACTCTGTTCATGCAGAAAAAATGAATAGATTAAAACTCGTTTAAATGACATTAACTTTGAGTAACACCATCACTTTTCAAAGTATTCATAAATGTGACTCCACAGCATACATTCGACAATTATAAGAAACTATTCGAAAATGGCTATTACCTAATCGCGTTAATGAATTAACTTGCTTATCCTAACTTGAATATGACTGATTTTTTCAAACTTTGAATAAAAGTGGTAATTAAAAAATTGTAAGGTTTACCCTAAATTGCTTAAGAACATTCTTTTCTTGATGACGAAAATGTTAATATTCTTTGTTTCGAAATAATATCTTTTGGAGTAATCTGCTATACAATAGATAAAGTATATAAGCTCACCACTTTTCTATTTTTCATTCGCGTTTGAACCTTAGTTATTAAGGATTATTATGTTCACAAGATGAGCCACGCGACCACAGGTAAAAACACCTTTCTCTCTTTCTTTCTTGAAATTGTGCAACATATCTTAGACATTTCCCAACTGATATTTATCTCTAGTCACTATTATATGATGTGCTTTGAATAAAGTTTGTTGTATTGTATATCATTATTAGTCATTTATTCATTCACTTTATCTTCATTAGTAAATAAATCAAATATTTTCGTGTAAAAAATTTTTAATTTTGACTGAAGAGTATTAATACTGTCCTAAAAACCATTTTTACATAATACTTAAAGAAATGACCATTTGTCAAAATATATTACCAATGCTCAAATTACATACAGTGAGTACTCAGAAACTAATGGTCATTTTTTAATTATCATTAACCAATTAACCCTATTACTTAAACAGTATCATATAATATATAACACAGACACACAAAAAAAAATTTTTTTTGTCACTACACTAGTGTATTCCTGCGTATTTTTTTCGCTGAATCCGAAGTCAGAATAACCAGATTGGCTATAAAATTTTTGAGATAATCTCAAAAAACTGCTCAAGATTTTAAGACTATCTCAAAAATTTTAGTCAATCTGGTTATTTTGACTTCGGATTCGGATTCATCAAGTTAATATTTTTATTATGCTTCATTGTGAACAATTAGAATTAGTTTGGAATAATGACATAATGCGTTCAAAAACTATTTCCTGCATATAAACTTGAACAATATCCTTAATACAAGAAATATTATCAAGTCGATAGAATAACAATTATTAAGTTTGGAACAAGGATAAGCACTTGAATGAAATTAACTATTCTTGATTCAAGTGTAATTATTATATATTTTATGTTCGATTCAAAGAATAAATTATTCTTTATATCCAATACATTTTTACAATAGTTCAAAAATATGATTCCATTAGAATATGACTTGCTTTTTATATGTCATTCTTTTATTACGCTAAGAATTACAAGTATAAAATAAGATCTTCCGCATTATAACTATTCATCCTTCACTTAAACTTATTATTATTAGAAACTCTATTTATGCAATGAATGTAATACTGCATTGATATTTTCACGGACAAATTAATGACAAGTTAGTAAATATGATTAGCAATAAGCATAAGAAAACATCCGTCTTTTAAGAGTATGATCAAAAGTAATAAAAATACACAGTTGGAAGGTTATTTTTACTAAAACATAAAATGACTGCAAAATTTCACTTTAAGAAACGAAAAATATGAGATGTTGAAAAACTAAAAATAAATGTTCTGTTTCTTATGACAATTTCAAGAATATGGAAATTTTGTGTTTTTAGACTTATATTTAAGACCCAATAATTTTTAAAAAATTAATTGCAATAATTTGATTTGAAGCAACTATATGATTATATTAAGGGCATGTGATCGATTATGACGTCACAGGTATAGGCAAAATTTTGTCTTCCACTTTTCTCTTAAAATATTAAATATTTTATCACGATACTTGGAACAATTACCTTAAATGTCATTAATAAAGTCTCTCTAATCCAAATTTGTTTAAATTTTGGAAAATTTTCGAAAAACGTCAAATTTTTTAAAAATCAATTTTGAGTCAAAATTCAAACAAACTCGGGTCAGAGAGACCTTCTCAATGATATTTTAAGTAATTCCACCAAATTTTGTGACAATATCCACTATTTTAAGAGAAGAGTTACAGACGAGTTTTGCGTATACCAGTGACGTCATACTCCGTTACATGCCTTTAAGGACTAAGAATCCTAATGCGAGTTGCAAAAACATGGCATTGCCTTCAAAACCGCCTTTATACAAGGTAGCAATGGCACTTTTCATAACAGTTATAAATGGCGTGTGAAAAACAAAACAATTGACAATGTTTAATAGAATTCAATAGAGAATATTGTCAGTGTTTGCAGGGATCCAGGGTAGGGTACAAAAAACGAGTTTGAAAATCATAACAGCACGGAACGAAGGGTTATAGTAGAACTGACTGTCACGTGTTGAGTAAAATAAAAGCGTGTAAAAATGACGTCAGCCTACTTCATGTTGCTTATTAACTACCTCAATGTTTAGTACGTTGCGCAAATTTGACAGCACATTGCTTTAACCTTACAGTCTATTTAGTCAGTCCAAACCTAACAATTCTGTTGTGTAGATTTCACTCTCTCCCGCGTAGGATCTACTATTCCCTTCGTTCCGTGAGCGTAATATTTTATAGATTAAGTTTCAAAACAACAATTCTAATATATAAAAAAATATCATCAGAATAATTTCTGGAAAAACTTATTTTTTAGTGAAAAAACAATAAAAAATAAAAGGATTAGGATTATAAGCACTCAAGATTGCAAAAAACTTTTTGTAAGCTTGCAAGTTTACTGGGGACAACAAATGAAGACATTTGTTAAAATTGTTTCCAATGTTATTATTTTGTGCATGAATGTCAGTATTTGTGTCAAATAGTAAAAATAAAAAAACTAAAGATAGTAAATTATTCTTTATTCAAAAAGAATAATTTATTATTTTAACTCAGATTGTAATACAGAAAAAAACTGTAAGTTTCTAGTATTATTTGATAAAAAGTCAATGAATGTAACAATGATTTGTTAAAAAAATTGTTATAAATTAATTTTATCACTACAAAAACAGGTGTCTTAAATTGTTCAAAAATGTCTTAATTTAAGACATTTTTTAAAAACTTGAAAAATGCAATTTATTCTTTAAAATCTTGACAAAATATAAACTTTAGATAGGTCAATCAATTTTTTTTTAAGCAAGGAAATAAATTTTTTATATACTAAGTTAAATTTATAGGTTGAAAAATTTTTGTTTGAAAAAGTCGAATTTTTCATAAAATCAAAATTCAATAAAAATGTTTGTAATGGTTAGTTTTAAAAACCCTTGTGTCCGATTTCAGATTTTAGTAGTAAAAATGACCATACCAAATTTTATTTAAATCTGTTAAAGCGTTCTTGAGTTATCGTGTTCACAAAAAAAAGTACATCCGCACACATACATTTAGACATTAGATCAGGAATTCATAAAAGGCATTTCTAGATAGAATTTGTAATTTTGAAAAAAATACAAAGCTTTCTTCATGAGGAAGTAACAACGAATTATTTTTATTTTCTTTTAAGGGTATGTGATGGAGTATGACGTCACTGGTATAAGCAAAATTTGTACACAAACTTTCTCATATAGAATACTGAATATTTTGACATCAGACTTTGTAGAATGACTTAAAAACATCATTAGGAAGGTCTGTCTGACACAAGTTTGTTTAAATTTTGCCTTAAAATTAGTTTTTTTTTTAAAATTGTGTAATTTTCCGAAATTAAAAAAAATTAATTTTAAGGTGAAATTCAAATATGGGTCTGACAGACCTACCTAATGATATTTTAAGTAATTGTACAAAATCTGGTAGTCAAAAATAAGTTATTATTCTATGAGAAAACTTACGGACAAATTTTGCCTATATTAGTGACGTCATTCACCATCACATGTCCTTAAAGAAGGGGGTAAGAGCATAACATTTTTTGTAATGCCTTTTAGGACCATCCTATATTGAAAATATAGAAATAAAAAACATAAGGAAAATGAACAGTGCAGTTGTAAAAAATATTAATATTATTCAATCAATAATACATTATTACAAAAGAATAAATAAATCATTAAAGTATAACAATCATACATGTACTTATATACATATATAAAAGAAAAATGCGTTGGTATTATTAGTTTGAATTTTCATCTTTTCATTCATTTCCACCCATTGGAATCCTCCTATCCACTCACCTCGTATTAATTCATATGACGTGATTTGCAAAGTGACAGCGGAAATACTTTTTGTCCTGTCAGTTTAATAGGCAATATTATTTCCTCATTTTCGATTTTACTCTGTGTAGGATTATGTGATCCCGCGCTATGAATTTTTAATCATTATAAATTAGCTTATTAAAGTTAAGATCGATTCTTATATAGACAGTCTCTTTGTCTGCAGTGATTTTTATCACTGCTTTGACGTCATTTTAGCGAACAATTATTATACGAAGCCCTGATTATCAGGAGAGAAAAGCATTGAGCTTAGCAATTAATTAATGACATAATATACGGGTAGAATAAGTTAATCCGGGTTTGTTGTGTGAACTGTTGTACATCTATATTGTACATACCATTTATTTATGACATTCTATTGAAAATATTACAGCACACGTCTTCCCTTCACTCTCTAAAGTCTAAACTTTACAAGATTTTGAACTAGATTCGATACCATAAAATATACGCAATTTCCAAAGGATAAGCATTATTACATGTAGTATTTCCGTAGACCTGCTCATCTGATAATGACGTCATCACGTTGCGGAATTTGTGCAAGAGGTTTCGTTTACAGCCAATATAATAACCTTGAGATCCTGCAACTACTTCTTAAGTGTAACATAACTTTAATTCCAGGCACTCTCAATGTCAAAAAGAAACTTTCAAGCAATTTATTCGATTCACAAAACAACAACCTTTAAGGTGTTCTTTGTGTAATTACGAATTAAATTTCTAGTTTTCGGAAAGCTTTGGAAACAACTTTAAAAATTAAACTATGATGTTAACTGTCATCAATCAATCAAGAATTTTTACATAAATGCAAAAATCTCGGAAAATAAAATTGACAGAATAGGCGTTTTTCATATGAATGTACACAATAGGGTGGCCGTTAAAAATGATGTTTTTGAATTTAATGCATTTCCGCCCCTCATTTTGTGACAAATCGAAAAAAAATCGAGACCGGACTACTCTGTTTCTCTTCATAAACACTCACAGAATAACATCCAATTATTTACACATGAAACGCGTTAAGATTACTACTTTTTTCAGGACACAAAAGTTGACCAAAAGTAAACCAAAATTGGTTATTCCTGGCAAAAAATATTAATTATCAGAACAACGAAACATTTACGATTGCTAATTATGATTTCTGTTGTTTTTGAGGTCGCTGATTACAAATCTGAAGTCAGATTTGAAAAATTCAAAATGGCGAATCCAATATGGCGGACATGAAAATTGAAAAATTAATCAATTTTTATGGAACTTCGTATCAAGGGGTTTTTGTGGTCTCTAAATTCAAATCTGAAGTCAGATTTAAAAAACTCTAAATGCCGGATCCAATATGGCGGACATGGTCTAGGTAAGGTCAGTAGAATAAAATTCACAAATTTTGCATTAAAAAAAGCGACCTTTCGTCAACTCAGGTTTGCCGACCTCATAAGGCTAAAATTTATTATTAACAAAAACCATCATAATTACACACATGTCAATTTACAAAAATATTAACAAATAACAACTTTTCAATAAAAAAAATAATTACCCGCGTAACTAAACGCCAATGGCTAAAATCTTGCAAATCATGGCGCAAATCTTGTAAATGTTTAGCAATACTATAAAGACTTCAGCCACACTTTTAAGTATGGCGAAAATCTGCGCAAGCATGGCTAATGTTCATATGCCATAGTCAAGATGCACAATGTTTTAAATAATTTGGGCATCTTTATAATCCTTATTTCTTGATATTTTTACACCACATAGATTGAGAAAAACTTAACAGCTTTAGAATTACATTTTTAATTAAAATTAAAGCTTTCTAATACAAACAATGGCGGATATCTCTCAAATAATGGCCAGTAATTCAGGTATGTTTTTTATTGCTTTTTCTCCAGTTTTTAACTTAATACTGTTTGTAAAAAATTAGGCCGATGTTACATATTTTTTTAACCAAGAGAAACATAATTTTCTAACACTTTGGTCATAAAAAACCTAATCATTACGCAAATCTGGCAAACAATGGCTAGTAATTTAAGCATTGTTTTTATCGATTTTTCTCAAATTCGTAACTTTATATATATTTATGTAATTATTAGCCAATATAATAAATTTTTTTAACCAAAATAAACATAATTTTCTTACACATTGGACATAAGAATATATATCATGGCGCAAATCTGGCAAACAATGTCCAGTAATTTTAGCATCTTTTTTATCTTTTTTTCTTAAGTTCTTCACTTAATCTATTATTGTAATTATAAGCCGATATAATTTTTTTTTAACCAAGAGAAACATAATTTTCTAACACTTTTGACATAAGAGAACAAATCATGGCGCAAATCTGGCTAACAATGGCCAGTAATTTGAGCATCTTTTTTATCGTTTTTGCTCAAGTTCTTGACTTTATATATTTATGTAATTATTAGCCGATATATTATATTTTTTTAACCAAGAGAAACTTAATTGTCCAACACACTTTGGTCATGAGAATGTATATCATGGCGCAAATCAGGCAAACAATGGCCAATAATTGAGGCATATTTTTTATTGCTTTTTCTCAAGTTTTTCAGTTAATCCAGTTTTGTAATTATTTAACCGATATTTTCTATTTTTTTAACTAAGAGAAACATAATTTTCTGACACTTTGGACATAAAGGAACAAATCATGCCGCAAATCTGTCAAACAATGGCCAGTAATTTAAGCACCTTTTTTACCGTTTTTTCTTAAGTTTTTTACTTGATATATTATTGTAATTATTAGCCGATTTAATAAATTTTTTAAACCAAGGAAAAACTAATTTTCCAACACTTTGGACATAAGAATACAAATCATGGCGGAATTCTGGCAAACAATGGCAAGTGATTGAGGAATGTTTTTTATTGCTTTTTCTCAAGTTTTCAACTTGATATAGTTTTCTAATTATTTGACGAGATTATGTTTGTTTTTAATCAAAAAAAACATAATTATTTAACACTTTGGTCATAAGAGAACTAATCGTGGCGCAAATCTGGCAAACAATGGCAAGTGATTGAGTCATGTTTTTTATTGCTTTTTTTCAAGTTTTTAACTCGATATAGTTTTCTTATTATTCAACCGACATTATATTTGTTTTTAACCAAAGAAAACATAATTTTCTAACACTTTGGTCATATAAGAGAACTAATCATGGCGCAAATCTGGCAAACAATGGCTAGTAATTTGAGAGTTATTTTAATCGTTTTTTCTCAAGTTCTTCACTTAATATATTATTGTAATTATTAGCCGATAAATTATATTTTTTTAACCAAGAGAAACTTAATTTTTCAACACACTTTGGTCGTGAGAATATATATCATGGCGCAAATCAGGCAAACAATGGCCAATAATTGAGGCATGTTGTTTATTGCTTTTTCTCAAGTTTTTTACTTAATCTAGTTTTGTAATTATTTAACCGAGATTATATTTGTTTTTAATCAAAAAAAACATATTTTTTTAACACTTTGAACATAAGAGAACTAATTATGGCACAAATCTGGCAAACAATGGCTAGTAATTTAAGAATTTTTTTTCTCTTTTTTTTCAAGTTCTTCACTTACTATATTATTGTAATTATTAGCCGATATATTATATTTTTTTAACCAAGAAAAACTTAATTTTCCAACACACTTTGGTCATGAGAATGTATATCATGGCGCAAATCAGGCAAACAATGGCCAATAATTGAGGCATGTTTTTTATTGCTTTTTCTCAATTTTTTCACTAAATCTAGTTTTGTAATTATTTAACCGATATTTTCTATTTTTTCAATTAAAAGAAACATAATTTTTTAACACTTTGGTCATAAGAGAACTAATCATGGCACAAATCTGTCAAACAATGGCCAGTAATTTAAGCACCTTTTTTATCGATTTTTCTCAAGTTTTTTACTTCATATATTATTGTAATTATTAGCCGATTTAATAAATTTTTTAAACCAAGAAAAAATTAATTATCCAGCACTTTGGACACAAGAATACAAATCTTGGCGGAATTCTGGCAAACAATGGCAAGTGATGGAGGCATGTTTTTTATCTCTTTTTTTCAAGTTTTTAACTCGATATAGTTTTCTTATTATTTAACCGACATTATATTTGTTTTTAAACAAAAGAAACATAATTTTCTAACACTTTGATCATATACGAGAACTAATCATGGCGCAAATCTGTCAAACAATGGCTACTAATTTGAGAGTTTTTTAAATCGTTTTTTCTCAAGTTCTTCACTTAATATATTATTGTAATTATTAGCCGATAAATTATATTTTTTTAACCAAGAGAAACTTAATTTTTCAACACACTTTGGTCATGAGAATGTATATCATGGCGCAAATCAGGCAAACAATGGCCAATAATTGAGGCATGTTTTTTATTGCTTTTTCTCAAGTTTTTCACTTAATCTAGTTTTGTAATTATTTAACCGATATTTTATATTTTTTTAACTAAGAGAAACATAATTTTTTGACACTTTGGACATAAAGGAACAAATCATGCCGCAAATCTGGCAAACAATGGCTAGTAATTTAAGCATTGTTTTTATCGATTTTTCTCAAATTCTTTACTTGATATATTAATATAATTATTAGCCGATATATTATATTTTTTTTAACCAAGAGAAACATAATTTTCTAACACTTTGGACATAAGAGAACAAATCATGGCGCAAATCTGCCTAACAATGGCCAGTAATTTGAGCATTTTTTTTATCGTTTTTTATCAAGTTCTTGACTTTATATATATTTATGTAATTATTAGCCGATATAATAAATTTTTTTAACCAAGATAATTAAAATTTTCTAAAACACATTCGACATGAGAATATATATCATGGCGCAAATCTGGCAAACAATGTCCAGTAATTTTAGCACCTTTTTTATCGTCATTTCTTAAGTTCTTCATTTAATCTATTATTGTAATTATTAGCCGATATAATTTTTTTTTAACTAAGAGAAACATAATTTTCTATCACATTAATCATAAGAAAACTAATCATTACGCAAATCTGGCAAACTATGGCTAGTAATTTAAGCATTGTTTTTATCGATTTTTCTCAAATTCGTAACTTTATATATATTTATGTAATTATTAGCCAATATAATAAATTTTTTTAACCAAAATAAACATAATTTTCTTACACATTGGACATAAGAATATATATCATGGCGCAAATCTGGCAAACAATGTCCAGTAATTTTAGCATCTTTTTTATCTTTTTTTCTTAAGTTCTTCACTTAATCTATTATTGTAATTATAAGCCGATATAATTTTTTTTTAACCAAGAGAAACATAATTTTCTAACACTTTTGACATAAGAGAACAAATCATGGCGCAAATCTGGCTAACAATGGCCAGTAATTTGAGCATCTTTTTTATCGTTTTTGCTCAAGTTCTTGACTTTATATATTTATGTAATTATTAGC